>CARXXK010001578.1:0-20382 GCA_949089665.1 Macrosiphum euphorbiae
TACGTTTGTCAGCTGCTTTTGGTTGTTGAAATTGTTAAAAAGTGTAGAGTCGATATGTGTATTTGATTGTCTAGCTATCAGTCAAAAAATCACTGGGTAAGCAATATGCGAAGCGTATATTATCAGGTATGCACTCCACCTGCGGTGGATTGCGGACCCCGTTAGTTGCGCAGATAAGTGAATAATCAAAAATATAGATTCTAGTTGGCCTATGAGACTCGCTGAATTTGGGGGTACCTACTGATTTTGGAGTAAGAGTCGTTTCAATTATTAAAGGAGCGACAATCGTAAGATGAAAGTTTAGGATTTGTGATAAGAATTAGTGATATGGATTGGAGATAAAGCTAGGCGTTTTGGCGAAAGTTTTAAAAGTTTAAGCGTCTAGCAATCCGTCACGAACGTTGTAAATGGATACGATCTCTAGGATCTCTAGGCGTTTGTCATCTGCTTTTCGTTGTTGAAATTGTTAAAAACTGTAGAGTCGATATGTGTATTTGATTGTCTAGCTATCAGTCATCAAATCACATAGGTAAGCATATGCGAAGCGTATATTATCAGGTATGCACTCCACCTGCGGTGGATTGTGGACCCCGTTAGTTGAGCAGATAAGTGAATAATCAAAAATATAGATTCTAGTTGGCCCATGAGACTCGCTGAATTTGGGGATACCAATTTTGGAGTAAGAGTCGTTTAAATTATAAAAGTAGCGACAGTCGTAAGATGAAAGTTTAGGATTTGTGATATGATTGGAGATCAAGCTTGGCGCATTGGCGGGAATGTTTAAAAGTTTAAGTGTCTAGCTATCAGTCATCAACGGTGTAAGTACGCATATTTTACACTTCTTTTTTGTGGTTTTTGGGTCTGTCCAAACGTTTGAAGTAAAAAAAAAACCATTTACCTAATCGATTGTCTAGACTATCAGCGCACTTTGTTCAACGTGTAATTATGATCCATATTGCACCAGCCCTTTTTTGTAAGTAAAAAGTGTACGTCGATAATTCGATTATTAAGTCGATATTTATAGAGTTCATTAATTTACAAAAAATAGAAAATGTCAAAGTAATATATTTTATAAATGTGTGTTTATTGTATGATAAATGATAAAAACATATTATACACACCATTAGGTGTACGAATAAATTACACTGTCTTAATGTACCTAATTAATTCCAAGAAAATAAATATAAGATCAGTGTTTGATCAGATCAAGGCTATTTAGTGCATGAAATTAACAACATTCATCATAGGGATGTCAATATCAAAATCCATTTGACTATAGTACATTGCCAATTTTGTTGTTTTGTTAAAAAATATAAATTGTTTAGTATACATAGGTACCTATTTATTACATCGTTTTAATAAAAAGTATAATTAACTTAACCTAACTTGCAGTATGTCATTGATACTATAAATTATTTATTTATTTAGCAAATTGTGTGCGTAATTGAACAGTTTGATTTATTATGATATGTATAATATATTGAATCAAAAACAGTAGGTAAACAATATTTTAAACAGAAAGTCGGGTGTTAGTTGAAATAGTAGTACCTACAATGATAAGATATATTTTGTACAAACTAACAAATGAATTGACAGTGATTGTAAAACCGTGTTTAGAATAATTAGTTAAAAAAGCAATAGTTAAGTTGGAACGATGTAGGTACATTACATAATATTTGTTCTACATAAACAATTGAATAGTTAAATCACAATAATACACATTATAATATATTTGCTTACATACAGACATGTAATTATTAAAAAATGGAAGTTTTATTACAATATTTACATGACATTAAATTTTTGTAAATGAACAATTTAATAGTTAAATTACAATTATGTATTTAACATTATATTTTGTCTATATTAACAATGTAATAGTTAAATTACAGTTATACACATTATACTATATTTTTTTATATACAGACATATAATTAGTAAGAAATGCAATAGTCAAATTATAATTATGTACATGACATTATACTTTTTTTAAAATAAACAATTAATTAGGTAAAAATACAAAAGTTAAAATACAACGATGAAGGTACCATGACACAATATAATGGTACAAAAATTTAGTAGTAAAAATATTCATACAGTAAAAGTAATATTATTAAAATTTAAAAAAACCCGTTCGACATTAGTTACGAACCCGCTTAGCAGCAGATTCGCATCCAGAGAGAACCACGTGGAGGTTGTCGAACTTTCTCTCCACAGTGAACAGTCAATTACTCAACTGTCCATGAAGTACCCAGATATACGGATCCCTAAGGATTAGGGTACTTCAATGGCCAATTATGCCCGGTGGACCACATGGATCCATGACGGTACAACATAAAAATGTTGTATGTAAGTATGTCTGTAGTCTCAGGTTAGTAAGTCTCAAAAAAATATATCATTATTGAAGAGAAAAATAAAGTGAACAAAAAAATATTTAATTTAAAGATTGATGATATATTTTCTTTGTTGACAATTCACCGAGACTATACCCCGAGAGGTAATACTTCCCTGTACACAATGTTCTTTGTGACAAAACGGACCGTGGCCGTCAGCGTGCATACCGACTTTGACGGATAGAGCACTTCTCACTCTCGAAAACGCAACGTACAATTGTCCGTGAGTGAACACGGGCAACGGCAGATGCAAACCAACCCTGTCAAACGTTGACCTGGGATTTATTGATGGTCATCGCGAACGACAACCGTACCGGAAACTGTAGCCGCTTCAATTGGAATGGCAGATCATCCTCACTGCCCGAAGTGACCGGGATAGCAGGTATGACTATGTCGTCCGGTGCGTCGCCGCCACCGGACAACATCCTCGCCTTGAAGTTGTATCGCCGCAGTTCGGTGACCACCATTCTCGTACCGTTGCACAGTTGTCTACTTGAATCGAGATTCCTTAGCAACATGACTATGGCACCGACCTTGAGGGTCAATGCGTACGGCGGGAGGCCGTTTAGTTCCAGAGAGTTGAGAAACTCAGTGGGATAGTTGGCGACCTCGTCCGGGTCGTCGGCCATCACAGTGTCTATGCTGTAGTAGGTCCATTCGGACCCCACAACTCGTAGGAGCACTTGGCGATTGAGTTGACGGCATTCCTCGTTCTTGGGACAAAGAATAATTCTCCGAGCAAAATCGTAGACGTTAGCCAACGACATTTGCTGTGGATAAACAAAATCAACTAATTCATTAATATCACATACCATTTCCCTGGGGATTTCGACCGTATCCTGAATACCGTCGACCACGGGCAGTTGTCCGTTGCCGAGCCTCAGCAACCAATCCGCGAAGTCCGCGTCGTTGCCGGCTCGCATGTTTTGAGTCAGTTCAAACTTCTCCGTGTTCCTCCACAAAGTGTTTTGTTTGATTGACGCCAAGACGATGGCGCTTCTAGTCCCCCTGCGGACGACGGGCAATATCTGTCGGAAGTCGCCCGCGAACAGGACCGGTTTGCCCCCGAACGGCGTTGTTTGTTTTCCCATGATGTCCTTGAGTAAGCGATCGACCACCGTGAGCTGTGTTCCCGGAGACATTGGCGATTCGTCCCAGACAATGAGCGCTGCATCACGTATCCTCTGTGCGCGCATGGATTGCAAGGAGATGTTTGATGTATCGTCGTCGGTCAGCGTACCAAACGGCAATCCAAACGTCGAGTGCACTGTCATGCCGCCGTCCATAAGGGACGCGGCGATCCCCGTGAATGCCACACACAATACCTCCCGTGGCGGTCGTTGGTTTTGAAGTGCCCATTTTAGGCAACCGTAAAGCGTTGTCTTTCCGGTGCCTCCGGGTCCATCGACATAGAATGTTTTTGCCACGTCCCGGTCGTCATCGACAGCCACCATGATACGGTCAAACACTGTTCGCTGTTGGGCGTTCAGGGCGTCCACTTGTGGTGCCCACCGTGCTGCCACGTCTATCGCGTGGAACAGTTGATTGTCCAGTTCCGGTTCCAGTAGACGGTTCGTCCGGGCTGGGCAAATTGTAGTCGTGGAGCGTTTTACCGTGTACCCGCAGAAGGTCTCCAATGGCCTTCAGAGTCGATGCCCTCGCACGGTCAACGTCTTGCCAACGCCGATTGAAGTCTTCCATCATACTGTCCTCGTTGCTCGTGTACAGCCTCAACGGTTCCGTAAGCCTGGCAGTGCACCAGTATCGTGACGAAGAGATACCGAAGCTGGCCAGGAGTGTCCAACGTCGCAGACTCTTGCATGCACGCATGCCACGCTTCGTCGTCTTCTATGAGTCCCAGTGCAATTGCCGCAGCCCCGTATGTCTCATGCACTATCCCGTCGACCGTTCTTATGTCTCGGAAAGACCGTGGGCCTCTCCGGTGCAGAAGTAACAGTCGCAGGTGGAAACGGTGCTGATCCATTGGGCTGACGATATACATCCGAGCCAACGTCTCGTTGGCCATTTGATTTCTACGTGGCGACCATGTCCTGCTAGGTTGGTGCCAACTGTAATGTAGCGGAATCTCGTGGTACAGGTACTGCCTTGCCACCTCGCTGTTTGTGTTGAGTCTGAAAAATTCTGTTAGTTTAGTACGACGTTGGTTATCATCGTCTAACCGTTCTTCAGCACGTCCGGGAGCAAAGTACAAGGTCTGATTGTCTTCCAGGTGGACCGGAAGTCTTACGATCGTGTGACTTTTGTTGTGTATCTCATACGAAAACAACCTCCAAATGGCTTCAGGCGGGCCGACATAAGGCGAGTTGGTGTAACTGAAATCAAAATTAATTCAGTGTAATATAATAAAAACAATAATGTTATAAATTGTGTGTTTATACAATGAGGTCATCACAAATATATATTAATAGTTTTTCATTGATTGGTACTATTTGTATAAAAAAATGAGGCAATGAAATTGAAAAAATTAATTTAAATTTAAACGATTGAAGTTGACTGAATATAATAACCGTATCAACAGAATGTATACATTTAAATAAAAGTAAAGATATGGTTATTACAAAATTGTATATTGGTGATTACAATAGAATCTGCTGAATGCTATTGAAATACATAGGTACTGTAAAGAGATTGTTATTTTTATTTCATCAATTATAAATTTAAATAAACAACTGTTAGGTAACCGTTGTTAGAAATTTAAAATTAAATCTGTAGAAGTTATTAATTATACCTTCCTATGCACATTTAAATAGTAAAAATGAATCAAGTTATGGCCTAAGTACCTACTTGCAAATCATAAAATATTAAACAGTTGATAAGTTAAGAACAATATTGTGAACAAATTTTTAATTGTACCTATACACATTAAAATGGATTGAGTGGAATCTTTTTATAAGTAAAAATGTTATATTTTGCCAAATTTAAACACACATGATATTATGTAGAATAAGTTAATTAATGTAGTTATGTAGGTATACAGTAGAAATGTATGAACACAACTGTTGTACATTAATCGTTTAATCTGTAATGAATTACATGTATATAACCTAACACCCCAACAAAATTATAGATTTAAGTCACTCTGTTGTGCTATCGGTGTACAATTTAAATAGTTGTATAATATATAATATAATATAATGTACGGTAATGAATAGTTAGTAAAAAGTTGTAAACTCCAAAAAATATGAACTTATGTGTATGTAAGTGAAGTAGTAAAATATTAGTGCATATCTTTATGTAGGTGTACGGGTAAGTGTAGTGCTAACTACTAACTGAACAATTGAAATCTTATCTAATCTCTGTACAGCATATAATCATTAAGCAAAGTTGAATGAAAAGGTTATAAAAATGTACCTACATGGTCAATGTATTTATTATTAATTTATACAATGTTAGACTAACAATGAAAGCTATTAGTATTAAGACCCTGTATATGAGAACAATACATTATTGAATCTGCTTACCTTAACACCTCATCTCCGTCCCGTAAGGCCAAAGTAGCTGCGTCATGTCCCTTGTAGACATATTTATAAATGTACTTAACGCTTTAATGGTGGAGCACACCTCAACATTGATGTGAGCGTCATATTTAGCCAGAAGATACGGGTTGTATGGAACGACAAACTCGTTACCGACCTCTCGTTGTCTGACAAGAGCCACACGACCATTGTTCGGACGGCGGTACATGGGGTAGCCGCCATCAGAGACGTAAACCGTCTCATCACCGTACTGTTTCAGAAACTTCTTTGAACAACTATTGTCTACCATACATGGACTGTTGGGGTTTAGTGGACCACACGGTCCGTGAATCATGTGCGACGTCACGCAGTCAAACAGACGCCGATCAGTCTCCGGGTCTGGCAAGGAGGCGCACACAATGTTGTCGACGTCCTGTGTGTCGAGCAACTTGCTGTCCTCCCCTAAGATGATGAGTATGTGCGCGTGCGGCAAACCGCGTTTCTGGAATTCAACAGTGTATACATAAGCATTAACATTACCAAAAATTCTACCGACTGTTATGTCGTGCATAAGAGCCTTAAGTTTAACGTGGAACACTCTGGCCACCAGTTCGGGCCTGTCGTTTGCCAGAGTGTATCTCCCTAGGTTTTCTGTGATCTCTGGCCACCGAGGATTACATGTAAAATTAATGAAGAGATCAGGCTTACCGAATTTCCGCACAATGGAAATAGCGTCGTGATAACAGCCTTTATTGTAACGGGGACTCCCGACGAACGTCGAAGGTAAAATGACCCTGCGGCCGACGGCCAAGGGATTAGCCGGCACGTCCAAGTGGAGCTGTTGGTTGACGTGGTCCACAAGGCCTCGATACGCTTCTGCAAGGAGCGCACCCTGATTCCGAATAATGTAATTCAGATTGTTCGATTCCATTCTAACATACAGATCGCACACGTACATCTGTAACAAAAATCCAGCTCTGTGTAATATACTAAACTGGTTGTTATGCAAGTCGTTGTTTCCTTGGTAACGAATGGCCAATCTATAGCAAGCATACTCGCGGATAGTATTCCGTGTGCGGACCGCGTTGACGCGGTTTCCGTGCTGCTCCATGTTGTCTTGCCAACCACATTCACCGTATGGGAACAACACTGGATAGAGCATTGGATCAGCGTGACGTGATCCTGCAGATAACGTCTGCATCCGGTGATGAGCGTCGGTTGGATTCCTGTTGTACATGACCAGATTGATGTCTCTCGGCGGTCGGCCATCGTCACCGACGAACACAGCCGCAATTTCATCTGCGGTGGGTGGACCGTAACGCCGTTGGTCTCTGGCTGTGTCGGAGACGAAATGCATACTGACTGTTCTCGGTGCCACTGCGGGATCATTCCTAGCCCGGGCTTCTTCATCCGCACATAACTGACTCATATTCCTACAAATATATTTTTTAATTACAGTAAAGCACATAACATATATAGGAATAATACAGTCATATAGTAGTCTAGGTCAGTCATTATGTTCAAGCGTTAGTTACATTTGTTTTGTATAATGTGCAGTACTGCATGTAATGATTATTGCACGTCATATATTAATATGTATGTAAAACACACGATAAAGAAAGGTGAAGAAAACATTAATGAGTAATAATATATTAATATGGTGATGCCTGGTCATTATAAAGTTTATATTAAGTCTTATTGGGGTTTATTTTGGTACTATGTATCTGAATAAAATAAACGATAGTGAAGTGTAATGTAATATAGTGTGTAAAAATTATTAATTATGCCCAAGCTCAGTGGAATAATGTTAAAAATATAGATTGAAATAATTGAAATTATACAATCATACTATTGTAGTGTTTATTGTTATTACAAAATTCTAAACTTGTGAATACTGTTTGAATGTTATGAAAATTAACAACATTAAGTAATTCATCAATTTGTTCTATAGCTAGTGACCCTTTTTGTAATAACCAATGAGTTTAAAAAAAGGTTGTAACAATCATTAATTTATTATCCGTACATATTTTGTGTATTTATGTAATGTAAGAATATATTATAAGCAGAACAATATTATTGTCATTGAATATTTATATTATAAATATGATCAACCCACACCCGAATGATAGATGGAAGTCACCACTTTTGTGTGGCATCAATGTACAATTCAAATTGTTGTAATATTGTGAAAATTCTTGGAGTGTGAAATATATGCTGTAAAAATTTACATTAGACCAATTTTAATTTAAAATGAAATAATTGTTAGTTAACAGTTTAATAATATGTCGTGTACCTACAAAGTGTGATACCTAATCGCATTTAAATAATGAAATTTAACCAGTTAATAAGTGAAAATTAAATAGTTTGTCAAATGTAAAATAATTTACATAATATAATATTGTATAGATGTAATGTGTACAAATTATGAGCTCTAAGTCAGGGTTTTGGTGTTCATGAGTACATTTCATATAATTCAATGACTTTAATAACTTACTGAAATGCCTGGGCGTATGGATTGTTATCCCGAAACAGTTGGTCTAGGTCTGCAAGCACTTGCTCCAATAAACGGCCTGGATTCTGTTGCAAGCGAGCCCGGTTTGCTTGCTCAGAACTCACGAAATACAATTCACAGTATCTCCTGTCTACATTTGGGGCGACTTCATTGTTAGTCCTGTGATACACTTGTCCTTGAGCATAGAATACCCTAGGTCCACGACCTGGCAAACGCCTGGGGTTAAAGTCACTGGAGAACGCAGCGAATGCCAAACTGTTGTTGTACGTTCGAATCTCAGCTCTAAAGCTCCTGGCTTCCCTTGAATCTGAAGTCAACAAATTCATTAGTAACACAGGTGCGGGTTGCAACACCCGCTCTCCTGTTACGGTCACGAGACCGCTATTACAACATGTATAGAAACCACCCTGTCTGGTACTTTCGATGGCGAAGTGACGGGCACCCCAATCTCTACAGACTGCATTCAACGCCCCAATGTAATGCTTTTCCGGGAGCGGATGTTGGACGCCAGCCGGACGATCTATCATTGGTGCACGCCCTCTAGGCTGTTCGACCGGAACACCTAGGGGAATTGGTTCGAACTGCAATTGAAATTACAAAATTGTAACAAACATAGATATAGGCAATAGGAAGAAATATTCACTGACCTCTTCATCAACGCCTTGGGGTAAAATGTCGATTTCAAGTTGCATCCCGCCATTGTTGTCCACCATCTCTTCTCGGCCTGGTACTATCACGGCGTCGTCCATTAGGACTTCGTCCATCCGAACTTCGATAAATTCTAAGTTGTCGTTGTTGACTTGGTCCATCTGGACGACTTCCTCGTCGATGTCTTCCATGTGTACCACGACGATTTCTGCGCCACCGTTTGGATCGGCATTGTAAATTTCTGCGTGAACTTGTAGTTCACGGTCAGGTACCGGTTGCGCCCCGACCACCTATACAATAATTTTAATTAGTTTAATGTGCAAGTTTATTTTTCTATTTATTTCCACTGAAAAATGTTATAGTTTTATATAGGTCTTATTAAGTATTTACCTGCAATGACAAATTATAAAAAGAATTTTATATTTAAAAAAAAAAAAACATACGGTTTGTAGTCTGTAAGTTGATATATTGCAAACTAATAGTCATCCATCTCAGTTATGCCTCTATATTAAAATGATATTGTATGTATACCTACTCTATTGAGTGTATTTCAATATTACAATTGACCAATAAATAATATTAGGAATATAAGAAGCACCGTTAAGGTTAGCGAATCATTTCTGTTCAACAAATTTGAATTTAAATAATAAGAAAATTGAGTATACTATAATCATAGTAGTACATAATAAGTTTTGTAACCATTGATGTAATGTATACAAATTATAAGTTAGGTATAAAAACAGTGCATTGAGTATAACTGTGAAATGTAACTATAGTATATAAAATAAAATAATCTTTACAATAAACAAAAAGAATGCAACATAATAATAATTTAAGAGTAATGTTTGGTTTTATAGAAGGATGTGTCGTAGTGGTATTGTATAAAGACTGTATCTGTGTTATTGTTGTTAAGTGTAGTAAACATGAACCTACTATGTATAAATTAATAAACAGCAAACACAATAAGTAGAACATAGTTAAATTTGGAGTAAGGTCAGTATATTAAAGAATAGTGCTGTTTTGAAACATTACAATGATATGATAAATAATTGGTTAAAACAAAAATTTCCAATATGATAAGTCAGTAAGATTAAAATTATATTGTAGTCTCTTGAGTGTATGTCAATATTACAATTCATCCATAAAGAATATTAGGTACCCATGTAAAGAGCACAGTTGAGGTTAAGAAAACATTTTTATTCAGCAAATTTGAATTTAAATAATAAGTAAATTGAGTATGTAGGTAATGATAATAATATTAACAACGATATATAAAAAAATATAATAATAATTGAATTAATATTTGAATGACAGAACTATCAATACAATGATAATTCTAAAGTAAGGTGTATGTTAAAAGTGTATAGAATGTTGTGTGGCAGTGTTATTATTTTATTGTATAAAACTATGTCATTGAGCATAGGAAACACAGTGTAGTTTGGTTTAGTTGAGGTTTACGTGGGGAAGTACTGTACAATGTAGATAATAATTAAGATAACTTATATAGGCATTTAACTAATAAACTCACTATTGTTGGTACTGCTGTGCGGTTCAAACAACGGCGAACACCTCCTGGCGTGTAGTCAACGAAGGGATTAAAATGCCTCGAACAGAGCATAGAGCTGCGATTCACAACACGTCCATTGTTCTCCACGAATCGCACCCACAAACGTTGACGTATGGGGTCCACTGGGAACCTAAAAAATATGTAGCAGTGTAGTAATGGTATGTAAATATGTAGGTGCCCGTGTAGTGAAATTGTAATTACTTGTGTACTGAAACTCCAACAATGGCATCAACGTTTCCACATATCACACAGCGTTTGACCATTGTGTGACAGCCTGTAAATAGTCGTCTTAATATATTGAAATAAAAAAAATAATAATAAAGTAATTCGTAAAATGTATGCAAATAGAATAAATATTAAATATTAATAAATATTTTCTCACGGTATTATCAAAATCACGATCTTATCAGTGGATGTGATACCGCGATTGTTATTGAGTGTTATTGTAAGAAATACGTTGTTAATATTGGTTTAAATTTGAAACATAATGGGAATATATGCATAAAAAATCATTGCTAAATGTGAACTTATCGTTAAGGTTTATGTAGCTATATTTTACGTAAAAATGTTAAAGCCATTAACATAATATAATGTTTTCGTCATCCGTATTTTGTAGCAGGAAGGTGTACGATAGCTGCGCGCCGTTGTTGTTCGAGAAGGTTCGATATCCGCAAAGGCAATAGAACAGATGCATTTGTTAGCGGGAATTCGCGATGAGTCATACAGACGCTACGATGAAAATACGTGTATATAGACTTTTGAACGATAGAGTATATAATATAATCTACCATAAACGGCGTATAAAGATAATATGATGGAGTTTGAGAAATCGGTAAACATTGGCACGTAAAACAGTTTTTTGAAAGCCATTGAATGTAATCGAATCAAAAACTAATGCCAAACCAAATAGTTTGTTTACACACGTCGGGTACATGTCAAATGTACGTATAAAAAACTTGTACTCACCGGTCGTCTCCGAAGTGTCCTGGAAAAATGTGTCTGAAAATAAACTGGATAGAGATGAAAACGAAATAAGAAGTGAAGTAAAAAAAAGAACAAATTGTTAAATGACTGGGAAATGTGCAAAAAAAATGAAAAAAAAGAAAAAAAAAAGTAGCGATCAACTGTCTTGCACGGATGTTGGAACGCTACGTGCCGTCGATGTCGTTCAACGGCTCGGTCGTCGCCTCGTACACCCTCCCACCCCACTACTCCACCGCACGCCAACCAAAGAGTATTATCGTATATACCGTAAACATGTTGACTGACGTCTAACCGTGGTATCAGTCATAACCAGGTTGTTATATCCGCCCGCTACGAAATATATCATGCCATGAAAAAGCTCAAAGCGGTTTGTAGTTTGTACTTTGTTTTACGCCAACTGTCCTGCCGTTCCGGTCTACACACGTGAGTATACAATGTTTAATTTTATTTGCCAATTTTTATGTATATACGTTAGGATGCCACTTAAATTTTTTTTTTTTTCATTTCTTATACCTTACTATCAGGTTATATTTACCATAAAAACTATTTCGATGAAGTTTTAGAATCCTGAGTCAAGTTTTACTGGTCGATTAATGAATTTTAAAAATATTTGAATAGTAATAAATGTATAAATATTGAAAATTAATAATTAATTATTTTCCGTCAACTCTTTACATAAATGTGAATATTTTTAATATAAACAAAAAAATATTAGGCATTTAGAGATTTTTAAGTGTTTTTGTGTTTGGGTCAGGATACTGTTGACGATGTTTTTCAACTACTTGCAGTAAAAACTGTTTTTGCTCTTGATTGGTCAAAACTGAATTAAAAGATGAAATTAAAGACACTCCTCGCTCTGCTATGTCATTGACAACTTTTAATGACCCCACTGTTTTCTTTCCACTTAGAAATTCTTTATTAGTTTCCCATGAATCTAGGACGTTTCCCCCCCCCCTTGCCTTTCCACCCCTGATTCAATGAACTCCCCCCCCCCGAACGGGACGATTTCCCCCCTGGACAAAAAAATAGAAATATTAAACAATAATAATATACAATGCAAATAAATAAATATACAAATGATTAAATTAATACATACATATAATTGTATAAATGTAAATAAATGTACTGTTTCCAAAAATTAAATAATACAAATCAAAATAATCCAACTATAGTCTATAATATATTTTATTCGGTAGTCGGGAAAAAATCCCACGGAAAAAAGCCCAGAAATAGAAATAGAAATGTGAACACATGTATACTCCACTCCTAATGACCTAATTAGTAATTACTAATTACCATATACCTATAACAAAATATAATTATATATTATTTAAATATGAACACAATATTATGTATACGTCATGATTTATTGTGTTATAAGTTATGAGTCAAAAAACATTAGTCTCTTATGTATATGCTTAGTACAATAATTTATAAATAAAAAAACGTAAACCTTATACTAAAATGTATACAAAAATTACAAAACCGGAGGTAATTTAATATATTTAGAGAGCAGATAATATACATAAACGTCCGTCAATATATATATATAATATATACTCCTAATTAAAAATTCAAAAATATGTACGTATATATTATAATATGTATTTAATTTTTAATATAACTAATTACCATGTATCTATAAGCTATGACAAAATATAATAATATATTATATATTATAATGAAAATAATAATTAATTGTTAATTGTATAGAATATAGTGTGTAAATCTAACAAAAATATAAATATTAACACAACATATTACATATATTAAACATAAGTCTTAGTAATTGTTAATTGTATAAGAGGCCAATATAGGCCAATAAAAAGAAAATCTTAAAATTTCAAATATAAATAATTATATGTCTGAATATGAACTTTGTTCTATTGAAAATATTATAAGATCTTATTTTTCGTACCTATCTCAAGATTATAGTTTATAAAGGGGGTTTGATACTGCCATGAACCACTGATGAAAAACCTGTCAATAAATTGCATTTTTATTACCCAACTATCGATAAGCCTTTTGACATTTAATTTATATTGTTCGGTACTTACCAATATAATTTATATTTATATTTCTTTTTTTCCTTGGGCTTTTTTTCCGCGATTCATTTTATTCTGGTAAGATATGTAGCTCACGGAATATAATAACTTCTTATAATTATTAATTTCACATACTTGTATACATATAACTTTAATACTGTTATCGATTGTAATACTTCCTTGACAACTATTTTCATTATTTTTAGATTTTTTTATACAATTGCAACGTATCCCCAATTTAACACGTTTTTGTTTAACATATTATACAACATTTTGAAATATAATTTTTTAACCACCTATTTTTGTTTCAATTATTTCTATTATATCCATTATAAAATGCACAAGAACGAACTGTTTAAGCACAATGTTACGAACTATACTAACTACTAAGAGACATAGAAGCAAAAAATGTTGTTAATAGTTTAGATAGTTTGAGGTAGGTGTATCAATCATTATCCATTAAATTGGGTACTAAATAAATAACGTGAATGATGATAATCGATAGATGCCGATATGATATTATGATATTATATTATGATGATCGTATATTTCGGGTAAATCCAAAGAACCTATTTTCAAACCTATTGGCTATTATTATGTGTAAAAAAAAATGTATATTGAGTCGGGGGGGAAACGTCCAGTACCGTTAAGATTCCCGGGGGGAGGGGGGAAACGTCCATGTACCGTTTCCCATGTGCTTGGATTAGTTCGTAAAAAGTTTGTTTACATTGTGTAAATGTAAATTAGTTGTTCATTTTTTTCAGAATGAATAGCCACAAGTTCTGTATTGAAAATTGCCCGGGTGTGCAGGTGAATTATTACGGTAATAATTCACCTGCCAACCAAACCTCATCAAAAATGCCCGTTCGCCGTAAGTTTATCAAAAGTTAAAAAACTTTGTCAACATTTTAATAGGCTACGTTAATTTTGAATACACTAATTTCTAAATATATCGGTTTCCGGTTGCCTTAACTGCAACGGCTACGGGCATATCGCCCGAAAATGTGAGTATTTTGAATTGAAGATTATATATATGACAATATAACATACATTTTCATGATATTGCATGTGCTTTTATATTTAATGTTATTATTTGTATTACAGGCACCAAACCCAAAGGGCCCAGGGCTAAAAAGCCGAAAGCCCCGGCTAGGACGACGGCCGCGGCTAGGACGACGGCCCCGGCGAGCACGACGGCCCCGGCCAGGAGGACGGCACCGGCAGAAGGCGGCACTACGAAGACGACAACGGCCCCGCCGCCAACAGTTATAACGACGACAACGGACACAGCGCCGACGGTGATACACCGTAGATACTGTAAGGAATATTATTATTATTATTACTTGTTTTAAAATATTGTAATAATAATTGTGTTTTTGTTTCAGCTTTTTAAAATACCTAGACCAAATGGCAAATACCAATCAATTGTCATAATATGACATATTTTTTTTTTTATTTTTTTTTTCATTTTTTAAATCTTCAATAATTATTATATTATATCAACATTAACTACATACATATATACTACATACAATATATAATATCTAATATTGTTATACACTGTCGTTAAATGTTTTCAATTATTTTTTGTATAAAATAGGTACGCAGGTACCTATATATTATTATTAGTGTTGTTGAAAGTTTTATAAATACATTTTATGAAGAATAAACTTTGTTTATTTTACTGTTTTGTTTATCTAATTATCTCTTTCTATTGTTGAGGTGGTATCGGTCTGTAAATGTTCTGAACAAAAACTACTATATAAACACATAAACATTTTATATACAGGTAATATGTAATTGTAAAGAAAAACGATCGTAAATTGAAAAAAATGTTTATCGACGTAAAGAAATCTGTGTAACAACGAAATTTGTTAGAAAAAAGTTAACTATAGTTAGTTTTTTTTTCTATAAATATCAATAAAGTTTTATCCGTTGGGCCAAAAAGTGTAAAAATTTAATACAAGGCTCCTGATTTATTGTTTCAATAGCAATTGAAAAATATCAAAAATCCATAGGCACAATTTTTTTTTATAATCATTTAAAGATTTGTAACTAACTGTACAGCAGAGCGACATCCATTTGCCCGCCTTTTTTTATATACAGACATGTAATTAGTAAATTTAAAAAAATGTTTATCTACGTAAAGAAATCTGTGTATCATAAATAACAATGAAATTTGGTAGAATAATTTAAAAAAAAGTTAACTATACATGCACATAAGGTAAATATATAGGTATTATAACGTAAGAAAATCGAAAAAAAACATGCTTACCTACGTAAAAACATATAATATTATAATACATAAAAAATGAAATATGGTAGATTAATTAACAAAAATTGAACGTACATACACAAAGTAATGTTAAAATAATAATAATAGTAAAGAGAAAAGATCGGAAATTTGTAAAATTACGGAAAAAAAATGCAAAAAAATTCGGGATTTGGGCGGCCGTGTAAACCGTATGGCAATGACCGCAGCGACGCCCCGAGAGCGTACGGCGGATTCGAACCCGGGACCTACGTGTTTTCTACCTAACGCCTAACCTACTCGGACACAATTTGAGATATGAATTACGGTCAAAACATCAACACTTAAGCCGTGCGTTTAAGGAGCGACGTAAGCCGATACATTCGATGTTCATCGATGTAATCGCATATAATTCGCTTGTAATACGCGCATCTCCCATATATATATTTGACGGAGCTCGTGAAAAGCGTTTTCCGTTAATAATTATTAAATCAATAGGCAAAAATTAAATTATACACGTACATACAATATACACGTACGGTCGGTCGTAATTTCTAAACGCGATTGCGAAGCGAACCGACCGATTTCGTAAGAAAAGCGTATATATACGGCTTTAAAAAGACGTCAACTACACGATTCGGGCACGAACGACGTGCGAAAAGACGAAACTGTCGGAGAAAACGAAAGAAATCGGCAAAAAAGTCCGGCCGGTAGCGTATTTTGCGATCGACATCGCGACGGCTACGGACGGCGAACGGATATAAACCGCACACCGGCGGCTTCGAGAGATAGCGAGCTACGCGAATCAAATATGAATATGAGCGAAAAAGGCTAGAAAACGGTCGAAATCGTGTAAAAAGTGTAAATTTCGAAAATTTCGAAAATGATAAGAAAAGAAGTGATAACGCGGTTATTGCCCGCCGCAGAATCTGAACGTTGCGATTGGCCGGGCCGGAAAAAACGACACAAAAGTCGTCTATCCCCGTGGATAAAACTGGGGACTAACCTCGTTTTATAATATAGGAGATAAAGATCCAAAAGGGGAGGTCGATACGCCCTAAAACGCCTAAAACTCGAATTTTCGAAAAAAACGGCAAAAAACTCGCGCGACGGCGACGCTCGTATCGCACTTGACATCGGCCGCGTTGGGCCCCCCGGGAAAAAAGTAGGGCCGCGCGCCGACTGTAAATTTACCGAGGAACGCGAATAAGGTCCGAACGGGACCTTCCGGGGCCCCCGAGGGGGGTAAAACTCGAACATTTTGAAAAAAAATCGTGAAAGACGGTCGAAACCGCGAAAAGCGATAAGGAGGAGTGATAACGCGGCGACGGCCGCGCCGCCGCGATTTCCCACCATTCGTTCCTTTACTGTCCCTATCGGTGTGGCGATGCGGATTTTACTGTCCCTATCGGGGGACCCGAACTCCTCCCCTGGGGGGGATTGGGTGTCCGGGTTTGCGGGGGCTGGTCGGCGCCCTCGAGAGCCGCTAGGGCAGCGTCGAGGGGGCAAAATTTTTTTCCCGGACCTCTAGGAGCAACCGTTGCGGAGTTACGGCCGAAAAACCGTGGGGATAAGGAGGAGTGATAACGCAGCGACGGCTCCGCCGCCGCGTTTTCCCGCCATTGTCCACTAAGCAGTTCGGATTTAACACATAGGGGGCGCCCTCGGTTTCTTGCTTTATATATAGAGACTAGCTCTCCGAGCGTCGCTGGGGGACACCCCCAGACCCCCGTGAGCGGACCCCGAGTGTTGTCGATTTCGGAAGCAGCGGTGGTCTCGTGGTGTGGTCGTGGGTCTCGAGCCGACACAGTATATCGGCGAACTGATGGTATGCCGATAAGGATGTGTGATAAGGCTAGGACCACTGCGGTTCGACGTGGTAGCCTATGTAACAAATTAAAATAATTATTCACTCACAATAATGCTGTGTTCCTGGTTGCTGATGACATGTTGACGGTGCTGATGAATTTGTTGGTACTGCGACGTGACTTATTTGTTTTTGTTGGTTCCTCCTGGAGTTGTCTTCGCAGAAGAGTGATCAATTCTTCGTTGTTGACGGTAGCCTTGACGGTTGCCTCTTTTGTGGAATCCAATAGCGACTGCGCCAGTGTTACGTGCGGCCCTTCAGGGATCCAAAGGCTGTCGTGCTCTTACAATAAAATATAGTCAATTTAAAATATGAATCAATTGTACTTTATTAAAACCAATAATAATTAATGTAGTCGTGGTGAAATTGCAGCGTCGTGAGTTGACTTGTTGTAGTAGTTGATAATCTCCGTGTAAGGCTGTGTGCAATGGCTGGTGCATAAGCTGCTGTCTCGGTCTTGGCGGCTCTGGTACATCTAATTCGTATTGGAGCCCTGGCCTCTATATATACGAATATACGAAGGCGACGCCCTTTGAATTGAGCTGCGCGTGGCATGCAGGCGCCCTTGGGAAGTTGTTGTGATTCGAAGCGTCTATTCTAGCTATGACCACTTTTGGGTGCGGTTGACCAGGCCGCTTTCTACATAAGTAGTACTTGTTATTGTGAGCGTTGTACATGAATTGCGTAATCCCATTACAACGGATTTATATGCATTAAAAACCAAATCTTAAATATGCATAAATATATGCATTAAAAAAGTTTAATTTTTTTAAATCCTTACCTGTCATAAAAAACATTTTGTGCTCACTTAGCATATCATACGATCAACCAGAATAAATAAACAAATGCATACAAATACGCGCTTTACTTATCGTAAATTGCAATCCATCGACAAATTTTGACTGTTCCCTATTAGTAAATTAATGTATAAATTAATATTTGAAAATAATTTTAAATGTAATAAATAATAATTTACCGATAAGTAATGTACAAGACGAATAAGCGAGTAATCAATAATAATATACCTATTAATTCATATAGGATGTGTTGGGAAAAAATTTTTGAAAGCCAAATTTAAAAAAAAAGCTCTTTCTAAAAATAGAAGAACACTTTTTCCTATAAAAAAAGGAATAGGAAAAAAATTAACTTTTGGTCCAGACGAGCATTATGGTTTAGCTGAACCTCTCGTCGACGAATTTACAGAAAATGATATAGAATCAAAAAAACTGACATTTTTAAGTTCCCTTGTTCTTGATGAAAATGGTAGAATAATATTAGAGGAAGAAACAAGAGAACAACACAATTCTTCTCGGTGGCACGCTGAAAGAAGAAACCGTCTCACAGCATCAAATTTTGGTAACATATGCAAAAGAAGACCACAGACATCATGTAAAAAACTTGTTTATAATTTACTATACCATCAATTTTCTACTAAAGCCACGGAGTATGGAAAATCTATGGAACCTCAAGCAATTAAAAAATTTGAAGAAATTAGTGGTAAAAAAATAATGTCTTGTGGTCTTTTTATTGATGAAAATACGTCTTATTTTGCCGCCACGCCTGGTAATATAATTTTAATAAATAAATTGTATTTTATTTAAATAATTAAATCGTAGATACTTATTAAATACGTTTTATAATATTTTCAGATGGATTAATAATTGAAGATGACTCATTAATTGAGATAAAATGTCCCTATTCTGCCAAAGATTATTGTAGTTGTATTGATGCTATGAAGGATAAAAAGGTACCTATAAAAATGATAATATGAAATTAAATTGTATTGTATTTTAGATTTTTTTTTATAATTTTAAATTTTAGTTGCCGTTTTTAAAATACGACAAACACACTGAAAACATAAAATTAAAATCTGATAATAATTATTATTATCAGATTCAGTGTCAGATGCACATTTGTAAAAAAAAGTCATGTCACTTTTTCGTTTTTTCTGACAAATGGACTTATCATGAAATCGTGATGTATGATCATGATTTTTGGTTACAAATGGAAAAAAATTAGATCTGTAAGTATCTGTAAATTATATTAAAAATTAAATTCTATGCTATACAAATTGTATAGGTACCTAATAGTGTAAAATATAAATAGTAGATTATATAATGAAGATAAAATATTAAGATGAAAAGGATAATCAACATGTAACTATACTATGATTTTATTTCAGTTTTTATCAAGAATGTTTATTGCCAGAGATAATTAATCCACAGTACAGTAGACGAATGTTTCTATCGGATATTAAAGATCCACCACATATAATAGCTGCGAAAAAGAAATAAGTATCTAGATACATCCAATGCCTAATTATTATTATTATAAATTATAAAATAAAAAATTAGGTTATTCAAAAAGTATTATTCATTGAAACTTATTGGGCGTGAATCGCCGTTTTTAGTATAAATTTATTGTCGTTGTTATTCGTGAAGGTCGGTCGGTGAGTAGAAGTGAGACGCAAACGCGAAGTATTTTGGTGATCAGGCATCACGGCCTATTATTATCCGTAATAATCAAATATATATTATAATAGTTTAACATTTTACAAATGATGATTTTTTTTTTTTTGACGGAAGGGGCGCATATACTCAAACTTGCCTCAGGCGTCAACTGAGCTTGTTGCGGCTCTG
>CARXXK010001579.1:0-20347 GCA_949089665.1 Macrosiphum euphorbiae
TCACCAAAATATTTATGAGTTAGTTTTTGAAAAATGTCTGGTATTGACGATAAACCAAATGGTGCTCTCAAGAACCTATAACATCCAAAAAGACTACTGAAAGTACAGTAATTACTAGATTCTTTCTCCAATTTTATTTGGTGAAAGCCGTCTTTTAAATCAAACACACAAAAAATACTCTTATTTATTAATTTTGGTGTTATTTCTTCTAGTGTGGGAATAGGGAAATACTCACACACTATATATTTATTAAGATTACTTGGATCTACATAGACATACTCTAAGTGTTTTATTAGATTTTTCTACTATAACAATATTATTGACCCACTATAAGGGTTCATTTACAGGTTCTATTATTTTTTTGTTAGTAAGCTCTTTTAAAGTTTGTTCTAATCTTGGTTTTAATGCAAGTGGAACTCTACGAGGAGGATTTGCTCTAGGAACAGCTTCATCGACTAACTTAATTTGAACTAAGTCCGGAAAGGTACCTAAACCTTCAAATACATCTTTATTTTTGGATATAAAATTATCAAGTTCCGCTGTCTTAGTCTTACTAATGTGTAATCTATTAATTCTTTGTATCAAATTAAAATCAATGCAAGAGCTTAATCCTAATATTGGAATACATTTAGGATGCTCTATTACTACAAATTGAACATCTTTAACTATTTCTTTAACCCTACATTCTAATATTATTATTCCTTTTGGGGTTAATTTATAACCACCATAAGACTCAATTTTAATTTTTGTGGGTTGGATTAATTTTTTAGTGTTAATTTTTGTAAAAACTCTGTATGGTAATATATTAGTTTCTGCTCCCGTATCTATCTGAAAATTTATTTGAGTATCATTAACATTAATTACTTGTGACCATTTTTTGCTATCAGTTTCTTTTATTTCAACTTGATTTATAGAAAAAACTAAATCTTCATCATTAGACCCTGTTTCTGAATCTACTGTTGTAATTAAATGTTGTTTATACGATTTACCTTTTTTATTATTTATATTATTTTGTTTATTAATGACCATATTAAATTTACAAAGATTACTGAAATGACTCATACGCTTACATTTATTACAAATTTTCCCAAAAGCGAAGCACTTATTAATTAAATGGGTCTTACCACATCTTGTACAATTATTTATAGTTGTCTTCTGCTTTGAAACTGCAGCTGGTGACTGCTTGGCTATGTGATGTACCTCTGATTTGCTTTCTAGCTCCTTGCAATTTTTCTCGGCTGCCTCCACTGACTAACAGAATGCCACTACTTGATCCAACGTCATGTCTTCCCGTTGTAGCCTTTCTAGCGTATCACGACAACGAATTCCCAGTACGATTTGTGTCTTCAATAGTTTATTTTCAAGTGTACCAAAATTACACGGTTTTACCAGCTCTTTGAGTCTCGTTAAATAGACATCAAAATTTTCATCATTTTGTTTTGATGTAAAAAACTTATAATGTGACATGATTTCATTAGTTCTAGGTGAACAATATTTTTCCAATCGGCCTAGAATTTGCGATACTTGCGTATCAGGTTTATCTATTACTAATGTGTTGTAGACTTTCAAGGCATCCGTGCCCATTAAATTCAATAATCTTGCTACTTGAATTGTTTTTGATTTTTCATCTGTCTCCGTTGCCGTCATGTAAATTTCAATTTGCTGTTTAAAGAACTTAAAATTTTGACTCAAGTTACCAGTCATTTTCAGAGGTGCCGGCTTGTTGAACTCCATTATTTAATTTATTAAATTAATTAATTAAAATCAATTGCAGTATTAGATTCGTTTACGACTGCGCCATGTTTGTTATTAAAACTATTTAACATTTAATACTGATTACTGAATAACATATTATTTATTAGTACAACTTAATTATATGACAACTGACAGGCATGCATTATTAATTAATATACAACATGTGTTTTATATGTTGAGTGGGAGAGTCTGATAAAAAGAATCGCTATTTTGTGGTTATGTTACCTATTGATAACAGTCTAGTTCAGTTATCAAACATCGAGTATTTCATGAATTAATTTAATCGAAAGATACTTGATACATTAACGCGATACTTTGAAAAATTAATTGTTCACGATTATTTTTACTATACTCTGTTCAAAATAAGATCGTGACCCGGCGGCGACCAGTTTTCATCAGATGCGATATGGCCAGATGCCGTCCCCACTACAGCGACGCATCGGGCGCAGCCACGGAACAAAGCCACGCCCATGCGCACAACTCGGCCGCCGGGTCACGATCTTATTTTGAACAGAGTATAGTCAGAAACCACTTTTCAAAAGTGACTAATGTATTATTATTACTGAAAGTGACAATGTTTTTTATTTTATTTTTCATTCTAATTACTTAAGAGGACGTCTCACCCGGATGTGTTGTCTCAGTCTTACACACGTACGACATGTCAAATTTTCGTTTGCTAGTTTCAATAGGGTATTGTCAGTTTTGATATTAGAGTGAATCAACCTACTATCAAACTTTTAGGTAACAACATTATCTGTGTTCTCTCGTTGGTTTTTTACGATATTTTAATTTTTAAGTGAGTTATGAACATTTTAGAATATGAATACTTTACATAACCATAATTCACTTAAAAATTAAAATATCGTAAAAAACCAACGAGAGAACACAGATAGGTAATGTTGTTACCTAAAAGTTTGATAATAGGTCAATTCACTCTTATATAAAAACTGACAATATCATATTGAAACTAGCCAACGAACATTTGCTATGACGTATGTGTGTAAGACGGTGACAACACATGCGGGTGAGGCGTCCTCTTAATTAAGTGGCCATACCCACAATAATAAACATAATTTTTAAAAATCCAGTGACTAATTTTATTAAAATGTATTGAGTATCGAGTATCTTGTATCGCGATAGTCCAAAGCCAAGTATCGAGTATATAGTATCGCGATACTCCAAATCCAGGTATCTAGTATCTACTATCTCGATACTGATTTTTGAGTATCTTGCCCATCCCTGTCTGCAACACATGGTTTCTGTGAAACAAATTAAATATTTTTTCTATTTTTTTTTGTTTTTAACACGTTCACCTCCGATCGCATTAATCAAATGATATTTTTATACCATATACATTTGCGAAGAGAACCGTATCTTAGTTAAACGAATTTAATATTTTATAATATCACCAACCTAATAATGCAGGTCAATTGTTTTTTTCAACATTCTTTATTTGTTTTTATTTATTAACTTTAGAATGAGTACTTTCAATTTTGCCGGTAAATACACCGTTTACATCGGTATAAAATCCGATTAACGAATTTAATATTTTATCATGCCATCAACATATAATATAATACCGACAGATCACTTATAGTTTCGTTTTACTATACACTTTCTTTATTGTTTTTTATTTGTCAACTTCAGAATGAGTAACAACGTATAAAACATTAGCGGCAATTGCCAAGCGTAGGTACATGAGGTACATTATTTATAATAATATAAAAGTTTTACTATACACTTTCTTTATTTCTTTAGAATGAGTATAATAAGAAACATTGGATTGTTTTTTAACACGTCCAACGCGGATCGTATTTATGAATTAGTATTACCTTATTGTTGAAAGTGAAGCTTGACGGACTAATGATGTTAGCATTAATATAATAAGTAATAACACGACAATATGATTATGTATAAGTATAATATATAATAACGTACAACTGGACAATTAAACTGTGACAGTACACACACATCGTATACGCTCTGTACAACGACGCCTGTGCAAGTGAATATTACATACATCAAAAGCCCTATATATATGCACGACCGAGGTCATGTTACATCCGTAAAGAGAGTGAGTCTTATGCTCGTACATAACTAGTTACTATATTGTACACACGTGTCAAGGCTGACTACATATACTACATATTAATTGTATATTTCAACACCCTCCCTCAATTAATAATCTCTTTAATTGTAGTCACTCCTATGGCTGACCGCAACTTCTCGAATCGTTCCTTAACCAAAGGCTTGGTTAGAATGTCCGCAATCTGGTCCTCTGTTCCAATGTACTGTAGTTGGAATTGTCCCTCTTCGTATTTCTCCCGTATGAAGTGGTACCGTACATCTATATGTTTTGTCCTCTTATGAAACTCCGGATTCTTAACTAAACGTATAGCACTCTGATTATCTATAAATAAAACTGGTTGTTTGTCACCTGTTGTCGATAAGCTTGTTATCAACCGTGTAATCCACAAGATCCCTTTGACAGCTTCACTGGCCGAAATATATTCAGCCTCTGTCGATGACAATGACACACAATGTTGTCTCTGCAATGTCCATGAAATTATGCTTGACCCGTACCTGAATAGAAATCCTGACGTCGAACGTCGTGTCTGAATGTCACCTGCGTAATCTGCATCGCTAAATATTTCTAATGACAATTTTGTTTAGTTATTAAAGTACAAGCCATAATTAAATGTTCGCTTGATATATCGTATAATCCGTTTTACCAAGTTCCAATGAGCTTTAGTTGGTTTTGCTAAGTAACGACTAGCAAAGTTTACTGCATATGCTATATCTGGTCTTGTTACCTGTGATAAGAACAGTAAGCTACCTACTGCCTGCCTATAAGGAATATCTTCATTCAATATTTCCGTATCTTCTTTTTGTTCAAGTGTATGTGATTTGTCTATTGGTATTGAAAGTTCCTTGGCGTCCAGCATATTAAATTTATTAATTATGCTACATGCATAATTTGTCTGATGCACAAGTAATGAACCATTTTTCATTATATTCACCTGCATACCTAGGAAATAATCTAAGTTTCCTTTTTTAACCTCAAACTCTTTCTCCAAGTTCTTTAAAAGTTTCTCTATTATCTCTTCATTATCTGCCGCGATTAAACCATCGTCAACAAATATTGCAAGAATAATTTGGCTGTTATAAGCTTTGAATACACATGCATCCGCTTCGGTACATTGTAAACCAAATGCATTCAAAAAGTTCTTAAAGCGTATATTCCAACATCTTGGACTTTGTTTTAAGCCATATAAACTACGCTGAAGCTTACATACTTTATTCGATCCATCTTCGTATCCTGGTGGTTGTACCATGTAAATTTCTTCCTGTAGTTCTCCGTACAGAAATGCTGTCTTGATGTCGAATTGTTGTAGTATTAATTTTTCCACAGCTGCTACTGCGAATATCGCCCTAATTGATTCGTATCTGATCACTGGCGAAAATGTTTCATGGTAATGTAGTAAACCGACGGAGTCGATTCACTATTTTTTTTACTTTATTACATTAAAGCCACGGCCTTCACATTTTAATATGATAATTCGGATTCTCGGAACTATCAATGCAAGGCATATGGTCTACACAAACACTATTGCGTTTTACGAGTTCCAAGAATCAAAGACGTGAGAAGAATCAGTTAAAATGATATTGCAAATTTTTATTACCTTTTTTGGTCGCAAACTACTTTTTGGCAGCTACAATAAACAACAAGCTGCCGACTCGCCTTTTTGTCCACCTCCTAGTCTCTACCGTGTATAACAGGGAGTACAGAGAACCATATAAATATGAGTCTCTGTACACCTTAGAATCAGAATTAGTCTCACATCCCTACATGTAGTACTTACCTGGTCGTAGAGTCCGCGCACTCTACATCGCCGCCAGGCTAAGTGCATTCCCAGTAACTACAAGTAGATTTAACTAAGTTCTCGGGCAGTTACTTAACGTGCTGTCCTCAAACTTCTATAACATTTTGTAACAATTATTTTATTTTATTTTATAACAAGTTTAACTCAATTATAATAAATACTTCATTTAACATTGCGCCTTTGTCTCTCTTCGAAAAACCTTATTCCTTTTGATCAACCTGGTCCAACTACAGACGTCGGTCACTGCGTTAGTGAGGGATCACTACAGTAATCTATACCGTATTTCTGTGAACAACCTTTAATGACCAATCTGGCCTTAAATTTATCGATAATACCGTCACTTTTATATTTGGTTTTGAACACCCATGCATTACGTAACGCAACCTTGCCCTGAGGCAAATTAACTAGTGACCAAGTGTTGTTTTCGTGTAGTGATGTAATTTCATCACTCATAGCGTGCTCCCACTCGTTTTTCTGTGGGCCAGCTATCGCTTCATCACGATTTAGTGGTTCAACGAGATTGGCGACGAACGACGACACATTATACCTGATCGGCGCTTTTAATGTATTCCGATCACGTAGCACCATGCCACTCCTGTTGTCGACCGTCGTCAATTCGATTTTGACCGGATCGCCCTCGACTTGAGTCTGAGTATCTGTGAATTCTAATTTGTCTGCAATTATATTTTCCAATTTATTACCTTCGTTTTCGAATATAATATCTCTAGACATTGAAATTCTATTTGTTTTCGAATAATACACACGATAACCTTTCGTGTTATCCGAATAGCCAACAAATATTCCTTTTTCACTTTTAGGGTCAAACTTTTTACGTTTTTGCTTTGGTATGTGTGTATATACGACAGTACCAAAAACTCGTAAGTGTTTAATGTCTGGCATTACCTTATAATATAACTCGTATGGTGAGTTATTTTTAACTGAACTGGTTCCTGTTCGATTAAGCGTGTAAACAGCCGTGTTTACCGCCTCCGCCCAAAGTGATACATCCAAATTTTTCGCACAAATCATTGTCCTCGCTGACTCTACTATTGTGCGATTTTCCCGTTCCACTTTTCTATTTTGCTGTGGTGTGTAGGGAACTGTTAACTGATGTCGAATCCCGTGTTTTTGTAAAATATCCGTAATTTCTTTATTTACGAATTCTAATCCATTATCCGTTCGTAATATTTTGACCTTAGAACCTGTTTCTGTTTCAACACTTTTTATGAACGTCTCAAAAATATTTTTAACATCATATTTGTTTTTAATAAAATATACCGTTGTATAATGCGAGTAGTCGTCTTTGAATAACAAAAAGTATTTTGAACCGCCTATAGAGCTTACCTCCATTGGTCCACATAGGTCTGCATGGATTAAATCACCGACATTGTGATACTCCGTATTACTTTTACTAAATGATTTACGACTTTGTTTACCTATTATACAACTGCTGCACATGAATTCGTCGTCCTTGGACGAACATACTATTTCGTGTTTCGCCAAACAACTTTTTACGTACTGTAAATTCTGATGTGCCATGCGCTCGTGCCAAACAGACAACCTGTTTTCGACAGCTACCGTCGCGTACCCGTTTGTCGGTACTTCGACCTTGATGTTTAACTCAAACAACCTTCCGCATCTCTTACCTGAGCATACGGGTTTCCCCTGTTTAGTTAACATACACGTCTTACTATCTGACGTCAATACTAAACCTTTATCCATCGCGGCTCCGCACGAAAATAAATTAAATTTTAGTCCTGGCACGTGCAACACGTTTGCCATGTAATTTTTATTCCAATTACCGTTTACGTATGATAATATATTAATATTACCTCTACCTGCTGCATACAGATTCGTCCCATCGCCTATCGTGATTTGTTGCGTGTTGTCCAGTGGTTCATAACTTGAAAACCACTCTCGATTTGCGCTCATATGATCCGACGCGCCCGAGTCTAGTACCCACGCATCTGTTGCAATATTATTTATACTTGACTCGCTTACGAATGCGTTCAAGTTCGCACCTATCGTACCGGTTTTACCACCGTGTACACTTTGTAGAAAATTTCTACAGTCTCTTTTATAATGACCTAGTTTACCACAGTAATAACACTTAATATTACTTTTATTCGTAAATTGATTTTTACCTTTTCCATAATTACGACTGCCGTTTCTTCCATCAGATCTGTTTTGAAATTTGGCCGGAAATGCACTCGATTTCTCTTGTTCACCAACTTCACCTTTGATCTGGATAACCCGTGATTCTTCAATCAACAATCGACTAGTCAAATTATTTATATTTTTACTTCCCGTCGGGACTGAATCCCAAGCACTGTAAAAATGATTATATTCTTTTGGTAGTGTCATTAGTATTTTTGTCATAACCATGTTATCCGTAACTGGTTCACCCGCTACTCTCAGTTTCCTTCCTAAATTGACCAATTTAGAAATATGCGTCGACATGTCATCTGTCGACTCCTTTGAATAACTGAAAAATTGTTGTTGAAGCAAATGTATACTTGCCTCAGACTTCTGCTCGTAAATACTCAGCAGTTTCTCCCACATTTCCAATGTAGTCTCACAGTTAATCAAATATTGTAATGGACCATCGTCCACTGAGGTAACTATTATTTTCTGACATTTACCGTCCGCTTTTTGCCAAGCGCTAGTATGCCTTTGCCAACGTGCTTTGGCTTCCTCGTCGGTCTCTCCTGCCGACTTTTTTATAGGTAGACTTGGTTTCGTCCATTCGCCTGAAACTATCTCACCTACTTCCAAGGCATTTAAAATGACCTTCATCTGGAACTTCCATAACGACCAGTTTTCCGCATATAATTTTGTTATCTTCACCGTGTCTTCCATGACCGATGGATTCCCGTATACTTTCCTGTATAACAATTTATAACAAAACTTTACCTATGTACACTGTTCCGCCGTTTTCCGAAATCCAGGATATCTCCGACTGGTTGTAGTTTTCTGCGTTAATACAAATATAAAAATACTTCGATCATGAATCCACTAGACTGTATGTCTTGGTTATTGACTGGGCCCATAACCTGTTGAAAGTGAAGCTTGACGGACTAATGATGTTAGCATTAATATAATAAGTAATAACACGACAATATGATTATGTATAAGTATAATATATAATAACGTACAACTGGACAATTAAACTGTGACAGTACACACACATCGTATACGCTCTGTACAACGACGCCTGTGCAAGTGAATATTACATACATCAAAGGCTCTATATATATGCACGACCGAGGTCGTTACATCCGTAAAGAGAGTGAGTCTTATGCTCGTACATAACTAGTTACTATATTGTACACACGTGTCAAGGCTGACTACATATACTACATATTAATTGTATATTTCAACACTTATTATAATAATATATAAATTTGCAACGAAAATCGAGCCTTAGTTTTGTCTGCAACATATGGTTTCTGTGAAACAAATTAAATATTTTTTCTATTTTTTTTTTGTTTTTAACACGTTCACCTCCGATCGCATTAATCAAATGATATCGTTATACAATATTAACCGTGGCTTAGTTTGAGTGTGCACCACATGCTTTTTGTTTAACGAATTTAATATTTTATAATATCACCAACATAATAATGCTGATCAATTGTTTTTTTCAACTTTCTTTATTTGTTTTTATTTATTAACTTTAGAATGAGCAATATATACAACGTGAGCGGGAATTGCCGACTGTATATTGGGACCGAAGACCGCACCCGACGTAAGCATAAATTTGATTAATCTATATTTACAATACATACAATTAGAAACGAATACAATTATATCTACCCGTTTCAGAATGTTACAACTGTGGCAAACGGGGACACCTCTCCCGGGATTGCGGTGAGTGTTTACTTTACATATTCCTTAATAACAGTCTTAATATTATGTATACAGGGTGATTTTTTTATCGAAGAACACTCATTATATCAAAAAGTATTAATGTTTAAGAAAATATTTTTTTACATAGTTTCAAGTTGTTAAAAAACAATATTTTTATTAAAAAATTATATTTTTAAATATTTTTTTATCCTTTTAATTTTTTAATTTTTTTACTTTTTTTAATGACAACATCTAATTTTAATTTGATATTCAAAAACAGAATATTTTTCTGATTATTTTAATACATAAAAATTGAATTTAGGGCAAGTAGTTTATGAGTTATAAGTATTTAAAGTTTAGATGAGCGGAGTAGAGGACAAACATTTCGCGGGGTAACCCCGTACCACTTTACTCCGCTCATCTAAACTTTAAATACTTATAACTCATAAACTAATTGCCCGAAATTCAATTTTTATGTATCGAAATACTCAGAAAAATATTCTGTTTTTGAATATCAAATTAAAATTAGATGTTGTCATTCAAAAAAGTAAAAAACTTAAAAAATTAAAAGGATAAAAAATATTTAAAAATATAATTTTTTAATACAAATATTGTTTTTTAACAACTTGAAACTATGTAAAAAAATATTTTCTTAAACATTAATACTTTTTGAAATAATGAGTGTTCTTCGATAAAAAAAATCACCCTGTATAAAAGTCCAGAGGTGTAGGTGGTGGCCGCGGTGGTGACGGTGGTAATCGGCGGTTAGGTGGTGGCGGCGGCGACGGCAGTGGTCGTAGTGGCGGCAGGCGGTGAGGAGATGGTGTCGACGTCGTCAGTGGTCGTGATGGCGTAAGGCGTCGGGGAGGTGGCAGTGGTAGGGGTGGTGGCAGGGCTTTCCGTGCTAGGCCCCTCTCCAGATCCCGCTCCCCAACATCACGACCATCGTCAAACGTAAGGATATATATTTATATTTAAAAATAAATCTAATTACATTTCTATAAAAATCTAACTAAACGAATAATTTTCAGGAGGTTCGTCGGCGACGGTCGCAGAGCCAAGCGGCCGCGGCTCGACCTTCCAACGATGTAAGTATATATTAGTAAAATATTTAAAAAAATATTCAAGTTTTCGAAATTGATAAATCTAATTAAATAAATAATTTTCAGGAGGTCCGTTGGCCACGGTCCACCCGAGCGGCGCCACCGTCGCGACCGTCCAACTCTGTAAGTATATATTAGTATAATATTTAAAGATATATTAGTAAAAAATTTAAAAAATTTTTCAAGTTTTGGAAATTGATAAGTCTAATTAAACGAATAATTTTCAGTCATTGGAGGAACTGTTTGTGACGGCGGTGTCGACACTGCGAGCTAATGTCGTAAGGATATATTGATATAATATTTAAACGTTTGATATTGATAAATCTATTTTATTATTTTTACATTATTTCCAGAAAATCTCAGATCTCTCGTACGCCGCCGCCGTGCAACGATGTAACGAAGTATATTATATAGATACTTGAGTTTTTGATATTGATGATTCTAATGAAACCTATTTTTTTCAGGCGCTGATAGCAGACAGCAGTAAGTTTTTAACAGGAACAACTTTTCCCAACAAAAAATTTGCTACTTTTATTTGTTTTGTTTTTTTCAGATAATCAATAAAGATTTTTTACATCATGACTTTATTTAATTTCTTTTCCTTTTCAACTTTTTTATATTAATATTATGTGTAAATTGCTATTAGTTACCAATGCATATAGTTCATACTATTACAACACAACAATCAGAAATAAAAGTTCTAAGAATGTCAGTAACCTAAGGTATTGCATGGGATATATAAAGATTTGCATGTAACAAATACACCATCAGTAAGATGTCATTAATTAGTATACGTATTGTATTGTTATTGAAATTAAAATATTTCATAACTACAATGAGTAAAACAAATAGGTACAACCTCAATTGAATACATTTTGAAAATATCAATAATTTAATTTCATGTGTAAATATTGTTCAAACGTCTGACATAAAAATACCAATAATATTATAATTTGTACAGTGGCATTACTCTACTAAAATAAATAAATGAACAGTCTACTAAGTTACTATAATATATGTACAACTATTGAATGGTGGTTAAACGTTTAGCATAAAAAAGTGAATAATAATATTATAATATGTATCACTACTATCAGCAATGTAGTAGGTAGTAGCACACAGTTGCACATCACATGATGTTATATATATTATCGTTATTAAATAAAACTAAGTAGAAATAAATGTAAATAACATCATACGCATTATCTTCTCATTTATATAGTATGCATTGTCATTAGTTCATATTTTTTCATTCTATTATAGTTAGGTTATGTTATACTTATGAACCGAATAGGACAAAAATGTTGTGCTTATAAAACAAAGTATTTAATTAATTAATTCACTCTTTTTGAGAGGATCGATTCCCAGTCCCAAGAAATGTGTGTATTTTAAATGAATTTTTACAAAATGTATGTTTTCCAAATTATTTATTATTATGATATACAAAACAAATATTGTCAATGTTAATATCTATTTAATTTAATGAACTGCAATGTATATACACAGCAGCAATAATCTAATAATTGAATACAAATCACAATATAAATCAACTGAAAGAAACACAATTATTAATTAATAGTGTTTAAAACAAAACAAATACTCTTTTGCCGAGTAAAACAATTAATATAATGTAAATTATATAAATATTGCAATAATTACATTTATAATAGTATATACGGTCACAGTAGTAGTAATATATAAAAGTAATAAAATGTCAATCATTAAAACTAATTCTCTATTAGTGTGTTAAACAATTAATAAAAATATGAAAATCATGTATACAATAATTATATGTGAACAGTGGCGGCGCCAGGGGTGGGCCAGGGTGGGCCCGGGCCCACCTTAAAAAGTCCCAGGCCCCCCCTGTGGCCCACCCCAAAAATTAAATTTAATCATATTAGAATACTAACAAATATCTTATGAATAAATCATGATTTATTAAAATATGAAAATATTAAGTCATAATAGATGGCGTGAACAACATTTTGAATGGGTTGACAATTATGCTCTATATATGCTTTCAAGCCTCATAAATAATGTGTATTTTCCAGAGGCTGAATACGAAAATAATAAATTATTATTAAATATTCGTTGGTATTGAGTGTAATTATGGGTTAGGGAGTATACAAATTAAAAAGTGTTTACATGAATATATATTTTGTTAGGAAATAAATACTATTAATACAATACATGTTTACAAATCATTGTTTTAGTAAGTTTACACGATGAAGTGTAAAAAAAATTGGAAGTTGACCCTCCCCCTTACCCCTCTGCGAAATTGCCTGTCATCACTATTGTTTATATATATATATATCAAGTCAACAATTTGGCCCTCCCTAAAAAATTTGGGCCCCAGCCTGGCCCACCTGGTATTAAAGTTCTGGCGCCGCCACTGTATGTGAAATTGTATAAAATTTACATTTATAATAATAGTAATACAATTAACTCAAATCTCGACCATTAATACAATACAACAGTTCAAGGGTTTACACAATATTATTAATATTGTGAGTACAGTGAAATTTACATATAAATAACATAATACAATGCAAATAGAATAAAGTAATTAATCAATCATTTATACAGTTTACATTAATTAACAGCGGTTCATGGTGGTTTAGTGTACAAAACATATTATTAATGTTAATAATATTTATTATTAGATAAAACGAAGAAGAAAGAAATACAACTATTAAATGGTGTTTAACAAAAAACCAAATACTCTTTTAGTGAGTAAAACAATTAATAAAATGTCAACAATGTAGTATCTGTACTATATTATCATACTATATTCAATAGTATATAGTACAAGACAAATAACACAGACATTACATACATTGTTTGACATCAGTTACGAATTCACATTATAGTGAATTCGCATCCAGAGAGAACCACGAGGAGGTTGTCAAACTTTCTCTCCGTTTAGCCCGAAGGCAAGGCCCACGAAGCACCTCCACACAGACCACGTAGAACAGCGGTGTAACGTATTAAGTTTGAAAAAACTGTTACACATGTTAGGTTTAAAGTCAACCAGACTATCACCATCATCTAGACTCGATCGTCGGAAGTCACCTAGAATATACTTACCACTTACCTATTGCATCACAGAACTTCCCTGTACACGACGTTCTTGGTGACGAATCGCCCGCTGTCATCGGCGTACATGCTGACTCTCACGGACTGTGCGTTTCTCACCCTCGAAAACGCCACGTACAGCTGGCCGTGAGTGAACGGGGGCGACGTCAGTAGCAAACCTACCCTGTCGAACGTCTGACCCTGCGACTTGTTGATGGTCATGGCGAACGATAACCTCACCGGGAATTGAAGGCGTCGCAGTGAGATGGGCAGGTCGTCCTCGCTTACTGGACGTGAGCAGGCCGTGTCGACTCGTACTTGTAGTTCTAGAGCCCGTGTTGGTGTAACTCAAAAGAGATGCAATGGCTGCGCTAGTATCGAATTCTGTTATCTATGTTCTATTTCTATACTTCTATGATAAATGATAATTGATAAATTATAGAATTGGGCATTGGCTGTCCTCTCGTTTTTTTTTGTTTTTGACTCCACGAAGTTTATTGATTTATTTATTAAACTAAGCAGACCATAATTTATAAATATTATTTTATTAATAAATAATAATGCCTTCTAATAAATGCTGTGTGTTTGGCTGTAATAGCGAGAGTACGGTTCGAAAACATGTTTTTCCACTCGACGACGGTGAGTTTGCGACGTGGGTTCAGCTGTCTGGGAATAACAAGTTAAAGTGTCTTACAAAGGAATATATTAGGAAAACATTCCTAGTTTGCTGTAGACACTTTGACAGTAAATGCTACAGTTTTGGTACTACACGACTGAAAAAAGGCTCATTGCCTTGTTTGAAATTGCCAATTATTTATACTACCATTTTAAATTGTGGTTAATATATGTGCCGAGATTATATCTGATGTTCGTGCTTGTGATTTAATCTACAAAATTATTTGTAGTATATAACAAAGTTTAGTTTAAATGTTCCATGTGTCGTAGGTAATAAAGGTACCTACCACTAACTTCTAGTAAAGGTAATTATAAATTTATTTAATGTTGCTTTTTTATCCGCTTTTAGCAATTAGTAGTTAATGAATTCAATGTTTTTGTGCAATAAAAAAAATGTTATGGAAGTTATATAATATCATGTTATAAGTCTACTTAACAGCTTGTAGATAGATTTTTAACTCAGTGTTTTATGTAATTGTTAATTTTTAAAAAATGTGTACCTATATATAATAATGTTTTAATATCATTCAAATTGAATTTGTGTGTGTGACTTGAATACAGTACTAGTAGTTTAATAATAATTATTCACTAAAATGTTCATAATATTTAATAAGCAGCAATTAATATAACGATTAATTCATATATTTTTATAAACCTATTTGAACAATTTTTTATAGCAACACCAAAAAATCATTCATCTACTAGTCAAATCATCAACTGTGATAACTTATCACTCAATGATTCAATTGAATATGTAGATGTTACCTGCATGTCACCTTCGGATTCACCTTTATCCAGCTTAAATCAAGGTGTGTAAAAATTGATAGTGTGCCAACTAAACTGTCACAAGTTATTAAACAATTAATTATTTGTAGAAACACCATTGAATCAATTATCATTTGCCAACCCTATCAACCTATCATTTAATGACTCAATTGAATATGTAGATGTTTCCTGCCTGTCACCTTTGGCTTCACCTTTATCCAGCTTAAATCAAGGTGTGTAAAAATTGATAGTGTCCCTAACAGCACCGGAACTCTTAAGGAAATCCCAAGGAACTTCTGACGGAACTTTAGGGAATATAGAAGGAACTCCTATTTTATTCCTTATGTATTCCTAATGTCCGCACCTACGGAATTCCATTTGGAAAACCTAAGGAATTCCATTAGGAAGTACTTTATGCATTCCGTAATGAAGTACCTAAGGAAATCCATAAGGAATTACCTAAGGAATTCCTACTTAACATTGTGTATTACATTAAATGTATTCCGATGGAAAGTTCCCACAGAGCTCCAAACCACAGGACTCACACCTCTGTATAACAGATTATACTATTAAAGATAAAAATGTTTGTACTGCACCATTATTTATCTAACACATATTCACCTTCTCCATCCTCCAAATTTTCCACAGTAATAATATAACATATTATATATTAAACAACTTCAAGAACCAATAATTATACAAAATACAAAATTTAAAAAATGGTATTATAGTAATTGTTAAATTGAAACTATAAACATTTCATACTGCATATATTATGGTTGACCACTTTACCACTAATAACTCTATAACAGACACACACACACACACATTCTTATAGTAGGTAATTTCAATTATGTAAGAGTTTGAGATGAATTTTTATATTTATAATTAAATACTATATACAATAATATAGTATGGATATAACATTCTTATATTTAAAAGTAAATTTTTAATCGATATTATTTTCTAATTGTTTTTGAATCAGACTTTGTAGTCTATCGGTTGAGTGACGTAACCAACCAGTTACAGATTTTTGAACAATATCATCTGTATAATTTGGGTAACAGGTTCTTCCAACATCTAAAAAATGTAACATATTATCAATCAAAAAGTTATTTAAGATAGAGTACACACTAATTTAATAACAATACGTATTGTTAGGTTTGTATGTACATACCACATATTATTTGAAACAGTTTAAGTTTGATTAAAGCCAACTTTGGAGAGGAACATTTTTTAAATGCTTTCCCAGTAAATGAAATTTGTGTGGATAACTCGGTCGAAAATAATTTTTGTAAGCAGCTCTTTATGAAATGTGAAATGTCTACTCCTCCAAATGTTTTAATTCGTTTTATCTATAAAATAAATTACATTAATTATAGGACAAGGAAAGACAAAATACATAATTTTTAACACTCCCTGGCAGTCGAATACCAAACTAGCAAACGCTAAGGCAGGGCTGCTAGGTCGTGGGGGTGCGTCTAAGGGTGCAGTTATTGTACAACCAAATATATTGTTCAATGTACAATAAACGATGGTGGCCGGAGGAGAATCAATGTGAGCAACAGTTCCTCCTCCGGCTATCGATTAAACCGGGGGGGGAAAAAAAAACATAATTTTTAGTTAAAAAACATTTAATTTTTATTTATGATTGTTCTGTTTGCCATTTTATGTACTTGATACTATAAATAAACAATTTACTATGCTAAGAGCTCTTCAAATAAGTTTAAAATTACAATTATATGTGTAGATAGGTAAATAAACACACCACTATAGAAAAAAAAATAGGTAGGTACCTATTATTGTGAATAAAGAAGAATTAAAAAATAATATTTAAATTACTTTAATTAATTATAATAATAAGTTTATAACTCTATATCACAGATTTAAGTATTTATTATTGAAAAGTAAGATTAGAAGCAGTGGTGGTCACATGGTATGGTGGGGAGAGGGGGATATATTCCCCACATGGTCTTTTTTCAATGTCTATTAGCTGATAAAGTGGTAACCATACATTATATTTTTAATAATTAAATAGCGAATAAAAAAATCAGCCATACTCCCCCCCCACCCTTTGACAAAACCACTGATTAGAAATATATTACTAAATATAATATTATACAATAACTCCTCTCAATTACAGATCCTCTATAATACAGAATCCTCTTTATAACGGAAAATACCAAGAGTGACCGCTCAAATATATAAAATATCAGATCTTTCTATAGCAGAACATTCTTTTCAATGGAAAAATTTGTTTGACCCAAGTGATTCTGTAATATAGAGATTTTACTGTATCTCAAAATGTTCGTGTTCATGTTAAAATATTAAATATACGTACAAAATTCATTTTAAAATCTTTATTAAGTAATTTTTCTTCAACTTCCATAACTTTTTCTTTATCAGGCAATGGAAAGTATTCAGAAAACTGCATGGAAAACTGCTCAGGTATTGGTTCAAATAAATCTGTTGATTTAATACTGGTTAGATGAGCTATAATTTCTTTCTGATTTTCTAATATCATACAATTTTGCATTTTTAAATGAGCATTTGAACGCATAATATGGTTTAATGATTTAGACATCCAACATTCTATATGATAAAAAAAAGTTATAATATTGTATTTGGGATGTAAATTAATAAAATATGTAAAAATAATTACCAAAATTCATTTTAGTTTGTGAAGATCTGAACATCTCATTTGAGTAAAATGGAGTTGAATTATTCTTGAGCTCTATGATTATAGAACAAATGGTTAATCAATTTAGAAATCTAGTTAAAACTATGTATAATTTATAATTACTTTGAGGAGAGCTGTTAATTTTATTTTCAAATTTTGAATTTGGATGAAATTCATTTTGGACTAAAATATGAATAAATATCACAAAAAAAAAATTAATTAGTTGTACCTATATGAATAACAATAAACTTTTATAAAATTAAAATTACCTTGTAGTTCATTTGGAGAATTGACTATAGCTTCCCTAAACATATCAGCATCGTCCTCATGTGAAGATTTGTTTAAAGAGGTGCCTGGGAATAAAACTATTAATAATATTATAGGCGGAGAACCCGAGAACTGAATAAACATATTTATAATATTTTAAATGTAACTACCTTGATTTTTAAAAGATCCATATACAGTATCCTGAATCAATTTTGAATTTTCTTTAGAATAAGATCTTTGAATTGATTTTGTAGGAGTTGAAAACATGTCTAAAAAATAGGAATAACTTATTTTAGAGATTTTCTCTTAAAAGAAATCATAAATTATGTGTATTATTGTGTATAATTAATGTATATAATTCAGTTGAATTATATTTGACCTTTAATATACACCAAATATAAATGAATAATTCAAGAAACTGTATTGTTATTAATACACATCATTCATAATTACATTTTTATAATTTAAATTTGACTAAGGTCTATTTTGGATTAAAAAAATTAATAAAAATTAATAATAAAAAAGTAATGAGCTGAACTTTACTATTATATGAATCAATATATTATTTACTTTGTAGTTTATTTGGAGTTTCGACTATCGCTTCCGAAAACATATCAGCATTGTCCTCATGTGAAGATTTGTTTAAATAAGAGCCTGGAAATAAAACTATTAATAATATTACGGGAGAACTGAATAAACATATTTATAATATTTTAAATGTAACTACCTTGATTTTTAAAAGATCCATATACAGTATCCTGAATCAATTTTGAATTTTCTTTAGAATAAGATCTTTGAATTGATTTTGTAGGAGTTGAAAACATGTCTAAAAAATAGGAATATCTTATTTTAGAGATTTTCTCTTAAAAGAAATCATAAATTATGTGTATTATTGTGTATAATTAATGTATATAATTCAGTTGAATTATATTTGACCTTTAATATACACCAAATATAAATGAATAATTCAAGAAACTGTATTGTTATTAATACACATCATTCATAATTACATTTAAGATAAAAGCTGCTAATTACATTTTTATAATTTAAATTTGATTAAGATCTATTTTGGACTAAACAAATTAATAAATATTAATAATAAAAAAAATAATGAGCTTAACTTTACTATTATATGAATCAATATATTATTTACTTTGTAGTTTATTTGGAGTTTGGACTATAGCTTCCGAAAACATATCAGCATTGTCCTCATGTGAAGATTTGTTTAAATAAGAGCCTGGAAATAAAACTATTAATAATATTACAGGAGAACTGAATAAACATATTTATAAATTATAATATCTTAAATGTAACTACCATAATTTTTAAAAGATCTATGTACAGTGTCCTGAATCAATTTTGGTTTTTGAATTTGGATCAGATTGCTGGAAATCTCTGATTTTTCACTATGTTTCAATTTTTTTGACGGTAATTTTTTGCCCACTAAGTTTAAAAAAAAACCATTTTGAAATTAATCAAGTTTACTAATTTGATATTGATTATCATACTTTGTTGTATCATTGGAGGAGTTGGATAATCATCAATCAATGTGTTGTTACAATTTGTTTCATCCTCACTACTAGAATATATTTTTTTTCTGGCTCTAGATTTTCGTTGGGTTTTTTGAGTATCTTCGTATTCGGTATTTACTTCAGATAAATTATATTGTACAGCATCACTCATTTTCTTATTAGCTTTTTCAAAATTATCTGAGGAAATAAAAATATTTATTAAACTAGTTATTATATTATGATATAAAACAATATTAAAATTATATAATATAACAGTCTCACCACTTGACCCAATAACTTTTACTACATCCCAGCTTTGCCATGACTCTTTAGGTGAACTCATTGTAGCCACCATTTTATTATACTGATTTTGGTTGTTTACATGAACAGGGAATACACATTTTTTTTTATCTTTTGACAGCCATCTAATTGGAACTACTTGGACACCATCAAGGAATTCAACTACTTGAAATTTACTATAAGTAAATAATAGCATTAGATACAGTATAATATTGTTATGATTACAATTCAGAAATACCTTATACCAATTACAATTTACTTTAACTTACTTAATACAGAAATGTATAACATAATATGATTTATTATCCATCTTCATTTTACAACTGTATATTATTGAATAAGGAGTAAGCAATAAAGAATATAGAAATATTTAGATTATAGAGGTTTTTACAAAGTGTTGAATAAAATAAAGTTAGGTAATAGGTATAAAATTAATGTAAGTAGATATTTATGTGTACAATGACAAATTTTTAAATATTTTGT
>CARXXK010001580.1:0-20340 GCA_949089665.1 Macrosiphum euphorbiae
ATTTTTGAACTCACAAGGTTGTGAATTTGTGATTCAAATTTGTAGCTCTTCCAGAAATTTTTTGATGCACTCATTAAAAACATGCAAATGCATGAACTTCCGGGCCCTATTTATAATATTCCAACCTACCTGTAATTTTAGTTTTTTTTCGTATGGCGTTGAGCCGTTGGCCCGAAGGTCTAACTAAGTTCTGACGCTATGGACTTATGCATAAGAATAATACATTTTGAATTATAATTAATAATTGTTATTTTTTGTTGAAAAAATATTAAAAGTTGTCAACATTTAAACATGATAATGTAATAGAAAAAATATTATAAAAACAGTAATAATTTAGTTAAATTAGTTAAAATTTATTTTTCGGGGCTGCAAATCGTTGCAAATATTTTTAAAACTTAGTACTTAGTACTTAGTTTGCAAAATATTGACACCGGTTTTGAGTCGATCGGATGCATTGGTGGGGCTAACCAAATTTGCAAAAAAAATTCGCCAAAATTCCAATTTTAATTTGCAAATTTAAATAATCAATTTGCAATTAGTTTGCTAAATATTGGCGCTGGTTTGAATTGAATCCGCCAAAGTGGGGTGGCTAACTTCATGGTCATCTTCATACGAGCACAGACCTTAAACACGCTGCCGTTGAGAGCGTCACATCAATTCATCGTCGACAACTGACGTGATAAATTAACTTAAAATGTATTGTATACTATTCGGTTACATGCGCAGGCGCGCAGCTGCGAACACAATGTAATTTTATAGCTAAGGATTGAAGATTAAAATCAAGGTTGTATGTAAATAGGTTATAATATATAAATTACTTTATTCACTAATATATAATTAAATATACTTAGTAATATCATAGGCTAACCGACCGGTCTTCACTCAAAATCATTTTTCTTATACGATGATATATCATTGAATTCAAAATTAAAACCATTCAATACAGCGAACCACTTGCATAAGCACAATTAGGTTAAACTTATGGGGATGCTAATATTATGTCACTCAAGTGTTTGCCCCCTACACCCTACTCCAATCATACACATTCATTTTATACACCTTCGCATTAATCTTAACATATCTATAACATAATACAAAATTATCATACGCATATACCACACACACTTCACGTACAAGGTCGACATCTAGTGTTATAACCCCATATTCTCCCTTAATTGAATGATAACTTGAATGGCAATTCCACTTCGTCTTATCCTTCGTCTAGATTCTCCTTCCACTTCATAACCTCCTGTTGAAGTCTTCAATGGGCCTTCTTCTTGTGACCAATGTGTTAAACTTGGTCGCAAACGCATGTAGTGGTGTTTTTTTAGTCGGAAAGAGTCAGCAAAACTTAGGAAGAGTGTCCAACACGGTTTCAAATATGTTTATAACTCTACAACAACTTAGTCTAGGGCTTTTGAATAATAACTCATAAAAGTAATTTCATTTGTTAATTGTTTCTGCCTTTTTATTACACCTTGTATGTAAATAAGTTTATAAACTGTAACCATTTATTCAGCAATCTATAATGTGCATATAAATAATAGTTTCTATACGGAACGGTTATATTTAGAATTGTTCCTAGAATGATTTTATTTTTTGTTCATTTGTCCTCATTTTGTTTTACAGAACTAAATCTGAAGAAAAAGTTTACACAATAGATACCGGAATCAAAATTGAAAAAGATATTATTGACGGTCAGGAATATAATGGAATAGTTAATGAACACAGCTCTTCAGAATTCCTTATTTGTAAGAATTCGGACGATTCATCTAACTTAAAGAAAAACACTTTGACTGATATCTGTGATAACATTTCGACAGCATCAAATTTAACAAAGCCTTATAAATGTGATGTTTGTGATAAAGGGTTTTCTAATAAATCAAATTTAAACAGGCACACAAAGATACATACCGGTGAAAAGCTTTATAAATGTGATGTCTGTGATAAAGCCTTTTCTTCTAGACAACAAATAACAAGGCACACAATGACGCATACTGGCGAAAAGCCTTATAAATGTGAATTTTGTGATCTAGGATTCTCTCAGAAAACCAATTTAAAAACCCATAAACTCACACATAGTGGCGTAAAGCCTTATAAATGTGATGTTTGTGATAAAAGGTGTTCCACTAAATCAAATTTAACAACGCACACAAAGATACATACCGGTGAAAAGCCTTATAAATGTGATAAAGAGTTTTCTTCTAGACAGCAACTAATAACACACATAAGGACACATACAGGCGAAAAGCCTTATAAATGTGAATTTTGTGATCTAGGATTCTCTCAGAGAACCAATTTAAAAACCCATAAAATCACACATAGTGGCGTAAAGCCTTATAAATGTGATTTTTGTGATAAAGGGTTTTCTACTAAATCACATTTAAACAGGCACACAAAGATACATACCGGTGAAAAGCCTTATAAATGTGATGTCTGTGATATAGCCTTTTCTTCTAGACAACAAATAACAAGGCACACAATGACGCATACTGGCGAAAAGCCTTATAAATGTGATTTTTGTGATAAAGGGTTTTCTTCTAAACCAGATTTAACAAGGCACACAAAGATACATACCGGTGAAAAGCCTTATAAATGTGATGTCTGTGATAAAGCCTTTTCTTCTAGACAACAAATAACAAGGCACACAATGACGCATACTGGCGAAAAGCCTTATAAATGTGATGTTTGTGATAAAAGGTGTTCCACTAAATCAAATTTAACAACGCACACAAAGATACATACCGGTGAAAAGCCTTATAAATGTGATGTCTGTGATAAAGAGTTTTCTTCTAGACAGCAAATAATAACACACATAAGGACACATACAGGCGAAAAGCCTTATAAATGTGAATTTTGTGATCTAGGATTCTCTCAGAGAACCAATTTAAAAACCCATAAAATCACACATAGTGGCGTAAAGCCTTATAAATGTGATTTTTGTGATATAGGGTTTTCTACTAAATCACATTTAAACAGGCACACAAAGATACATACCGGTGAAAAGCCTTATAAATGTGAATTTTGTACCATTTTACCATTTTTGAACTCACAAGGTTGTGAATTTGTGATTCAAATTTGTAGCTCTTCCAGAAATTTTTTGATGCACTCATTAAAAACATGCAAATGCATGAACTTCCGGGCCCTATTTATAATATTCCAACCTACCTGTAATTTTAGTTTTTTTTCGTATGGCGTTGAGCCGTTGGCCCGAAGGTCTAACTAAGTTCTGACGCTATGGACTTATGCATAAGAATAATACATTTTGAATTATAATTAATAATTGTTATTTTTTGTTGAAAAAATATTAAAAGTTGTCAACATTTAAACATGATAATGTAATAGAAAAAATATTATAAAAACAGTAATAATTTAGTTAAATTAGTTAAAATTTATTTTTCGGGGCTGCAAATCGTTGCAAATATTTTTAAAACTTAGTACTTAGTACTTAGTTTGCAAAATATTGACACCGGTTTTGAGTCGATCGGATGCATTGGTGGGGCTAACCAAATTTGCAAAAAAAATTCGCCAAAATTCCAATTTTAATTTGCAAATTTAAATAATCAATTTGCAATTAGTTTGCTAAATATTGGCGCTGGTTTGAATTGAATCCGCCAAAGTGGGGTGGCTAACTTCATGGTCATCTTCATACGAGCACAGACCTTAAACACGCTGCCGTTGAGAGCGTCACATCAATTCATCGTCGACAACTGACGTGATAAATTAACTTAAAATGTATTGTATACTATTCGGTTACATGCGCAGGCGCGCAGCTGCGAACACAATGTAATTTTATAGCTAAGGATTGAAGATTAAAATCAAGGTTGTATGTAAATAGGTTATAATATATAAATTACTTTATTCACTAATATATAATTAAATATACTTAGTAATATCATAGGCTAACCGACCGGTCTTCACTCAAAATCATTTTTCTTATACGATGATATATCATTGAATTCAAAATTAAAACCATTCAATACAGCGAACCACTTGCATAAGCACAATTAGGTTAAACTTATGGGGATGCTAATATTATGTCACTCAAGTGTTTGCCCCCTACACTCTACTCCAATCATACACATTCATTTTATACACCTTCGCATTAATCTTAACATATCTATAACATAATACAAAATTATCATACGCATATACCACACACACTTCACGTACAAGGTCGACATCTAGTGTTATAACCCCATATTCTCCCTTAATTGAATGATAACTTGAATGGCAATTCCACTTCGTCTTATCCTTCGTCTAGATTCTCCTTCCACTTCATAACCTCCTGTTGAAGTCTTCAATGGGCCTTCTTCTTGTGACCAATGTGTTAAACTTGGTCGCAAACGCATGTAGTGGTGTTTTTTTAGTCGGAAAGAGTCAGCAAAACTTAGGAAGAGTGTCCAACACGGTTTCAAATATGTTTATAACTCTACAACAACTTAGTCTAGGGCTTTTGAATAATAACTCATAAAAGTAATTTCATTTGTTAATTGTTTCTGCCTTTTTATTACACCTTGTATGTAAATAAGTTTATAAACTGTAACCATTTATTCAGCAATCTATAATGCGCATATAAATAATAGTTTCTATACGGAACGGTTATATTTAGAATTGTTCCTAGAATGATTTTATTTTTTGTTCATTTGTCCTCATTTTGTTTTACAGAACTAAATCTGAAGAAAAAGTTTACACAATAGATACCGGAATCAAAATTGAAAAAGATATTATTGACGGTCAGGAATATAATGGAATAGTTAATGAACACAGCTCTTCAGAATTCCTTATTTGTAAGAATTCGGACGATTCATCTAACTTAAAGAAAAACACTTTGACTGATATCTGTGATAACATTTCGACAGCATCAAATTTAACAAAGCCTTATAAATGTGATGTTTGTGATAAAGGGTTTTCTAATAAATCAAATTTAAACAGGCACACAAAGATACATACCGGTGAAAAGCTTTATAAATGTGATGTCTGTGATAAAGCCTTTTCTTCTAGACAACAAATAACAAGGCACACAATGACGCATACTGGCGAAAAGCCTTATAAATGTGAATTTTGTGATCTAGGATTCTCTCAGAAAACCAATTTAAAAACCCATAAACCCACACATAGTGGCGTAAAGCCTTATAAATGTGATGTTTGTGATAAAAGGTGTTCCACTAAATCAAATTTAACAACGCACACAAAGATACATACCGGTGAAAAGCCTTATAAATGTGATAAAGAGTTTTCTTCTAGACAGCAACTAATAACACACATAAGGACACATACAGGCGAAAAGCCTTATAAATGTGAATTTTGTGATCTAGGATTCTCTCAGAGAACCAATTTAAAAACCCATAAAATCACACATAGTGGCGTAAAGCCTTATAAATGTGATTTTTGTGATAAAGGGTTTTCTACTAAATCACATTTAAACAGGCACACAAAGATACATACCGGTGAAAAGCCTTATAAATGTGATGTCTGTGATATAGCCTTTTCTTCTAGACAACAAATAACAAGGCACACAATGACGCATACTGGCGAAAAGCCTTATAAATGTGATTTTTGTGATAAAGGGTTTTCTTCTAAACCAGATTTAACAAGGCACACAAAGATACATACCGGTGAAAAGCCTTATAAATGTGATGTCTGTGATAAAGCCTTTTCTTCTAGACAACAAATAACAAGGCACACAATGACGCATACTGGCGAAAAGCCTTATAAATGTGATGTTTGTGATAAAAGGTGTTCCACTAAATCAAATTTAACAACGCACACAAAGATACATACCGGTGAAAAGCCTTATAAATGTGATGTCTGTGATAAAGAGTTTTCTTCTAGACAGCAAATAATAACACACATAAGGACACATACAGGCGAAAAGCCTTATAAATGTGAATTTTGTGATCTAGGATTCTCTCAGAGAACCAATTTAAAAACCCATAAAATCACACATAGTGGCGTAAAGCCTTATAAATGTGATTTTTGTGATATAGGGTTTTCTACTAAATCACATTTAAACAGGCACACAAAGATACATACCGGTGAAAAGCCTTATAAATGTGAATTTTGTACCATTTTACCATTTTTGAACTCACAAGGTTGTGAATTTGTGATTCAAATTTGTAGCTCTTCCAGAAATTTTTTGATGCACTCATTAAAAACATGCAAATGCATGAACTTCCGGGCCCTATTTATAATATTCCAACCTACCTGTAATTTTAGTTTTTTTTCGTATGGCGTTGAGCCGTTGGCCCGAAGGTCTAACTAAGTTCTGACGCTATGGACTTATGCATAAGAATAATACATTTTGAATTATAATTAATAATTGTTATTTTTTGTTGAAAAAATATTAAAAGTTGTCAACATTTAAACATGATAATGTAATAGAAAAAATATTATAAAAACAGTAATAATTTAGTTAAATTAGTTAAAATTTATTTTTCGGGGCTGCAAATCGTTGCAAATATTTTTAAAACTTAGTACTTAGTACTTAGTTTGCAAAATATTGACACCGGTTTTGAGTCGATCGGATGCATTGGTGGGGCTAACCAAATTTGCAAAAAAAATTCGCCAAAATTCCAATTTTAATTTGCAAATTTAAATAATCAATTTGCAATTAGTTTGCTAAATATTGGCGCTGGTTTGAATTGAATCCGCCAAAGTGGGGTGGCTAACTTCATGGTCATCTTCATACGAGCACAGACCTTAAACACGCTGCCGTTGAGAGCGTCACATCAATTCATCGTCGACAACTGACGTGATAAATTAACTTAAAATGTATTGTATACTATTCGGTTACATGCGCAGGCGCGCAGCTGCGAACACAATGTAATTTTATAGCTAAGGATTGAAGATTAAAATCAAGGTTGTATGTAAATAGGTTATAATATATAAATTACTTTATTCACTAATATATAATTAAATATACTTAGTAATATCATAGGCTAACCGACCGGTCTTCACTCAAAATCATTTTTCTTATACGATGATATATCATTGAATTCAAAATTAAAACCATTCAATACAGCGAACCACTTGCATAAGCACAATTAGGTTAAACTTATGGGGATGCTAATATTATGTCACTCAAGTGTTTGCCCCCTACACTCTACTCCAATCATACACATTCATTTTATACACCTTCGCATTAATCTTAACATATCTATAACATAATACAAAATTATCATACGCATATACCACACACACTTCACGTACAAGGTCGACATCTAGTGTTATAACCCCATATTCTCCCTTAATTGAATGATAACTTGAATGGCAATTCCACTTCGTCTTATCCTTCGTCTAGATTCTCCTTCCACTTCATAACCTCCTGTTGAAGTCTTCAATGGGCCTTCTTCTTGTGACCAATGTGTTAAACTTGGTCGCAAACGCATGTAGTGGTGTTTTTTTAGTCGGAAAGAGTCAGCAAAACTTAGGAAGAGTGTCCAACACGGTTTCAAATATGTTTATAACTCTACAACAACTTAGTCTAGGGCTTTTGAATAATAACTCATAAAAGTAATTTCATTTGTTAATTGTTTCTGCCTTTTTATTACACCTTGTATGTAAATAAGTTTATAAACTGTAACCATTTATTCAGCAATCTATAATGCGCATATAAATAATAGTTTCTATACGGAACGGTTATATTTAGAATTGTTCCTAGAATGATTTTATTTTTTGTTCATTTGTCCTCATTTTGTTTTACAGAACTAAATCTGAAGAAAAAGTTTACACAATAGATACCGGAATCAAAATTGAAAAAGATATTATTGACGGTCAGGAATATAATGGAATAGTTAATGAACACAGCTCTTCAGAATTCCTTATTTGTAAGAATTCGGACGATTCATCTAACTTAAAGAAAAACACTTTGACTGATATCTGTGATAACATTTCGACAGCATCAAATTTAACAAAGCCTTATAAATGTGATGTTTGTGATAAAGGGTTTTCTAATAAATCAAATTTAAACAGGCACACAAAGATACATACCGGTGAAAAGCTTTATAAATGTGATGTCTGTGATAAAGCCTTTTCTTCTAGACAACAAATAACAAGGCACACAATGACGCATACTGGCGAAAAGCCTTATAAATGTGAATTTTGTGATCTAGGATTCTCTCAGAAAACCAATTTAAAAACCCATAAACCCACACATAGTGGCGTAAAGCCTTATAAATGTGATGTTTGTGATAAAAGGTGTTCCACTAAATCAAATTTAACAACGCACACAAAGATACATACCGGTGAAAAGCCTTATAAATGTGATGTCTGTGATAAAGAGTTTTCTTCTAGACAGCAACTAATAACACACATAAGGACACATACAGGCGAAAAGCCTTATAAATGTGAATTTTGTGATCTAGGATTCTCTCAGAGAACCAATTTAAAAACCCATAAAATCACACATAGTGGCGTAAAGCCTTATAAATGTGATTTTTGTGATAAAGGGTTTTCTACTAAATCACATTTAAACAGGCACACAAAGATACATACCGGTGAAAAGCCTTATAAATGTGATGTCTGTGATAAAGCCTTTTCTTCTAGACAACAAATAACAAGGCACACAATGACGCATACTGGCGAAAAGCCTTATAAATGTGATTTTTGTGATAAAGGGTTTTCTTCTAAACCAGATTTAACAAGGCACACAAAGATACATACCGGTGAAAAGCCTTATAAATGTGATGTCTGTGATAAAGCCTTTTCTTCTAGACAACAAATAACAAGGCACACAATGACGCATACTGGCGAAAAGCCTTATAAATGTGATGTTTGTGATAAAAGGTGTTCCACTAAATCAAATTTAACAACGCACACAAAGATACATACCGGTGAAAAGCCTTATAAATGTGATGTCTGTGATAAAGAGTTTTCTTCTAGACAGCAAATAATAACACACATAAGGACACATACAGGCGAAAAGCCTTATAAATGTGAATTTTGTGATCTAGGATTCTCTCAGAGAACCAATTTAAAAACCCATAAAATCACACATAGTGGCGTAAAGCCTTATAAATGTGATTTTTGTGATATAGGGTTTTCTACTAAATCACATTTAAACAGGCACACAAAGATACATACCGGTGAAAAGCCTTATAAATGTGAATTTTGTACCATTTTACCATTTTTGAACTCACAAGGTTGTGAATTTGTGATTCAAATTTGTAGCTCTTCCAGAAATTTTTTGATGCACTCATTAAAAACATGCAAATGCATGAACTTCCGGGCCCTATTTATAATATTCCAACCTACCTGTAATTTTAGTTTTTTTTCGTATGGCGTTGAGCCGTTGGCCCGAAGGTCTAACTAAGTTCTGACGCTATGGACTTATGCATAAGAATAATACATTTTGAATTATAATTAATAATTGTTATTTTTTGTTGAAAAAATATTAAAAGTTGTCAACATTTAAACATGATAATGTAATAGAAAAAATATTATAAAAACAGTAATAATTTAGTTAAATTAGTTAAAATTTATTTTTCGGGGCTGCAAATCGTTGCAAATATTTTTAAAACTTAGTACTTAGTACTTAGTTTGCAAAATATTGACACCGGTTTTGAGTCGATCGGATGCATTGGTGGGGCTAACCAAATTTGCAAAAAAAATTCGCCAAAATTCCAATTTTAATTTGCAAATTTAAATAATCAATTTGCAATTAGTTTGCTAAATATTGGCGCTGGTTTGAATTGAATCCGCCAAAGTGGGGTGGCTAACTTCATGGTCATCTTCATACGAGCACAGACCTTAAACACGCTGCCGTTGAGAGCGTCACATCAATTCATCGTCGACAACTGACGTGATAAATTAACTTAAAATGTATTGTATACTATTCGGTTACATGCGCAGGCGCGCAGCTGCGAACACAATGTAATTTTATAGCTAAGGATTGAAGATTAAAATCAAGGTTGTATGTAAATAGGTTATAATATATAAATTACTTTATTCACTAATATATAATTAAATATACTTAGTAATATCATAGGCTAACCGACCGGTCTTCACTCAAAATCATTTTTCTTATACGATGATATATCATTGAATTCAAAATTAAAACCATTCAATACAGCGAACCACTTGCATAAGCACAATTAGGTTAAACTTATGGGGATGCTAATATTATGTCACTCAAGTGTTTGCCCCCTACACTCTACTCCAATCATACACATTCATTTTATACACCTTCGCATTAATCTTAACATATCTATAACATAATACAAAATTATCATACGCATATACCACACACACTTCACGTACAAGGTCGACATCTAGTGTTATAACCCCATATTCTCCCTTAATTGAATGATAACTTGAATGGCAATTCCACTTCGTCTTATCCTTCGTCTAGATTCTCCTTCCACTTCATAACCTCCTGTTGAAGTCTTCAATGGGCCTTCTTCTTGTGACCAATGTGTTAAACTTGGTCGCAAACGCATGTAGTGGTGTTTTTTTAGTCGGAAAGAGTCAGCAAAACTTAGGAAGAGTGTCCAACACGGTTTCAAATATGTTTATAACTCTACAACAACTTAGTCTAGGGCTTTTGAATAATAACTCATAAAAGTAATTTCATTTGTTAATTGTTTCTGCCTTTTTATTACACCTTGTATGTAAATAAGTTTATAAACTGTAACCATTTATTCAGCAATCTATAATGCGCATATAAATAATAGTTTCTATACGGAACGGTTATATTTAGAATTGTTCCTAGAATGATTTTATTTTTTGTTCATTTGTCCTCATTTTGTTTTACAGAACTAAATCTGAAGAAAAAGTTTACACAATAGATACCGGAATCAAAATTGAAAAAGATATTATTGACGGTCAGGAATATAATGGAATAGTTAATGAACACAGCTCTTCAGAATTCCTTATTTGTAAGAATTCGGACGATTCATCTAACTTAAAGAAAAACACTTTGACTGATATCTGTGATAACATTTCGACAGCATCAAATTTAACAAAGCCTTATAAATGTGATGTTTGTGATAAAGGGTTTTCTAATAAATCAAATTTAAACAGGCACACAAAGATACATACCGGTGAAAAGCTTTATAAATGTGATGTCTGTGATAAAGCCTTTTCTTCTAGACAACAAATAACAAGGCACACAATGACGCATACTGGCGAAAAGCCTTATAAATGTGAATTTTGTGATCTAGGATTCTCTCAGAAAACCAATTTAAAAACCCATAAACCCACACATAGTGGCGTAAAGCCTTATAAATGTGATGTTTGTGATAAAAGGTGTTCCACTAAATCAAATTTAACAACGCACACAAAGATACATACCGGTGAAAAGCCTTATAAATGTGATGTCTGTGATAAAGAGTTTTCTTCTAGACAGCAACTAATAACACACATAAGGACACATACAGGCGAAAAGCCTTATAAATGTGAATTTTGTGATCTAGGATTCTCTCAGAGAACCAATTTAAAAACCCATAAAATCACACATAGTGGCGTAAAGCCTTATAAATGTGATTTTTGTGATAAAGGGTTTTCTACTAAATCACATTTAAACAGGCACACAAAGATACATACCGGTGAAAAGCCTTATAAATGTGATGTCTGTGATAAAGCCTTTTCTTCTAGACAACAAATAACAAGGCACACAATGACGCATACTGGCGAAAAGCCTTATAAATGTGATTTTTGTGATAAAGGGTTTTCTTCTAAACCAGATTTAACAAGGCACACAAAGATACATACCGGTGAAAAGCCTTATAAATGTGATGTCTGTGATAAAGCCTTTTCTTCTAGACAACAAATAACAAGGCACACAATGACGCATACTGGCGAAAAGCCTTATAAATGTGATGTTTGTGATAAAAGGTGTTCCACTAAATCAAATTTAACAACGCACACAAAGATACATACCGGTGAAAAGCCTTATAAATGTGATGTCTGTGATAAAGAGTTTTCTTCTAGACAGCAAATAATAACACACATAAGGACACATACAGGCGAAAAGCCTTATAAATGTGAATTTTGTGATCTAGGATTCTCTCAGAGAACCAATTTAAAAACCCATAAAATCACACATAGTGGCGTAAAGCCTTATAAATGTGATTTTTGTGATATAGGGTTTTCTACTAAATCACATTTAAACAGGCACACAAAGATACATACCGGTGAAAAGCCTTATAAATGTGAATTTTGTACCATTTTACCATTTTTGAACTCACAAGGTTGTGAATTTGTGATTCAAATTTGTAGCTCTTCCAGAAATTTTTTGATGCACTCATTAAAAACATGCAAATGCATGAACTTCCGGGCCCTATTTATAATATTCCAACCTACCTGTAATTTTAGTTTTTTTTCGTATGGCGTTGAGCCGTTGGCCCGAAGGTCTAACTAAGTTCTGACGCTATGGACTTATGCATAAGAATAATACATTTTGAATTATAATTAATAATTGTTATTTTTTGTTGAAAAAATATTAAAAGTTGTCAACATTTAAACATGATAATGTAATAGAAAAAATATTATAAAAACAGTAATAATTTAGTTAAATTAGTTAAAATTTATTTTTCGGGGCTGCAAATCGTTGCAAATATTTTTAAAACTTAGTACTTAGTACTTAGTTTGCAAAATATTGACACCGGTTTTGAGTCGATCGGATGCATTGGTGGGGCTAACCAAATTTGCAAAAAAAATTCGCCAAAATTCCAATTTTAATTTGCAAATTTAAATAATCAATTTGCAATTAGTTTGCTAAATATTGGCGCTGGTTTGAATTGAATCCGCCAAAGTGGGGTGGCTAACTTCATGGTCATCTTCATACGAGCACAGACCTTAAACACGCTGCCGTTGAGAGCGTCACATCAATTCATCGTCGACAACTGACGTGATAAATTAACTTAAAATGTATTGTATACTATTCGGTTACATGCGCAGGCGCGCAGCTGCGAACACAATGTAATTTTATAGCTAAGGATTGAAGATTAAAATCAAGGTTGTATGTAAATAGGTTATAATATATAAATTACTTTATTCACTAATATATAATTAAATATACTTAGTAATATCATAGGCTAACCGACCGGTCTTCACTCAAAATCATTTTTCTTATACGATGATATATCATTGAATTCAAAATTAAAACCATTCAATACAGCGAACCACTTGCATAAGCACAATTAGGTTAAACTTATGGGGATGCTAATATTATGTCACTCAAGTGTTTGCCCCCTACACTCTACTCCAATCATACACATTCATTTTATACACCTTCGCATTAATCTTAACATATCTATAACATAATACAAAATTATCATACGCATATACCACACACACTTCACGTACAAGGTCGACATCTAGTGTTATAACCCCATATTCTCCCTTAATTGAATGATAACTTGAATGGCAATTCCACTTCGTCTTATCCTTCGTCTAGATTCTCCTTCCACTTCATAACCTCCTGTTGAAGTCTTCAATGGGCCTTCTTCTTGTGACCAATGTGTTAAACTTGGTCGCAAACGCATGTAGTGGTGTTTTTTTAGTCGGAAAGAGTCAGCAAAACTTAGGAAGAGTGTCCAACACGGTTTCAAATATGTTTATAACTCTACAACAACTTAGTCTAGGGCTTTTGAATAATAACTCATAAAAGTAATTTCATTTGTTAATTGTTTCTGCCTTTTTATTACACCTTGTATGTAAATAAGTTTATAAACTGTAACCATTTATTCAGCAATCTATAATGCGCATATAAATAATAGTTTCTATACGGAACGGTTATATTTAGAATTGTTCCTAGAATGATTTTATTTTTTGTTCATTTGTCCTCATTTTGTTTTACAGAACTAAATCTGAAGAAAAAGTTTACACAATAGATACCGGAATCAAAATTGAAAAAGATATTATTGACGGTCAGGAATATAATGGAATAGTTAATGAACACAGCTCTTCAGAATTCCTTATTTGTAAGAATTCGGACGATTCATCTAACTTAAAGAAAAACACTTTGACTGATATCTGTGATAACATTTCGACAGCATCAAATTTAACAAAGCCTTATAAATGTGATGTTTGTGATAAAGGGTTTTCTAATAAATCAAATTTAAACAGGCACACAAAGATACATACCGGTGAAAAGCTTTATAAATGTGATGTCTGTGATAAAGCCTTTTCTTCTAGACAACAAATAACAAGGCACACAATGACGCATACTGGCGAAAAGCCTTATAAATGTGAATTTTGTGATCTAGGATTCTCTCAGAAAACCAATTTAAAAACCCATAAACCCACACATAGTGGCGTAAAGCCTTATAAATGTGATGTTTGTGATAAAAGGTGTTCCACTAAATCAAATTTAACAACGCACACAAAGATACATACCGGTGAAAAGCCTTATAAATGTGATGTCTGTGATAAAGAGTTTTCTTCTAGACAGCAACTAATAACACACATAAGGACACATACAGGCGAAAAGCCTTATAAATGTGAATTTTGTGATCTAGGATTCTCTCAGAGAACCAATTTAAAAACCCATAAAATCACACATAGTGGCGTAAAGCCTTATAAATGTGATTTTTGTGATAAAGGGTTTTCTACTAAATCACATTTAAACAGGCACACAAAGATACATACCGGTGAAAAGCCTTATAAATGTGATGTCTGTGATAAAGCCTTTTCTTCTAGACAACAAATAACAAGGCACACAATGACGCATACTGGCGAAAAGCCTTATAAATGTGATTTTTGTGATAAAGGGTTTTCTTCTAAACCAGATTTAACAAGGCACACAAAGATACATACCGGTGAAAAGCCTTATAAATGTGATGTCTGTGATAAAGCCTTTTCTTCTAGACAACAAATAACAAGGCACACAATGACGCATACTGGCGAAAAGCCTTATAAATGTGATGTTTGTGATAAAAGGTGTTCCACTAAATCAAATTTAACAACGCACACAAAGATACATACCGGTGAAAAGCCTTATAAATGTGATGTCTGTGATAAAGAGTTTTCTTCTAGACAGCAAATAATAACACACATAAGGACACATACAGGCGAAAAGCCTTATAAATGTGAATTTTGTGATCTAGGATTCTCTCAGAGAACCAATTTAAAAACCCATAAAATCACACATAGTGGCGTAAAGCCTTATAAATGTGATTTTTGTGATATAGGGTTTTCTACTAAATCACATTTAAACAGGCACACAAAGATACATACCGGTGAAAAGCCTTATAAATGTGAATTTTGTACCATTTTACCATTTTTGAACTCACAAGGTTGTGAATTTGTGATTCAAATTTGTAGCTCTTCCAGAAATTTTTTGATGCACTCATTAAAAACATGCAAATGCATGAACTTCCGGGCCCTATTTATAATATTCCAACCTACCTGTAATTTTAGTTTTTTTTCGTATGGCGTTGAGCCGTTGGCCCGAAGGTCTAACTAAGTTCTGACGCTATGGACTTATGCATAAGAATAATACATTTTGAATTATAATTAATAATTGTTATTTTTTGTTGAAAAAATATTAAAAGTTGTCAACATTTAAACATGATAATGTAATAGAAAAAATATTATAAAAACAGTAATAATTTAGTTAAATTAGTTAAAATTTATTTTTCGGGGCTGCAAATCGTTGCAAATATTTTTAAAACTTAGTACTTAGTACTTAGTTTGCAAAATATTGACACCGGTTTTGAGTCGATCGGATGCATTGGTGGGGCTAACCAAATTTGCAAAAAAAATTCGCCAAAATTCCAATTTTAATTTGCAAATTTAAATAATCAATTTGCAATTAGTTTGCTAAATATTGGCGCTGGTTTGAATTGAATCCGCCAAAGTGGGGTGGCTAACTTCATGGTCATCTTCATACGAGCACAGACCTTAAACACGCTGCCGTTGAGAGCGTCACATCAATTCATCGTCGACAACTGACGTGATAAATTAACTTAAAATGTATTGTATACTATTCGGTTACATGCGCAGGCGCGCAGCTGCGAACACAATGTAATTTTATAGCTAAGGATTGAAGATTAAAATCAAGGTTGTATGTAAATAGGTTATAATATATAAATTACTTTATTCACTAATATATAATTAAATATACTTAGTAATATCATAGGCTAACCGACCGGTCTTCACTCAAAATCATTTTTCTTATACGATGATATATCATTGAATTCAAAATTAAAACCATTCAATACAGCGAACCACTTGCATAAGCACAATTAGGTTAAACTTATGGGGATGCTAATATTATGTCACTCAAGTGTTTGCCCCCTACACTCTACTCCAATCATACACATTCATTTTATACACCTTCGCATTAATCTTAACATATCTATAACATAATACAAAATTATCATACGCATATACCACACACACTTCACGTACAAGGTCGACATCTAGTGTTATAACCCCATATTCTCCCTTAATTGAATGATAACTTGAATGGCAATTCCACTTCGTCTTATCCTTCGTCTAGATTCTCCTTCCACTTCATAACCTCCTGTTGAAGTCTTCAATGGGCCTTCTTCTTGTGACCAATGTGTTAAACTTGGTCGCAAACGCATGTAGTGGTGTTTTTTTTAGTCGGAAAGAGTCAGCAAAACTTAGGAAGAGTGTCCAACACGGTTTCAAATATGTTTATAACTCTACAACAACTTAGTCTAGGGCTTTTGAATAATAACTCATAAAAGTAATTTCATTTGTTAATTGTTTCTGCCTTTTTATTACACCTTGTATGTAAATAAGTTTATAAACTGTAACCATTTATTCAGCAATCTATAATGCGCATATAAATAATAGTTTCTATACGGAACGGTTATATTTAGAATTGTTCCTAGAATGATTTTATTTTTTGTTCATTTGTCCTCATTTTGTTTTACAGAACTAAATCTGAAGAAAAAGTTTACACAATAGATACCGGAATCAAAATTGAAAAAGATATTATTGACGGTCAGGAATATAATGGAATAGTTAATGAACACAGCTCTTCAGAATTCCTTATTTGTAAGAATTCGGACGATTCATCTAACTTAAAGAAAAACACTTTGACTGATATCTGTGATAACATTTCGACAGCATCAAATTTAACAAAGCCTTATAAATGTGATGTTTGTGATAAAGGGTTTTCTAATAAATCAAATTTAAACAGGCACACAAAGATACATACCGGTGAAAAGCTTTATAAATGTGATGTCTGTGATAAAGCCTTTTCTTCTAGACAACAAATAACAAGGCACACAATGACGCATACTGGCGAAAAGCCTTATAAATGTGAATTTTGTGATCTAGGATTCTCTCAGAAAACCAATTTAAAAACCCATAAACCCACACATAGTGGCGTAAAGCCTTATAAATGTGATGTTTGTGATAAAAGGTGTTCCACTAAATCAAATTTAACAACGCACACAAAGATACATACCGGTGAAAAGCCTTATAAATGTGATGTCTGTGATAAAGAGTTTTCTTCTAGACAGCAACTAATAACACACATAAGGACACATACAGGCGAAAAGCCTTATAAATGTGAATTTTGTGATCTAGGATTCTCTCAGAGAACCAATTTAAAAACCCATAAAATCACACATAGTGGCGTAAAGCCTTATAAATGTGATTTTTGTGATAAAGGGTTTTCTACTAAATCACATTTAAACAGGCACACAAAGATACATACCGGTGAAAAGCCTTATAAATGTGATGTCTGTGATAAAGCCTTTTCTTCTAGACAACAAATAACAAGGCACACAATGACGCATACTGGCGAAAAGCCTTATAAATGTGATTTTTGTGATAAAGGGTTTTCTTCTAAACCAGATTTAACAAGGCACACAAAGATACATACCGGTGAAAAGCCTTATAAATGTGATGTCTGTGATAAAGCCTTTTCTTCTAGACAACAAATAACAAGGCACACAATGACGCATACTGGCGAAAAGCCTTATAAATGTGATGTTTGTGATAAAAGGTGTTCCACTAAATCAAATTTAACAACGCACACAAAGATACATACCGGTGAAAAGCCTTATAAATGTGATGTCTGTGATAAAGAGTTTTCTTCTAGACAGCAAATAATAACACACATAAGGACACATACAGGCGAAAAGCCTTATAAATGTGAATTTTGTGATCTAGGATTCTCTCAGAGAACCAATTTAAAAACCCATAAAATCACACATAGTGGCGTAAAGCCTTATAAATGTGATTTTTGTGATATAGGGTTTTCTACTAAATCACATTTAAACAGGCACACAAAGATACATACCGGTGAAAAGCCTTATAAATGTGAATTTTGTACCATTTTACCATTTTTGAACTCACAAGGTTGTGAATTTGTGATTCAAATTTGTAGCTCTTCCAGAAATTTTTTGATGCACTCATTAAAAACATGCAAATGCATGAACTTCCGGGCCCTATTTATAATATTCCAACCTACCTGTAATTTTAGTTTTTTTTCGTATGGCGTTGAGCCGTTGGCCCGAAGGTCTAACTAAGTTCTGACGCTATGGACTTATGCATAAGAATAATACATTTTGAATTATAATTAATATTGTTATTTTTGTTGAAAAAATATTAAAAGTTGTCAACATTTAACATGATAATGTAATAGAAAAAATATTATAAAAACAGTAATAATTTAGTTAAATTAGTTAAAATTTATTTTTCGGGGCTGCAAATCGTTGCAAATATTTTTAAAACTTAGTACTTAGTACTTAGTTTGCAAAATATTGACACCGGTTTTGAGTCGATCGGATGCATTGGTGGTGCTAACCAAATTGCAAAAAAAATTCGCCAAAATTCCAATTTTAATTTGCAAATTTAAATAATCAATTTGCAATTAGTTTGCTAAATATTGGCGCTGGTTTGAATTGAATCCGCCAAAGTGGGGTGGCTAACTTCATGGTCATCTTCATACGAGCACAGACCTTAAACACGCTGCCGTTGAGAGCGTCACATCAATTCATCGTCGACAACTGACGTGATAAATTAACTTAAAATGTATTGTATACTATTCGGTTACATGCGCAGGCGCGCAGCTGCGAACACAATGTAATTTTATAGCTAAGGATTGAAGATTAAAATCAAGGTTGTATGTAAATAGGTTATAATATATAAATTACTTATTCACTATATATAATTAAATATACTTAGTAATATCATAGGCTAACCGACCGGTCTTCACTCAAAATCATTTTTCTTATACGATGATATATCATTGAATTCAAAATTAAAACCATTCAATACAGCGAACCACTTGCATAAGCACAATTAGGTTAAACTTATGGGGATGCTAATATTATGTCACTCAAGTGTTTGCCCCCTACACTCTACTCCAATCATACACATTCATTTTATACACCTTCGCATTAATCTTAACATATCTATAACATAATACAAAATTATCATACGCATATACCACACACACTTCACGTACAAGGTCGACATCTAGTGTTATAACCCCATATTCTCCCTTAATTGAATGATAACTTGAATGGCAATTCCACTTCGTCTTATCCTTCGTCTAGATTCTCCTTCCACTTCATAACCTCCTGTTGAAGTCTTCAATGGGCCTTCTTCTTGTGACCAATGTGTTAAACTTGGTCGCAAACGCATGTAGTGGTGTTTTTTTTAGTCGGAAAGAGTCAGCAAAACTTAGTCTAGAAGAGTAACACGGTTTCAAATATGTTTATAACTCTACATTTAGTCTAGGCATATAAATAATAACTCATACGGAACGTTATATTTAGTAATTTCCTTTAAATTGTGAAGCCTTTTTATTAACCTGTTGTAAATAAGTCAGGAATATAACAACCAATTCAGCAATCTATAATGGCATATAATAATAGTTTCTATACTGGAACGATATTTAGCATCAAATTGTTCCTAGAATGTGATGTTTGTGATAAAGGGTTTGTTTTACAAATCAAATTTAAGAAAAGCACACAAAGATACATACGGTGAAAAGCTTTATAAATGTGATGTCTGTGATAAAGCCTTTTTCTTCTAGACACGATTCAAATAAAAAAAACACACTGAATCTGTGACGCATACAGGCGAAAAGCCTTATAAATGTGAATTTTGTGATCTAGGATTCTCTCAGAAAACCAATTTAAAAACCCATAAAAGACACATAGTGGCGTAAAGCCTTATAAATGTGATGTTTGTGATAAAGGTTTTCTTCTAAATCAACATTTAACAAGGCACACAAAGATACATACCGGTGAAAAGCCTTATAAATGTGAATTTTGTATCTAGGATTTTCAGAAAACCAATTTAAACCCATAAACACACATAGTGGCGTAAAGCCTTATAAATGTGATGTTTGTGATAAAAGGTGTTCCACTAAATCAAATTTAACAACGCACACAAAGATAC
>CARXXK010001581.1:0-20295 GCA_949089665.1 Macrosiphum euphorbiae
AGTAGGTTAAAAAAGACAGTTTTTGCGCCTCAACTTGCTGGTTATTCCCTATACCCGTTTGCTCAACCCAACACACCGTGTGCTCAACCCACTATACCGTTTGCTCAACCCACTATACCCGTCTGCTCAACCCACTATACCTTCTGCTCATCGCTATACATTGGCGGCTGCTGAACCCACTATATATCACACACGTTAACGATGTACCCCGCCACCCCACCACCTATGACCACCGCGCGTGGAAAATATTTAAAATTTCTCCCGCCGGGACCGTGATTCGAACCCGGTTAACTTGCATGATAAGCGACAACCGTACCACTGGGCCGCCTACTCGCATCTGTTTGAGAAGGTATATTCTATCTCATTTAACCGGCGTCCGCTTACGTACGCGAGGTATAATTTCCCCCCACCACTATACCATTTTCCCCCCACCACTATACCATTTACCCCCTCCCGATTAACCTGTAGGGACTTTTCGATGTCTCCCCCACCAATTAATATTTAATTTGCTCGTTTATGAACACAACTACACAACATAAATTCAGTCACTCTATATAATCGTTCCAAGTGTTTCGCGTGTGCTTGTCTCATATTCAGTGTTAAAATCAAAATTATTTCTCAGTGCGTAAAATAAATATGGCTGGTCCAATTGAAAATATGGAAAATATTTACAAGAAAACTTACAAATATACACCACCATCGCCGCCAGCTAATCTGATCGACTGCAGTAACTTGACTATTGATTTCACGGCTCGGAAGTTTTTAAACATTGGACTAGACCCTACCGATGAATTCAAAGCAGCGGTTCATATTATAACAGCTTCGCGACATGTAAATATTCCCATCGATTTTCTGAAACGCATATTCAGATTTATGGGAAACATTCTATCGTTCGTACTTGACCGTCCACACGAACACAAACGAATTTTATTTTTGGAGACAGAGTCAATTACAATGTCTAGTATGATATATAAATCGGAGAACACACTTGTTTTAGAATCGAAAACTCAAGACGGATGTCGCGTTTTGTTAAATCGTACAGATCTACTGGTCTTACAAGATTTAGAATGTGCTATTTTTGAAATTATTAAAAGAAAATCCGAAATAGTTAAACCAATCGTACTACATCATATCGAGTTAATCGTTACATTCTTAAAAATAAACGTACCGCTACAAAGCTCAGTACTCGAAATATTGAGAACTCATGTGAGAAACATCGATAATAGCTTTATCCAAAGTCATGTTATTGACGAGGCAATGCAATATGGTATTAGTCAGAGCGATTACATTTACACAAATCAAGTAAAATTATACGCAACTGATTATATCGTACAAAAATGGATTAACAAAGTGAAAAAAGATGAGGTATGAATATTTTTTTTTTAATAACTTATATTATTATATTATGTTAATAAACTGAATTTTTACAGGGATACAATAGCGAGCGTTCTATGACTTTTTCTCCACCACCATCGTTCAGCAGTTTATATGAACAGGTAATAAACAATTTTAAATTATATTCACAAAACATATTTTAATTTTAAATATTTTCAGGAAAATCTATCATTAGTCTCGCCCTTGTCCCCGCCAGCACAAGAGAGCTACCTCGAGAACAACCAGGAAGGCTTTTCGGAAAACGATGGACCATTTGGACCACAATATAATTAATTATTTTTATACTAATTTAGTTGTTTTTTGTCTAAAATAAAAACAAGCGTGATATTTAAAAACAAGTTTTTTTTTTTTTATTTAATAATAATAAGGTTATAATATATATAGCATAAGGTCACAATATTTTACAAAAAAAAAATATATAAACATTTTTACAATTTTCTAACTTCTCCACTAAACGGGCTATAAGTTATAATCTGGTCATGTAATATTAAGCAGTACGCTGTAGTTTTTGCTGGAATAATTGTATCCGTCTCAAATTCAATACGCAGGTCTACGGTTGACGACTTCACATTGTCGTTTTGACACGATAAATCGACGACGATGATTGGTGAATAGTTTTGAAAAATATGTTTTGATAATAATGGTTCGCTGTACTCTTTCTCATAATACGATTTTTGAAAGTCTGTATAGGCCTTATACAGTATACTAGTTGTATTATTTTTAAAATCAGCACGAAAGTCTTCATATGGATACACTTCAGAATTTAAGTGAACTTTAAGATTTTTTAACTGACAGTGATCAAAGCGCCCGGCGTCTGTCTCAATATTTCTTTTACGATCTGTTTGTAATCCAAACAACACAAACCTAGGTTTTTCTAACAAGTTGCTGGACTTTACCGTCCACGAATGTGAAGTATTCCTAGGAAGAATGGGATACTCGTTAAGATCCCACGTGCGGAATGCACACGATAGTGTTTTACAAGAATCTATCACTTTTATCAACTTTAATTTTTCTTTATCACTAACTTTGATAATAGGCATTTTCCATGCTACCTTAGTAAGCTCAATTGTAATTTTTTTATTGTTTTCAACGGCTCCGCTTGCACCCTCGCCAACAACGTGTATCGCGTCCAGATCGGTAGACGCCCGATTTAAAATCAATTGTTGATTACAATTAAGTAATATTTTTTTATAGTCTTCACAAAATCCGAATAAATGTTTTAGAGGGATACACCCGGTAAATACATTGCTGCTCATAAAGTTTTTATTATCTTCGCCATCCATAGCCGAGTCCCAAGCAGCGCTCTCTAACGTATTCAAATCGTTTGGAGTATACGAACAGTATGCTTTTAAGCAAGATGAGACTCCAGGTGTTTTTAACTTCTGTATTACTACTCCATTTATTTCATATCGCATTTCGGAAAATAAAAACGCCAATCCATTATTTGAAAAACGTACTTCTCCAACAGCATCGGTAGGTTTATTTACTCTCCCCTCTATGTAAATATAGCTTTCACACGGTAAAGTGTACGCATCCATATTTAAAACACTTATCTTAATTTCGTCGTTATTCGATAAAGACAGGTTCGAGTACGGAGTGAACGAATGATAATGCTTTTGCGTTATTTTACACTCGTCGACATAATCGACCCCAACGTCTAAATACGAGTCGTCCATAATTATTTTTTTTATACTTGCAACGAACGTAGAAAATTTAAATTATTTTTCGTGAGCTTGATTTCGCCTTTTTTCGGTTTAGATGTTGACTTCTTAACAGCAGTCGGTAAACTGACTGGTTTTTTGATTGTAGATCTTTTTATATTAAACTTTAGTGCCATTTCCACACGTTATTTGTAATCGAATCGTAATTGGTTCACCGCGCAGATTTATTAGACAATCGTTCTGATCTTTTAGCGCGATATACACTCTAGATATCAAAGTCGTGTTGAGAGCATAAAAAACAGGATGTCTAGGTACCTCGACGATTTTATAGCCTGGCGGAACAGTTGGATAGAGCTCGTGTATGATCTGACTCGGTGCTCCGTCGCAAAATGAGCCAGTAATCAAGTTACACATGACTTTTATACTATTGATTTTCATTATCTTGACTGTACTTTCAGATTCGTAATTATTACCAGTAGTGTATAATTCATTTCTAAAACCCAATAATTTCGCTATACTATTTTCAACTGATAAGTCAACGTCATGACTACACGAGAGTATACACTTTAATGTGGTATTGTTTGCTTTTAATTCAAACCACTCGATATATTCGGGCATATTTTTCTGTATAACACTCTCTAAATTATCAAACTCATACGATCCCGTAGGTATGATAACATCCTCTCTTTGTCCGATCATATTACGAAAACCGATAGTATTACAACCGGGTTCAATGTTTGGTATTGAATTATTTGTCTGTAGGCTCAAAAGGCATATTTGTGATGTGCTTTCTACTTCTAGCGGTGGAAAAATGTCGCATGACAATTCACTTGAGGTACCGTTTAATGTTAACGTGTACATGATAAAAATTTTAAACACAAGTGCCCGCAGTTGGTAGTATTATATTTCTGCTCTCTGCTGTAATTGAAATTGATGTCGCATCCGTGAAAATATTTTTGTACTTCTAATGGAGGTGGCAAATTTCCGAAACTGTCATAATATTCAATTTTATTCCCAATTTTTTTATACGCTACCCAGTGGGTCCCCACCCCGTTTTCCGTATCCAAGTTAACAATCGCTGATTCCACTCGTTTACAGCGTACAGGCAACCTATCTCGGGTAAACACACCGACGAAGTGAGGTATTTTAATCAATCGAGCCATTTTTATAAGCTCGTAATCGTACAGGGCTCGACGGGGTAACGTAGCTATTAGTTTTTTTTATTTTTTATAGTCTTCTTCGTTTTTACACTCCCTCCACTTTTATATGGTGCGAGATTTAAACCTGATCCGATTTTATACGAGTTGCCCTTATACGGCGTGATATATAATCCGCCGCCCAAATGAGATTGCGTATTTCTTTTAAATTCGTTAGCAACCTTGACAACGTTGGCAACACCGCCACTCAGTGCTCCTAGTGCTGACAAACCGGCAAAAATCGGAATGAGCGGTAACACCCCGCCCTTTTTCGGAATTGATATAATCCTTGGAACTTTAGTTTTTTTATTTTTGAATGTTTTTCGTGCGACGGCTACACATTTCTTACTTAATTTCATAAGATTTTTTTCCCCGATATTTTTCTTTATTGTGTTTTTAGCTGTTTTGATGGCTGCTTTAAACCCGCATCCAGCCCCGATTTTACGTTTTACTTTCATGGCGGTAGTTACGCCCCAAGCCACAGCTTTTTCTTTTAAACTAGAATCTTTAGACTTGAACCTATCCCAGGCTCGCTGCTCTAATATATAGTCAGCCTGGTTTCGATCTGTTATAGAGTTACTACGGTCGTATGCAATATCGTGTTCCTTACACGCAGCGTCTAAAGGATTTACACCTTTATCTCCTCGAGCTAAACGTTTTTTTAAATTTGTCCCAGGCCCGCAATATTGATAACCTATAAGAAATATTATTATTATTACTATTACTGCGTTAATATACGCGTATTTTTCTCACCAGGCACGTGAATCTCTAATGGTAATTTATTTATAAGCGTGTTTATAAGACCAGAGCCATTCGTAGTCCTTCTTCGTGCGAGCGACATCGTACACTGATCACGTTCTCAGTGTTACAGAGATATTTAAAAATGAAATTCGTTAAACAAGATATACAACTCACAGTTGAAAACGTGGATCCGCCTACTTCGTATAAAAAACAAAGACATGGTGTACTTCTACCTAATACGATTAGAGCACTTATCATGGGCCCTTCAGGTTGTGGGAAAACTAATTTAATATTCACATTATTAACACATATAAACGGTGTACGATTTCACAACGTCTACATATATTCAAAAACATTGGATCAACCAAAATATAAATTATTGAGTGATATTTTATCAGACATTAACGGAATACAATTATTTACATTCTACGAAAACGAACAAGTTATTGAACCTGAAAAAGCTTTACCAAACTCTGTGTTTATTTTCGATGATATTATAACTGAAAACCAAAAGATTGCAAGAACCTACTTTTCCAGAGGTCGACATAATTTAGTAGATGTGTTCTATTTAGCTCAGAGTTATTCAAAAGTGCCTAAACAACTTCTACGTGATAACGCAAATTTTATTGTTTTATTTAAACAAGATGAGACAAACTTAAAACATGTTTACAACGAACACTGCTCCGGTGATATGTCATATCCCGAGTTTAAAGAATTTTGTACTTCATGTTGGCGTAAAGGGAGATTTGAATTTATCGTAATAAACAAAGACAGTGATCGCGATAACGGTCGATATCGCCACGGATTCGATACGTTTGTTGTTATATAAACTATGGTTTTTTTATAATGCACTTCATTCGCAAATATGTCGTCTAAAGGTGAGGTACTCGGGGAATTGATTAAAGCTAAAGAAAATATTAAACGCAAGTATACTGCATTAAAAAATGGAAAAGCTGATATTCAATCTTTTGTATCACAAACATTTCAGCCAATAATCGAACCTCTAAACAAATTACAAACTGTCAAAGTTGACGAGGGTATGGTTTCCAACACGTCTGACGATCGGTTCACAAATTTACGTAAATTAGAAGACCAGGAAAAAGATAAAGTATATGGCCCGAAAAAAAATTCTCAAGGCATTATCAAATTAGGTACAGAAGTAATACATTTTAGAAACGGTGCAATAATTGTGAGAGAAAACTCTTATCCGATAACACAAGGGCTTGGCGAGTTATTGTTTTCCAGATATCCAATGCAATACACAGCTAATGATTTAATTACATATAAAGACATACTGATTCAAACTTCAGCACATTTAACACAGGACGGAACAAAAATTAGGAAAGGTGGTACAAAGTATGAACAAATTATTAGCAAGCTTTTCACCACAGGCTCAGGTGTGAAATTACAAACGCATAATCTAGTATATTGGAATGATCCGAACGAGCTGGTTGACAGGTTACGACTTCTTTTAGCCTCGCAAGCTGCTGGTAATACAGGGCTTTCCAACGAAATACTTTCAATTTACGAAGAATTGTATGAAACGGGTTTAATAAAACGAATTCCAAATGTCTAAACGTGATATAGCGAACGAATTACACAAACCAGCGAGAAAAAATTATACAAGGCGAAGAGTTAATGTGTATGGAAAAAACGACTTGTGGCAAATCGATTTAGTGGAAATGATTCCTTATTCTAAAAAGAATAAAGGTTATAAATATATTTTAACTATCATAGATTGCTACACGAAATACTGTTTCGCTGTACCTTTAAAGTCAAAAACGGCTAAAGAAGTTTCAAATGCAATGTCAAAAATACTAGTCAAGCGCTCGCCAAAACTATTGCAGGTCGATAACGGAAAAGAATTTTACAATGTAACATTCGATGCGCTGATGAAGAAACACAATATACATAAATATTCCACGTATAGTACAACAAAGGCTTGTATCATTGAGCGTCTAAACAGATCAATTAAGGAAAAAATGTATAGAGAATTCACTGCGCGAGGATCACATGAATGGGTTTCTATTCTACAATCTCTGATTAACGAATATAATAATTCAAAACATAGAACAATAGGTATGACTCCTATACAAGCTGATGCAAATCCTTCTTCAGTGAAATTAAAGCAACGTCGAATTAATAATGTAAAAATTAAATTTAGCATTGGTGATTGTATTCGGATAAGCACGTATAAATCAGTATTTTCAAAGGGATATCTGCCGAGCTGGTCCACAGAAATATTTAAAATAACCAAAATAAATAAAACATCTCCCACTACTTATCAACTAGAAGATTATACAGGAAGCCCGATTTTAGGTTGTTTCTACTCTGAGGAAATTCAAAAAACTAGTTTCCCAAACGATTATTTAGTCGAAAAAATTATTCGTAGAAAGGGGAAGAAAATGTTTGTAAAATGGTTAGGGTTCGATAATACACACAATAGTTGGATAGATACGAGCGACATCAGAAAATAGTGTCAGTCGAACACTAGACATGAACGTGTTCGGAAGTTCACAGGCTGGTGAAACAAAAAAATTTGTGACAAATCTCGAACAAACCGTAAAATCATATTGTATAAAACTAAGTAAGTTAGAACATTTACTCGAGGAAAATCATAAATCCATTCAAACACAGGAAGAGCAAACTGAAACACTTCAATTAACGTGTGATGATATACAAGAGCGCCTTATAAAAATCGAAGCATTGTTACAAAATATCAGAGAAAATACAGACAATCTGAAAAAAAATTCCTAAAGTACTATCATCATCATCCAAGCAATAATGTCTACTGGTATCATTGATTTTCATTGCATTCTTGGGAGGGACAATAAATACATGATAAAAGAAATGTCTGTAGTAGATGTAGAAACATGGGCTACCCAACATTGGATTTTTAAAAATTCAAAATCAATACAGGATAACAAGAGTCGTAAGACTAACAAGTGGTTGGAACGTAATTATCATAAACTATCTCTGGAATATGGCGATGTTGAGTATGAAGAACTAAGTAGAATATTGAATTCGTTAAAGTTTAGCTTCATATATGTTAAAGGCGATCAGAAAAAACAACTTCTAGTAGAATTTATACCACACGTTGTAGTTATTAACATTGAAGACATGGGATGCCCTCCACTAGACCAAATATGTGATGAAGAAACTTTACCATGTTGTATTTTTCATATGAATTTCAATCCTAAACAATGTTCATTTTATAAAGTATTTAGTCTAAGAAAATGGTTTGTAAATAATATGTAAAAATAAACATTATATTTATTTTTTTTATACCAGTGAGTTATTTCTTTATACTACCCTATCCTAACTATTTGCAATAATAATAAATATAATATCCATAGAGATACTTTACAAAAAAAAAAAAAATAGTATCTACATGGTATTTTACAGAATAAAAAAAAATAATGTCTACAGTGATATTTTACAGTATAAAAACAATTCATTATGGATGCAAAAAAACTATCTGTTTTGCTCGGCTTCTGCAAGTTGCATTAAATCGCCTTCTGCTTCCTCTAGTGTTCTGGTTTCCCTATAAAATTTAATAATATTAAAAGTGTGATAAATTAAAATATTTAATTATTTTTTAACTCACTCTATGGAGTAGTGACCGTGAGCCAGAGTATGTATTTTATCCTCGAGTATAACCCTCTTGTCATCGAAACTATTATAAGTCACTTTGTAGGACTTGATGGTCTTCAATTGATGTTTGAATGAACGTATAGATACATTTTCTGTCATAGTTTCCAAGGTTGCATCTCCAAACAGACAACGGTAATGATCGTTAAAGTTCATGTGGTTTTTCACTACATGGCCACGGATTCCTTTTGCCCTGATCTTCTCTTTCCCATTGATCTTATATGTATAAGACTTTGCACGGAGAGCGCAAAAATGTGTCATTACCTCTGAGTTGGTTTCATCGGAAAAGAGTCCTGGTATCTTCTTTCGTTCGGCAATGTAGCAAGGGTGATCTGGTGGCAAGTCTGATGTATCCATTCGATCAAGTAAATTGGAATTATTCTTAAGGTCTTTATAAAAATCTTCGGTCTGGACATAGTATACCAGTGAATCTGGAAAACAGTATAATTTAATATATGAAAATTAGTATAGTTTGAAAACATTTACCTGTATCGGTATACATGAGCTCAATTTTATCTCCATAATGGGCTTGCATAACGTTGTAGTGATAATCATACATGACGGTCTTAGAAATTTCCAACACTGCAAAACCTGTTGAAAAAAATATATTAAAATTCAGCTACTATAAGAAGTATATTATATTTACCTATAAATATTGGCTTGCAAAAATCAATGATTTTATTTTCCAACGAAATGGCATTGATAGTTTCATCGTATGTAGTACAGTGTTTAAACGTACACTTATTTATAAGTTTTTGCAAACGTTTTTCATTACAAACCAGCTCCATTTTAATTCTCTTCCTAACGGATTCCATCGTCTTCCCAAAAACAGCATTGTTTAAAAGTTTAAAAAAGTCCTTTTCGAAGTCGTTCCTCGCCCTCTTTCTCATCTCAGTGTTTAATTCTATGTATTTTTTAAGCCAGTCTGACTGATTAAACTGAACAACTCTGTGAACCTGCAATAAAACAGAATATGTAATAAATAAAATAAATGAGATAAAATATGTTACTTTTTCCACTACTAGTCCGTTTTTAATGGCCTGCTGCAGGTTGCGATAATGGATTACATATTTTTTTTTTGAATGGAGTGTCGCCATAAGTTTCTTAACTTTTGAACCAGGTGGGATATCATTTTTTGGTAGGAATGGTAAGTCATTGTGTTTGTCATGAAGTTCTTTCGGATATGATATATCAACCTCATATATCCGTCCTATTGGTGATGTGTCGTTCAAATCATTCAACCCATCTAGTTTGGGTTCAACCCACTTAAAACCTCCGTATGGCATGTAATGTGACATTGCGAACCCGTACAAGTTGTTACCTGCAAGTTAAATAATATATTATATTAATGAAAATTAAATATTAAATTGATCTTACAATCCTGATAAACAAGCCATGATTTCGGTTGTGCTGGATCATAATCTGGTGTCTTTTCATTATTCGCCTTTGCATATCTCATGCTCGCCTGAGTCAAGCCACCACGAATTCCTATAATAAAATCAAGTATTATTTCACATAATATATTTCACATAATATAACTTTACCTTTTTCAAACATTAACAACATATCATAATCTGTCAACAATTCCAGCTTCATTGAAGTGTATTTCAACATACAGTCAAATGAGAATCCAGGTGCCGTATAGTAAAATGATGGGTCCAGATGGTATGTGCTTAAACAGAGGTCTCGGAAATTTTCAAACACATCAGCCAACAGTAGTACATCAATTTTTAAATAAAGATCGGAGTATTCCCCTAGTGTTTTACAGTTGAAATGATTCCAAACCGTCTTCGCATGATCATAATGATTATCTTTTATATGTTCTTCAGTCAACGTACTGTAAAAATCTTCTTTCTGAGGCAAAACAGTTTCTTCCAACTTGTCCCAACTATCTGTATACTCATAAGGGTAGACCCCCTTACGGGTAACAAGTGGTAAATCTTGAGATGAAAAATATTTTTCTGTCTCTCTAAACTTTTCAAATCCGGGTGTAATTAAATTTTTTGAAAGTTTTGATAAGCTTGCGGGCATAAATCTTAATGTGTCTATAAATCTTATTGTGAAAGTGTTGCTAATATATTTTTAAAACGTTATAAACTTTTCCTCACTGTTTGGTATCACCGAAATTGAATGTGCGTCATAACCAAGACGAGTGACAATAAAATGTGAATCATAATTCGTTAAATTATGAAAAAATACCGGTACAAAGCTAGGTGTTTGGAGTTTAAGATTACACGTATTACATAGTGACTGTCTAAATTTCCCTGATAAATGGCAGTGATCTGCCACTTTATGATTTTCTAGGGAAAACTTGACCTTACATAAATTACAATTATTACATAATGCATGTGTTCTCCGTTGTTCGTCTGTGTAAATTATAGGAATGTTTGTTTTGAGTAACTCTTCAATTTTTTTGGCTATTTCCACAATACTATCCACAAAATGTCCGGCTACGTCCTTATTATTTTCATTTCCACGGTAAATTACAGGAGATGTTGGAATTTCGAATTTTTCGAGCAGTTCTACTGGTATGTCTTCATTTGCTTTAACCACAAGTCCATAGCTCATGGGCTCGTGTTGTTGAAAAGCTGATGTTTTTTCTCCAATTTTCTCATCAGTTTTCTTGAGAATTGCTTCGAAATCTGCATAAATTACTATAGGATGACGTTGCGTTTTATTCCATGCAGTAAACTCGAGCATTGTACCAGGCTCAGGCATCTGAGCTAGTATAGGTTTATGTTCTCCACATATTAATTTATGTTGCTCTAGCCCGGCCTCACCGTTTAATTTATATTTGTATTGTTGTTTATCGAATGTTGTAAAGCACCGTTTGCAGAAAATTGCTTGTCCATCATGTTTGGTTTTTTGTGACCTGATGAGTCGTGAAAAATTAGAGATATAGCTATAATGACTGTTATCCTCGTCTGATGTTATAAGTAGATCAAAATGATCCGGTTTTTCTTCATCTGCTACTTTAAGAGGAAAAACTTTATATTCCGGAAATTTTGGCGGTTGAAATTTCTTGTCGATACCATAAACATTGACAGACACGTTTGGATTATTTTTTTCAAAAATTTTAACTTTATGTAGTGGTGTTGGGAATGTTAGACCAGAAAAATTATATTTTTTCTCGTGTTTTAAATAATTATCACCAACACGATATTTATCTTTTCCTGTTACATGTTTCGCTAGAATTGCCCACTTGAAGCATTGCATATCTAAGTTTTGAGGGTTAATCACAGCTTTTTTATTTTTAATCTCCACTGGAAGTGTTATATAAGACGAACCGCCCAAAGGTGTATATTTATATATACCCAGCATTAACCCGTCAATACATTGTAATGTGAAACCACTACCCTTGCTTGCATACTCGTCTTGCTCTTTCATTAATTTAGTAAATGCCTCTTCAACAATTTCCTGTACTCCAGTATCACAGAAAACTGCCTTAGCCGAAGTTTTAAAAGCACGGTTTTCCGACGAATATTCAACATTTGGTATATTATATGTCGCTTCAAGCTTTAAATTAAACTTGATCGGATTTTTACTTGCAATTGATTTTAGTAAATTAACTAGTTCAGATTTGATCGAATCGAGAAAGTATGTATAGTTTTGAATATTGGCGGTGTTTTTTACGTAGTACCAGGTGATAGTATTGTTTGATGATGTAGATATTTTTGTAAACCCTGGAGACTTTACGAGATTCAGACGTATTTTTTTTGCCTTAACAGCGGATTTAGTGTTGGCGCTGGAAACACGTTTTCCATTATCGAGTGTAGTGTATGAATCTTTAGAAAAAAAAAAAAATTAATCTATGACGCGTTTATAAAAAGAAATAGCTAACCTTGAAAATCATAAAGTCCAAGATTCTCAACGGTGTCCAAAACTTCCAAGCATAAATCATCATTCGCATTACTCCAAAATTCATCCTTCGTGTTATCTCGCATGGGTGATAAGCGATCATTTTGCCCGAGAAGATCGGCGGTGTCGAGAACCTCCCAGCATTCATTCGCGTTACTCGTCAATACATCCGCCATGTTATCTCGCATGGGTGATAAGCGAACATTTTGATTATCTCGTGTAGTTGATACGCGATCTTTATGAACGGATGATGTACCAGGTTGCAAGTTTGGTACAAAAACGTGTGGCGCGATCTGTACTATACCTGATGACAAAATTGAAATAAATATTTAAAGTGAATATAGAAAATAGGTACATACCATGAACATTTTTCAAATGTCTATTGAGGCTGGTCTTGTAACTGAACGTAATGCCGCACCTAATACACGGTATACGAATACCATCGTGCGTTTTTTCATGTCTTGTTAGATTACGTTTCGCTGTAAATTCCGAAGCACATTTGCTGCATTTGAACGATTTCGAATGTGTTTTTCGGTGAGCGATCAGATTTGACTCGTATACGAATCCCAAAGAACATTGCTCGCATTTAAACATTTTAAAATAAACGGATAAGAAAAAATTAATACGTTATATAATAATTACGTACGTAGTATTAGCGTAGAGCGAACGAGATGTATATAATAGAGCACTATAACACCAACTGCGGACAGTAATGAATAGCGACTATTCATTCATTCAAAAATCCCTACCGCCGCCGCCGCCACCACTGATACCCGTCACGTGACAAAATACAGGGTCGTCGGATTGTTCTATATATCGGGTGTACTAATATCCGTATGGTATAGTGTTCAAACCATCTGTTAAAAAAAAACTATGAAATCGGGCTCAAACGTATAACGGAAGACTGTATAGTTACCTTTTCTATGGATTTTTTATGGAAATTTTTTTTTTTTCCCTGCATGCTTCACAATTCCATTCAAAATGTTGGTGATTGTCTAATGACGTCTCGCAATGAGGCGTCATTAGACCCTCTAGAGAGGTATGAAAATACCTCTCGATTACTTCTAAGACTTTAAAAAATAAAAATAAAAATAAAAATCCTGGATATAAATATTAGGCAATGATACTTACTCGATTCAGCGTCTATAGTTTGCAAAGTATCGCGTTGATTATTACGTGTTATGAGCTACTGATACGACGTTTAAGGTCTATTCACACTACGACGGAACGGAGACGGACCGGAATCCGTCCGGAACCCGTCCGTGCCTGGAAAAAATATTGTTCCTGTATTTTTAAATATAAATGTTCATATTAGTCCGGAGCGACGACGGAACGGGGAAACGGGCCGTGGACGGGCGCTAAAAATATTCTTCGCGACGATTCTTTCACGGGCATCCGTCCGGGTTTTTCTTTGAATCGTTGTAGTGGGAATGAGTGGCCGGGCCGGATATGGATAGAATCGCATTTTGCTATAAATATTACTTATTAGTTCAGTTACTACACTATAGTTCAGTTACCAAGTGCAGTACTTCAGTATTACTATCAGTTGTCAGTTTTTCACTATAGTCATAAAATTTAAAATGAATGCTGAAAAATTAATTGAATGTGTGCGAGCACACTCTGGGCTGTACGATCTTGGTGATAAAAAATATAGCGATAGCACTTGGAAAGATCGTACTTGGAAAATTATAGGCGAAGAATTAAACCAACCAGGTATATTTAAAACATTTATATAAACAGTTATAATGCATACATAATATACTATACCTATGTCCTATATAGTAATAATTAAGTACCTACCTACTTATTTCATACAACTTAATAGCAATACTGTGCTTAAATAACGTATATTATTACAAAATGACATTTTTAAATTTTAAAACAAATTATTAAATTGTTTTCCTTATTTTATTATTAATAACAAACTGTAGTTTTTCTAAGTCTATAGATTTTTAATATATAATATAATAATATACTTAGGAGGTATCTGCTTAGTTAGTTACCTAAATTAAATGTATACATACTAATTAATAATAATAACTACACGTTTTTATTTATATTTAAGATAAAAATTAAAATTAAATGTACTCATTTTGCCACGAAACTGTTCCACTAGGTGAATTGAAAAAATCTGTAAAAAGCTCCCTTACATGAAATGCTTCTTGACTCGCATTTCCGCCTTGAAATTGTATAGTATTTAGCGTAGTTTCATTTAACGGTGTACCTTCAGTAACGTTCCGACTATACGAAGATTTACAATCGTATATTTTTATAAAGTTATGTAAGACACATGATGCTAGCACAATAAGATCGGCGTTTTCTGGGTTAGCTTGTATTCTCCTATTAAATATTCGAAATTTTTGAGTTAAAATCCCAAACGCATTTTCAACAACTCTTCTCGTGCGGCAATGTCGATAATTATAAATCCTCTTTTTTTCACAATCCAATTGTTTTCCGGGATAGGGTCGGAGTAAGTAGCTTTTAAGAGGAAATGCTTCATCGCCTAATATTACAAATGGCGCAGTATATGATGTTCCTGGAAGTGTAGAGCTGGATGGTACATTCATATTGTTTGTTTCAAGCATTTTACCTAACTTTGAGTTTATAAGTATTCCACCATCGCTATTTTTGCCATACGCACCTACATCTATAGCAATAAAATTATAGTGGGCATCAACGAGAGCCAAGAGCACAATGGAAAAGGTTTTCTTATAGTTAAAATATAATGATCCGCTATTGGGCGGGGCTTGTATAACTATATGTTTGCCATCCAAGGCTCCAATACAGTTCGGAAAATTCCAATGTGCCCAGAAATCTTCAGCAATTTCCCTCCACTTGTTTTCTGTGGGCACTGGCATAACTTCAGACATCAACTTTTTTATAATGGCTCTACATGTATCGATAACAATCGTATAAACAGTTGAATGACCCAGACGATAACTAAACGAAATGGTTTTTAGGGAGTCTCCAGTGGCCAAATATCTAATAAATAATAATTTTTACATTAAAAAATATAAATTTGCTGAATATTGTATTAATTTAATTTTTTGTATACTAATCAAACTATATTATAAAAATTGTTTAATATTTTTTTTTTTTGATTAATATTGTCCTCGCAAATATTTATTGTATTTATTTATATAGTACCTAATGTTAACTTATTTAGTATTATTTATTTTTTCTATTGAACGATTGGCGTTGTTTATTAGCGTATAGACGTGTTTATACCTATGTAGATCACTTCATAGAGAGTGACTGCATTCTTTCTAATTTCCTAAATTTTACTATAATAAACAATTTTATTAAACTTTCAACGTAATGTTCAGTGTACCTAAGTACCTATCTATTTTACTTTACATGGTTATTAAATATTTAAACTATACCAACACATTACAATTAATAATTGAACATATTATATTAATTTTTCTATATAAAATAACAATTTAAGGTCATAAAATATTATGTCTATATCTACTAAAATATATATATTTACAAAATTATTTTATCCAGAAAATTACAGAAATGTTTGTATTATTATAGTATTGGATTATTTTTATTTTTATTTTAATATTAATATTTACGTATAAAACAATCAAAATTCCAAATTCCAAAATTGTTTAACTTGATGGGTTTTTTTTAAATGTACTGAGGAAAATTAAGTTATTTTAACTCTCAATTAAACTAGTTAAGTTCATAATTTACTGCAGACTAGTTAAGTTAAAAAGTTAAAAAAAAAAATAACTTTTTAACTAGTTAATGCCAACCTATGGATTTTACGATGTGTATTTTTTTACTAGTAGATATTGTACCTAATGTAAAATTTTAAACTTCAGGTATAAGTCTAACAAATAATAAACAAACATTTTTTTAGCTTCAGCTTGTAAAGCAAGATGGATAAACATTCGTGACCAATATCGTAAAATCACAAATAAAAAAAAAACTACATCTGGTCAGGCAGCTAAAAAAATTCCTAAATATAAATTTGAGGAACAATTAAGTTTTTTAACACCTTACTTTCAAGAAAGGCCCACAGTCTCTAGTTTTGGTACCGAAGAGAGTGGAACAGAAGGAGAAGGAGAAGAAGAGTATGAACATCAATCCACATCTCAATATTTGAACGAATCAACAGGTCAAACATCAGTGCCCGTGGAAAGCTTAGGTAACAATCAAGTATTTCATAAAAAAAATTCTAAAACCTCTGGAAATTTTAAAAAAACTGCGGAAACAGCCTCGTCGACGGTGATGAAGTACTTATTGGAAACCAAAAAGAATGAAGAGAAAAAGACATCCGATCCAGTGGATGCATTTTTATTAGGCATTGGGAGCACAATGAAGACATTCGACCCATATTTTTTAAACTTGGCCAAGTCTAAAATTTTTAATATCGTCCAAGATATGGAAATGCAACAAATTATGAGAAAACAAAACCCGGTACCTCAGTTAAATATTGCACCGAACTATAATGCGCAGCCTATTTGGTCACCTCATAATTATCCACTGACCGGGACCAATATAGAAGGTCATAATTATCAACCAGGGGCCGACAGCATATTGGAGCGTGATTCATTATAATAACTAACTATTATTATCATTTTAATAAATATTTTAAATGACATTTAAATTAATCATGGTTCTTACTTCTTACCTCAATGTAACAGCTAAACGATGTCTGGGTGATATGCATTTCCGGAAGCGTGTATCTTGTCGTTGAATTTCACTTTCAATAGTATTCAGTAGTTTGTTAAAGCTGTACATGGTCATTCTAAAGTATTGATAAAATTTGGATTCATCATCGACAAGCTCTTTGTATAATGTGACGAATTCGCCTTCAAAAGTACGTTTCTGCCAAGCTGGATGTACCCAAACATTCCTTGTTCGTCTTTTTATTTTTAATTCTTCTTCTTCTTCATCTAAAAGTACTGCTATCATCAATAGCTCTTCATTCGACAAATTGGCCATTATTATATGATTGTTTTAAACTTCTCTACTAATGTCTGTATATAATATATTGTATAATACAATATCGACAAAAACCACACTGCAAAATCAGGAGTTAGACCTAACGATTTGCACGTTGGAGCACAAGTGATTTCTTATTTGAAATGTTCATTTAACAACAACCTATGACCAATTCTACGAACAATAATTCGATTATTTTTAAATATTTCAATCACCAATAATAATTTAGTTATATTATTTTTGGTACAAAAATACCATAATATTTATTTAACTATGTTCTTAGAATTAATGTCTTAATCGAAACACAATAGTTACGCAATATATTATATTTTTATATTTATAGTTTATACTAATATACGTGTAGACTGTGTCCATAGGAATTTGTGAAGGTGAGTGTTACATTTAAACTCAATAACATAAAATCATTGTAAACGAAAAATGATTCTGAGCAGACTGTCAGTCAGCCTATGATATTACTAGGCTAAGTATGTATATGTTATATGATATTATTGTAATTAAAATAATTTATTTTACTACTTATTAGGCTTTAGTACTTCAGTAGGTTAAATTAGTTTTAGCAGAAAAAAATTTAATTTAAAAATGCCATAGTGACATAGTGTCTATAAAATATACTAATACATTTTAAAAGTTCCAAGTACCCAGAAATAATATTTTTAAAATATACAACAAAACAACTAAAATCGCTTATCTTCGTCCAAATTTGAACTTTAAATAATTATAAAAAGTAAATGGTGTCAATGTACCTATTTTAAATATTTTTTAACTGATGCTATTGTAACAATGTGTGAAGAGCTTTAAATTATATTTTCAAAGTTTTTTGTCCAACAAATGAAAATTTAAAACGTTACTTGCTATTGATTTGATGGTTTTTGATTATTTACTGAATCAAAACATTACTAGGTTCTAATAAAATAACTAAATAACATGTAACAATCAAACCGTTTTGAAATTAATTATTTATTTGTATTATGTATTAATTATAAATCAGATTATGCCACCAATATCACTAACTAATAAACTATAATACCTATCTATTCTATGAACATTTCACTTTTTTACCAAAAAAAGTTACACTATAAGTTAGAACTGCACTTTTTCACATCATTCCATATTTTCATACGATAATCAATAAAATCAATCTATAAAACCTTCTTAGTTCTGATGACATTCATATTTATCTATACATTTTATATTACATAATGGTTATGATAATTGACCCCGAAAAAAATTCAGGGGCTCTGGCCCCTAATCCCCTTTGTGTAAGCCCTGGGATATATATAATATATAATATGCTTAATTGAATTATAGAATAAAGAGTGTAATACAGTGGTTATAAAATCCGTTCCGTTAAGTGTGAACAGGTGACGCCAACGGATAAAATTCCGACCCGGGTCCGTCCCGTCACCGTTCCGTCGTAGTGTGAATAGACCTTTAGAGTACAACTAATTCTAGTTCGTAATATATGTTTTTGATGAGAAAAAGTATATTTCTAAAACTATGAAGAGCATTGTCTATGAACTATCGCAATCAGGCTAATTTTACATTATCACTATATATTTATGTTTTTGATTCATAAAGAGTATATTTCTATAACTATGAAGAGCATTGTCTATGAACTATCGTAACCAAGCAAATTTTTACATTATCACTATATATAGTTTTATGCGGAGGAAGATTTCCAGCCTCTGCTCAACAAACTTGTAACATGTAGTATCAGTTGTGTGGTATACATCATATGGTTTAACGAGATATAGTTAGCTATATGAAGGTGGTGTATAAAATATATATTATAAATATTGTAGAAAGAAGAATGTTATACGTAAGGGAAAAAAAAATAACGCTGTGAATAGTTGTAAAGAAGCGTTTATTAGTACCTGTATATACATCGTTAATTTATCTACAAATTTTGTACTATATTAAATATTTTAACAGCTACTTCCCTACATTCTGCTGTACCTAATACATCTTCATAATATCTATAACCATGGATTTTTACTAACTCGTCCATACCTGCAAGCAACGCCCACAAATGTCACATTTTTTTAAATTCTCGTAGTAAGGTAGGGTCATCATATACATGCTGTGTAAAGAAATGTTTTTTAGAACTTAACATAATTTTATGTCAACTGTTTCCTCTGGGCTCAATAAATTGCTATAATAGACCCGTCTCGGTGTATTTGATAGCTACAAAATGTTAAAAATATACCAGTAGATTATTTTGTGTTAAAGTCACTGTGATAACGCACCGGAGGGCTCGCGCGCGCGTTCGCGGCGGCTCTTGGTATGGTATAGTGGCGGGGGAAATTATGTTGTGTAGTTGTGTTCATAAACGAGCAAATTAAATATTAATTGGTGGGGGAGACATCGAAAAGTCCCTACAGGTTAATCGGGAGGGGGTAAATGGTATAGTGGCGGGGGAAATTATACCTCGCGTACGCCAGTTAAATGAGATAGAATATACCTTCTCAAACACATGCGAGTAGGCGGCCCAGTGGTACGGTTGTCGCTTATCATGCAAGTTAACCGGGTTCGAATCACGGTTAGGCGAATAATATTTTTAAATTATTTTCCACGCGTGGTGGTCATAGGTGGTGGGGTGGCGGGGGTACATCGTTAACGTGTGTGATATATAGTGGGTTCAGCAGCCGCCAATGTATAGGGATGAGCAGACGGGTATAGTGGAATGAGCAGACGGGTATAGTGGGTTGAGCAAACGGTATAGTGGGTTGAGCACACGGTGTGTTGGGTTGAGCAAACGGGTATAGGGAATAACCAGCAAGTTGAGGCGCAAAAACTGTCTTTTTTAACCTACT
>CARXXK010001582.1:0-20230 GCA_949089665.1 Macrosiphum euphorbiae
ACGTATCTCCATAAAGTAACTCTCAGCTACTACAGACCTTTGGTTTAACTTAAAATTCATTATATTTCTCAAGGGTCGTGTCACTCGGATCCCATGTTGTATCCGCTGTTTTTCCCGTACGGCGAGGCCGGTTGGCATAACGGGATGTTGCAAGAGGGCCCTCGACGAAACAATGTCCGCAGTCGAAACACTATAAGAGAGTTCGCGTGCTACCGTTTGGGCATTCGATATGAGGGAAACAACGACACGAGGCACCAACTGTTCAGCTCAATACATCAAGGCCGGTCCTTGTTGCACATGTTTGTGTGCGACCACTACGTTCAGATGGAAACCAACAATCTGAACTACATACGTGAGAATCAGAGGGATCTCCTTACCGAAGCGTATCAAGGGCTCGTGGACTATGTAAACCAACACCTCAACATCGAACCTATGGCGGTCGGCCGTAGGATCATTTTGCCGTCGACGTTCGTGGGCAGCGACCGATACAACAAGATGTGTTATCAAGACGCTATGACCATGGTCCGTAGCAAAGGAAAACCAGACCTGTTCATAACGTTTACGTGCAATCCCAGGTGGCCGGAGATAACAGAAAACCTGGCGGCTCACAGCAATGCAAACGACAGGCCCGACCTGGCGGCCAGGGTGTTCAACAGAAAACTGCAGGAGCTACTAGGTGACCTGACTGTTAATCGTGTGTTTGGTAATGTAGCCGCTTATGTATATACTATCGAGTTTCAGAAACGCGGTCTGCCCCATGCGCACATACTTATAATCCTGGAGGAGGATTGTAGGTTCCGCACGGCCGCGGACGTCGACGACGTGGTTTGCGCCTTCTTGCCGGACCCGGCAACCGACAGGCGCTTACACGACTGCGTGAAGTCCCACATGATACACGGACCGTGTGGAACAGTCAACCCGCAGTGTCCGTGCATGGTGAACAACAGCTGCTCAAAAGATTTCCCGAAAGCGTACGCAGAGGAGACTGTGTACGTTGCGGACGGCGGCTATCCAAAGTACCGCCGACCGGACGACGGCCGGGTGGTACTTGTGAGAGGTCGTGAAGTCGGTAACGAGTGTGTAGTGCCATACAACCCTTACCTTCTGGCCAAGTACGACGCGCACATCAACGTCGAGATCTGCACGTCCATAAAGAGCGTCATGTATATCTACAAGTATATATACAAAGGACACGACCGTGTGACATTGGAGGTCGAGGAGGAAGATGAAATCGCCAAGTGAGTCTTGACCTTACATTATAATTATGTAATTTCTAAAATTAAACGTGCAAATATAATACTATATAATGTATACATGTGGATGGTATAATGATTATAATGGTGGATTGTATACTTTAGTGTGTTCAGTGTCAGTATGTATAAATTATTTACTACTTTTTTGGGCAGTTGTATACATTCACCAATACCTTTAAGATTTCATATTGCATTATATTATATTATGTGGCTTGGTACAAGAAGAGCCAATGTCATATTTTGACAATGTTCAGGAATTCTATCTTAAACTTCATTTTGGAACTCTAAATGTGTTTTTATTTCATTGTAGGACTCTCATTTTGTACGTTTTAGTTTGACATTGGCCACCCAGAAAAATTAATAAAATTACTTTGGTTTTGACTAACATTTAAGAAAACATTTCTACATTTCTAAACTTTCTATTGCATACACAACTACACATCAGTTAAATAAATAGTTAACTATATACTTATTTATTATTAATAAAATATATAATTTATACATGTGTATGGTATAATGATTGTTATTGTGGATTTTATACGCTTATTTAGTGTGTTCAGTGTGTATGCATTATTTACTACATTTTAGGGCAGTTGTATACATTCACCAATACCTTTAAGTTTTTATATTATATTATGTGGCTTGGTACAAGCTGGGCCAATGTCATATTTCGACAATGTTCAGGAATTCAATCTTAAATTTCATTTTGGAACTCTAAATTTGTTTTTATTTCATTGTAGGACTCTCATTTTGTTGTACGTTTTAGTTCGACATACCTGACTAACCTAACCCAGAGAAATTAATAAAATTACTTTGGTTTTGACTAAAATTTAAAATTTAAGAAATCTTTATAAACTTTCTATTGCATACAGTACTACACATCAGTTAAATAAATCATATTATTAATAACATATATAATTTATACATGTGTATGGTATAATGATTGTTATTGTGGATTTTATACTTTTATTTAGTGTGTTCAGTGTGTATGAATTATTTACTACTTTATTACATTGAAAATTATTAGCATGTAACAATATTTTATGCATGTTTTAGCAGTGTGTCCAGTGTTATTTTACTCACTGTATTTTAGGTTTTTATACTATAAAAAAAATAGCTATATTATATACTTTACATTTAATGTGTTTATTATTATTATTATTATTATTTTTTTTTGTTTTTTCATTCAAGCAAAACACTTTTATGGATTCCTATATCTTTGCCATTCTCGTATAATATTATACAGTGTTTTAATCAATCAGATTCAATCACACAGATAATGTATTCCAGCTGATACAAGTTTTTTATTTAACTTTACATTTGATGTGTTATTTTCACAGTACAAAATATAATAATTATTTAAATTGTAAACTATTATATAATAATATTCAAGCCGTTTTTGTTTTACATGCGTTACTACAACATTTATTTATCAAAACATATCACAATATATCAGTCATATTAATTACAATTCAATGGTTTTAGGGATTCTTTGACATGTGCATAATATTTTTCAATGTCAATAATGACACACCGATGGTGTATCTGTTCACTAACAGTCAAAGTAAATAACTGTACGTCTTCGTACAATTTTAAAAAATTAGTTCTTAGTATGGTTAAGCGTTTCAATTCAAAATAAATTAAAATTATTAAACACTGTAATATATTATACTGCAATGCAATGTTATGCGTCTACAGAACAAAAAAATAAATTAAAGTCACATTAATAATTATGATAAATAAAAATAATAATAATAATGCAACACCAAACGTTATCATCTTATATTCAGCCAGTCAATATATTGTTACTCATATTATCAATATTCCTTTTCAGGTACGTCAACTCGAGATACGTCAGCCCGCCAGAAGCCATCTGGCGATTGTTTTCGTACAATTTGCACGGCAAAAGTCACGTGGTCGTCAGGCTTCCCGTTCACCTGGAGGGTCGTCAGAACGTGTACTTTGCGCCGGGCCAAGAAGAAGAACGGCTACAGAACCAAGCCGTACGTCACACGAAACTCACGCAGTTCTTCGCGCTCAACGCGACCAACGCGGAGGCCCGACAGTACTTGTACCACGACATACCGACGCATTACACGTGGCAGGTTCCACGGCCAGAAAGAAATCTCGGAAATCTCAGACAGTGGTGTCCGCGGCTCATTCGGATGGCAACCGTTACGTTGGCTCGGATGTACGTAGTCAACCCACTGGACCGGGACCGTTTCCACTTGAGATTGCTACTTCTGAACCGAAGAGGCCCGCAGTCCTTTCAAGACTTAAGGACGGTGGACGGGGTCGTTCACGAAACATTCACGGCGGCTGCGGTTGCACTCGGCCTGTTGGAAGACGACCGAGCGTGGCGGGATTGTTTGACGGAATCGGCGACGTTGGACACACCGCGGCAACTGCGGTATCTGTTCGTCACCATACTGGTGTTCTGCGAGCCCTCAAACTCGATGGCGTTGTACGACGCGAACGAAGCAAACCTGATGGAGGACTTCAACAGACGACTCCAAGACGTCGACCGCGCGAGGGCCGCGTGTCTGGCAGCCATCGAGGATCTACTTCGTGCGCACGGAAAGTCGCCGGTCGACTACGGTTTGCCCCTGGCCGACCCCCTTCTACTGGAACCACTGCAGCAGGACGATGCGCTGTTCCGAGTAATAGACGCGGCGGCAAGGTGGGCCCCACAAGTGGACGCCTTGAACGCCGAACAGCGAACGGTGTACGACCGCGTGATGGCGGCCGTCGACGACCCGCGCGAGGCGTCGCGAACTTTCTTCGTCGACGGACCCGGAGGTACCGGAAAGACTACGCTGTACGGATGCCTGATATGGTCGCTTCGACACCGACCACAGCCGCGGGAGGTGTTGTGCGTCGCGTACACCGGGATCGCCGCGTCGCTCATGGACGGCGGCATGACGGTGCACTCGACGTTCGGACTGCCGTTCGGCACGCTCACCGAAGACTCGACGTCCACCATCACCATGCAGTCCGAGCGAGCGCAGAAGATACGGAACGCGGCGCTCATCGTCTGGGACGAAGCCCCCATGTCGCCGGGACTGCAACTGACGGTGGTGGACCGCCTGCTCAGGGACGTCATGGTATCGGAATTACCGTTCGGCGGTAAAACCATGCTGTTCGCCGGCGACTTCAGACAGATATTGCCCGTGATCCGGAGAGGGACGAGAGCCAATATCGTCATGTCTTCGATCAAGAAAAACGGTCTTTGGAACGTCATGGAGCGCTTCGATCTGGTACGGAACATGCGCGCGGGCAACTTTGCGTCTTGGTTGCTTCAGCTCGGCAACGGCCGACTGCCCGCGGTCGACGGCGTTCCGGACACCGTGCAAATCCCGCGGGAAATGGTATGCGACCCCGCCGATTTAATCGATTTCGTGTATCCGCAGCAAATGTCGTTGGCCAACGTCGAAGAATTTGCTCGGAGAGTCGTCGTGTGTCCCACCAACGAAGAGTGTAGGAGTGTCAACGGCGACGTGCTGGAGCGCGTCGTTGGTGAACAGATGACCTACACCGGCGTCGACACCATGATGGCGGACGAGGCCGACGAAGTGGCCAATTTCCCCACAGAGTTCCTCAACGGTTTGGAACCGGACGGCCTGCCGCCGTTCCGGCTGACGTTGAAGGTGGGGTGCATCGTGATGTTGCTCAGAAATCTCGATCCGAGGAGACGACTGTGCAACGGTACGAGGTTGGTGGTCACCCAACTGCGACGTCACAATTTCAAGGCGAGAATTTTGGGCGGCGACCCACAGGACGACGACATCGTCCTGCCCAAGATACCGCTCACGTCCAGTAGCGAGGACGACCTGCCCATCTCACTGCGACGCCTTCAATTCCCGGTGAGGTTATCGTTCGCCATGACCATCAACAAGTCGCAGGGTCAGACGTTCGACAGGGTAGGTTTGCTACTGACGTCGCCCCCGTTCACTCACGGCCAGCTGTACGTGGCGTTTTCGAGGGTGAGAAACGCACAGTCCGTGAGAGTCGGCATGTACGCCGATGACAGGGGGCGATTCGTCACCAAGAACGTCGTGTACAGGGAAGTTCTGTAATGCAATACGTGGTAAGTATATTCTAGGTGACGTCCGACCCGGGTACCAGTTTATTCGGGTAATACCCGATTTTGTGGGTAATCAACGTTTTTGGGTAGTGGGTACCCATTACCCAAAATTTTCGGGTACCCAATGGTTTCTGTTATACGTAAACGGTTGTTTTAATTATTAATTGCACTAGTCTTTATACTTTAATAATTATTTTTTTCAAGTAGTATGTTGAATACTATGTTAAAAGCTATTATAAAACCTATATTGTGGATAACGGATATAGTGGCCTTATTCGTTATCTTTTATGTGTATAGCTATACCCAGATAATAAGTAATCACAATCATACAATTAAATAGATAAAATGCAGCACGTGCGGCAATATGATATTATTAATAATACTATATCTGAACTGTGAATTTTGAAGTTCTGCAGCGTGAGTGACCGTACTAACCTCGTACTATACGTGTTATATTTAAAAGTACTGCATTTTTCAAAATATAAAGATGTCTGGAAAAAGAAAAAGTTGGGTTTGGCAGTTTTGCAAAATATGTAATAATGAAAAAGATGTTACTTGCAATATTTGTAATGCCATAATATCATATAATGGATCACCATCGGCAATAAATAAACATTTAAAGTATGTTCATAAATATGATACAGTAACAGGGTCTACAGCTATTGAAATGGATGAGAATGAAAGGTATTATAATTATTTTATAATATTATCACAGAATTAATCTATGATATTTTTACAATAATTATGTATAGTTAATTAATGCAATTATTTTTGAGAGTGTGAAATTTTCTACTTTCTACTCAAGGCAAATACTATAAACGTATGATATTCATTTTATTATATTAATATTTTTTATCTAGATAATTATTCGAATAAATATGTATTCGAATAAAATTTTATCTTAATTAATCATCTAAATAAAAGGCATAAATCTAGTTTAGGGGCCAAGCGATTTTTTCAATTTTTTTTATCGAAACTAATGTATCTCATCGAGTTAAGAACGATGGTGCAATCAGAATTTGTCGCTCTCATTTAGTTCCGAAGTTATGGCCTTCCAACGTTTTCGATTTTACGTTTATACGCATGCGCGCAAGGCGCAACACTACTATAATGATGCGCAGAGGACAATTTTTGTTATTTTTTTGTACTTACGTATTCGGTATACTTTTTTTTTTTGAAACTTATGTACTTATGTAGTATGTACCCTGTGACCTACTTGAGGTGGTGTTGCATAGCAAGTCGGGGGATATTTTAGATTTGCGGAGCGGAGCGACGGCGCCGAGGAGCGTAGCGACGAGTGCCGCTAGCAAGGCATTACTGCCCAGGGCCCATACTACGACAACTTACCCTGTGACCTACTTAAGGTAGTGTTGCACAGGTTAGGTTAGTTTTGTGCAAACGTATAAACATAAAATTGCGTAGAATTTTTTTAAATAGCAGGGGAATTATATGATCCTGTTAATGTTTTGTTGTTGGAAAATAATTCCGATGACTCTAAATCTGACGATGATACAGAAGACAACTCTGAATAATAATAAACTTTTGTAAATAAAAAGATGCTTTAAGAATCGTTTTTTTTTAATTATAATTTTATATTATAGTAAAATATATTTTTAAAATCAATTTTTTTCCGGGTTTTTGGTATACTATAAAAAGTAAGTAAAATAGGGAAAATATGATTGCATCAAAAACTTAGGCTTACAAAAACACACATTTATAAAAAAAAAATTTTTAAAAAAGTCGTTTTGTGTTATTTTTAACGACGATACCATAATATTTTTAAAAAACGATTTTTCCCCCGGTTTTTTTGGTATAACTTTAAAAGTAAGTACAATATCGAAAATGTGATTGCACCAAAAACTTGGGCATACAAAAACACACATTTAAAAAAAAAAATTTTAAAAAAGTCGTTTTGGGCTATTTTTACCGACGATACCGTGATATTTTTCAAAATCGATTTTTTACCGGTTTTTTTGGTATAACTTCCGTAATAAAAAAGAGCGACAATTTCTCCAAACAGATTCAAATTCAGGGCCTTAAAAAACACATTTTGAAAAAAAAAAAAATTGAAAAAATCGCTTGGCCCCTAAACTAGATTTGTTCCAAATAAAATTTCATTCGAATATCGCCCAACTCTGGGTTGAACAAAAAATTGATCGAGTCTCGTAAAGTATCTATCCTATAGAAAATTTGACGGAGATGACCAGTGATTAATTATTTATCAAATATCTTAGTAGTTTTTTTTTTTGAACACTGTGATATACAATATACATATACACAAATAAAAAATAATAATGAATATAAAAACCAAACAGCATTTTAAATCAGTGTATTATTGACTTTACTTAGAATCTAAAATCACTGCTAAATTTATTGTATGAAATATAATTTTTTATTTAGTTCAAGAACATCAATTTGTACTGCTTCATTATCAAGTAGTTCTTCAGTAAACGCAGAAATTGCTGATAGTGCACAACCTACTAGGAAGAAAAGACGAAGAAATAACGATAACTATAGTGCTGATAGACAAGAACAAATCTCCCAAGCACTTGCATATATGATTTCTGCGAATGGACTCCCAATTTCATTTGTTCAAAGTGATGGATTTAAACACTTTATGTCACTTGTGGAACCTGGGTATCAAATTCCCGTAGCTTCAACAATATCATCGCGATTGCAATTGTTGTACGGTGAATTGCGTGCAAAAATAATGAATTCTTTGAGCTCAGTGTCATTTGTAGCTTTGACAACGGATGGTTGGTCATCAAGAGCCCAAGAATCATTTATATCAGTAACAATACACTATATTAATGATAACTGGGAATTGAAAAATTATACTTTATGTGCAGAGTATATAGAGGAAAGGCACTCGTCTGAGAACTTGGCATTTATGTTAGAAATGGTAATTGCAGAGTGGGAATTAGATGGAAAAGTTCATGCAGTTGTGCATGATAATGCTGCGAATGTTATATCCTCAGTTCTTTTAGTTGAAAACGTGGAGAATAGTATTAGTTGTGCTGCACATACAATACAAATTTGTGTGAAAACTGCTTTAAAATCGGTGAAGTTATATTCACTCATATTGAAGAAAGCTAGTACTATGGTTAGTCATTTTCATCATTCCAATGTTGCAGCTCTTGCTTTACGAAAGAAACAACAGCAGCTTGGATTGAAAGAACTCAAACTAATTCAAAGCTGCGCCACTAGATGGAATTCGTCTTATTTGATGTGTGAAAGGCTTGTAGTAAATCGAGGTGCTATCATCGCAGTTTTAGCAGACAGAGATATAACTTCTGCTGCGTTAGCTTTGAAACTTGAAATAAACGAAGGGGAATGGACAGAAATGGAATCAATGATTAAGCTCTTAAAGCCTTTGCAAGTTGCAACAGTGGTATTATGCGAGGAAAATGTTACGATTTCTATACTCCGACCAATTATTTATGGGTTAATCAATAAACACATGCTAATAAAATCTGAAGACAATGAAAATGTAAGAAACTTCAAGGAAGATATAAATCAAAATTTACAAAAGAGATTTAAAATGAAGAGGCAGGAATATGATGAAGTAGTTATAGATCAAATATCTTGTTTTCTAGATCCAAGATACAAATATTTAGAGACAGAAACTGATGAAGTAAAAGAAAATGTAAGAAAAAGTGTACAAAATGTATTACAGACAACGAGACCAGCTGAATCTAATGAAGTCGTAAGTGAGGAGATTAGTGCAATGGATTTTTTATTGGATGCAAAATCATATGGGGAAAACGAAAGTGAATTCGATATGTACTTACGTGAACCTCAATTAAACCATAATGTATCCAATCCCCTTATATGGTGGAAAAATAATGAGTTGAAATATCCAAATCTGGCATTGTTAGCTAAAAAATATTTATGTGCACCGGCAACATCAGTTACATCGGAACGTTGTTTTTCCACAGCAGGAAACATTGTAACATCTAAAAGAAGTTGTCTTTTGCCAGAAAACGTTAATTTACTGACGTTCTTAAAAAGGAATCAAAATGCCTTCAATCGTTGATTTATTATTTTATTGTTATTAATATTTATATTTATTTATTCATTAGTTTATGGGTCTAGGCCACCATCGATTTATTGTTAATTATTACATTGTTATAAAATATAAATTATCTAATTTTGAGTTATTAATATAAGATGTTAATATTATAATATAATATTTTTGTTATCTGTTAATTTTTCTGGGATTTTTTTTAAGTGATTAATTAATAAATTTCCTTTTTTTCTTCATATTTTGTTGTTTTTATTGCATATTTTTAACGCATATATCTAGCGATAGTTAAGGTCATATTATAGCGCATATTTATGCAATTTAAGTGCTATAAATCCCAACCCTGGTAATGAGTTTACAAACCATAAAGGGTACCCGATCTGTAACGGGTACCCAATCAATAATGGATACCCGAAATATTTTAAATCGGGTAATACCCGTAAAACCAGGGTACTCGGGTACCCGGGTAGTACTCGGGTACTCGGGTATCGAGAGCACTACTTTAAACCTGACATGTGTAACAGTTTTTTCAAACTTAATACGTTACACCGCTGTTCTGCGTGGTCTCCGTGGAGGTATTATGTGATACCTAACATGTGTAACATATTTTTCAAACATAATACGTTACACAGCTGTTATACTGGTCTGTGTACTGCATGCGCCCGATGATAGTCTGGTTGACTTTAAACCTAACATGTGTAACAGTTTTTTCAAACTTAATACGTCACACCGCTGTTCTCCGTGGTCTCCGTGGAGGTATCACATAATACCTAACATGTGTAACATATTTTTCAAACATAATACGTTACACAGCTGTTATACTGGTCTGTGTACTACATGCGCCCGATGATAGTCTGGTTGACTTTAAACCTAACATGTGTAACAGTTTTTTCAAACTTAATACGTCACACCGCTGTTCTCCGTGGATAGGTACTTCATGATGACCTTGCCTTCGGGTTAAACGGAGAGAAAGTTTGACAACCTCCTCGTGGTTCTCTCTGGATGCGGATTCACTATAATGTGAAGCCGTAACTAATGTCAAACAATGTATGTAATGTCTGTGTTATTTGTATAGATAGTACAGATAGTGCAGACAATTTATTTAATTTGAATGTTAATTTAAGATTCTAATGTACCTAAATTATATGATGTAAATAACATTAATAAGTCAATTTCACGATGTTAGTTGTAAATTAATGAAAAATGTATTAATTACATTAATTGTTTTATTCACTTAAAGTGTATTAGATTTTGTTAAACACCATTTAAGTACATTTTAGTAAATTTCACTATATTTATAATATTTTGTACACTGTATAATACACTGTAAATTGTATTCCTATTAAATTACTACTGTTTGTATATAAATATATAACATATATAATATATTGTATTTTTACAATATTTAGATAATTGACATTTTACTAAAAGTTGTATTTCTTTGTTCTTGGTTTTAACATTAATAAGTCATTTTACTATGTTCATAATATTTATACATTTTGTATACTAAATCACTGTGAACCGCTGTTAATTAATGAAGACTGTATTAATGGTTGAAAACTCACTTTATTTTATTTGTATTGTGTTTATTAATATGTCAATTTCGCTGTACCTACTCACGATATTCATAATATTTTGTACACTTTATAGCACTGAACTACTTGATTAATTTATATTGTATTAATGGTTGAGAGATTGGTTTAGATTACTAAATATATAAATCTTCACATATAATTATTATTGTATATTATAATTTTACATAAAATGATTTATATAATCGACATATTTGTATTAATTGTTTTACTCACTATTCACTAATAGAGTATAAGTTTTTTGTTAAACACCATTTAATAGTTGTATTTCAGTTGATTTCTATTGTGCTAATAATTGTGATTTTATTTTATTCAATTATTAGATTATTACTACTGATGTGTATATAAATTGCAATTCATTAAATTTAATTATATTTACATTGACAATATTTGTTTTGTATCTTTGTGCCACTGAAGAGTATTGGTGCTTAATTAAGTGAATATCATAAGAATAAATAATTGGTAAAAACATACAATTGACTTTAACGACATAATCATGGTGCATTTGTTCAATGACGATTTATTACAATTCACACACATATCTTGAGTCAGGGAATGGATCCCCTAAAAAATAGTAAATTACTTAATTAAATACTTTGTTTTGACAACAAATGATGTAAGCACAACAAAAGCCATTCATACTGTACATTTCATACTGTACAATGCATTGATAGGTACTAGGTATATACATGATAAGATAATGCATATTATTATGTTATTTGCATTTTTATGGCAGTGTTCAAACGGCTGTTGTAGGTATTTTCTGTCTTAACACCATTTAATAGCTGTGTTCCTTTCTTCTTCGGTTCATTATAATAATATATTTTATAAGATAATGTGTAATACAACATTCTGTATACACTACGACACTGCGAATTGCTGTTGATTGTTTTTTTCTTATTATTATTACAGTTTTTTACATATTAAAACACCATTGACGAAACTATTTTATTCACTAATAATTATAATATGATGCAGTGTGCTACTACATACTACGTCACCGTGAATTGATATAATTGATTTTGTCACTGGGTCAATTGCTGTGAATAGTAACTCTCAGAAGAGGCGGAAACACATATTATTTACTTTTTTTCTGTCAAACTTTTTCAAGTATCATTCAATATTATAGTGACCTGGTAGGACTGCTAATTTATTTATTTTAGTGGAGTAATGTCACTGTACAAATTTCTGTTAACTATTTTTAATACATATTATAGGTATTTTTATGTCAAAACTTTTAAACAATATTTAATAGTTGTGTAAATTATATTCTATTATTAGTCAATATTCATACAATTGTTTTACTCATTGTAGTCTACTGTTCTAAAATCTTTTAGTGACGTCGTACTGATTGCGTATTTCTTTATTTGTTACACAGTTTAGACATCCTACCTCAGGTCATTAATTTCACCGACATCCTTAGAACCCTTATAACTATTATTTTATTTGATCCACACACCACACATATAATTTATGGTGTTGTAATAGTATGAACTATATGTATTGGTAACAAATATAAATTTAAAAAAACCATTCAGACCGTAAGCGCAGTACCTACACACATAGTCATTTAAAAATATAGTTGGAAAGGAAATGGAAAATAAAATAAAATTGTAAATAAAATAGTCATGTTTTGAAGTCATCAATTTATTGAACATCTGAAAAAAACATAAAGGACAAACGTAGAAAATTGTTTGTTGAGAAAAAATGTTCCTGTTAAAAACTTACTTCTCGCTCACTTCGCTTCTACTCTCGGTACCTGAAAACAATAGGTATGTTTGATTAGAATTATTAATTTCAAAAACTAAAGTATTTATATTATATCCTTACATCGTTTTGCCGAGGCATCTAGGGAGGCACTTTGACTTATTTCCTGAAAATGAAGTGTTCAATTAGAATTATCAATATCAAACACCTAAATAAATGTATATAAATATATGCTTACGGCGTTTGGCGGTGGCGAACCGCACTCCTCGAAGTAGAGCTCCTGAAAATAATTTGTTTATTTAGATTTATCATTTTCGAAAACTTGAATATTTTTTTAAATTTTTCACTAATATAATATACTTACAACGCTGGACGGTGGCGAAGCGGGGCTCGGGGACCGTCGACGAGGGACCACCTGAAAATTATTCGTTTAATTAGATTTACATAGAAATGTAATTGGATTTATTTTTAAAAATATTAATAAATCCTTACGTTCGACGTCGCTCGTGATGCTGGGAGCGGGATCTGGAGAGGGGCCTTCGATCGACATCGCCTCTGCCTCCTCCCAGCCGCCTTCCCCCATCACGACCATCGTCGCTGTGTCGATGCCGACGGACCTCCTGAAAATCATTCGTTTAGTTACATTTATCAATTTCAAAAACTTAAATATATAAATAGATCCTTACAGCGTTTGGTGGTGGCGAGCCGGTGCTCTCAACGTTGAGCTCCTGAAAATAATTTGTTTAATTAGATTTATCAATTTCGAAAACTTGAATATTTTTTTTAATTGTTTACTAATATAATATACTTACAACGCTGGACGGTGGCGACGCTGGCCTCGAGGACCGTCGACGAGGGACCACCTGAAAATTATTCGTTTAATTAGATTTACATAGAAATGTAATTGGATTTATTTTTAAAAATATTAATAAATCCTTACGCTTGACGTCGCTCGTGGTACTGGGGAGCGGGATCTGGAGAGGGGCCTTCGATAGTCATCGCCTCTGCCACCTCCCAGCCGCCTTCCCCCATCACGACGATCGTCGCGCTGTCGCTGCCGACGGACCTCCTGAAAATTATTCTTTAGTTAGACTCACATAGAAATGTAATTGGATTTTTTTTTAAAAATATTAATGAATCCTTACGTTTGATGATGGCCGTGACGCTTGTGAGCGGGATCTGGAGAGGGGCGTTGGATGGTCATCTCCTCTGCCACCTCCCCGCCGCCTAACACCATCATGACCACTGCCGCCGCCGCCGCCACCTCCCCTGCCGCCGCCACCTCCCCTGCCGCCACCACCGCCCCTGCCGCCGCCACCGCCCCTGCCTCTGCCAACACCACCTCCCCGACGCCTTCTGCCGCCTCCCCCACTACCACCTACACCCCTGGGCTTGGCTACAATATAAATTACAATTGTATACAATATAATAATAAGACTGTCATTAAGGAATATGTAAAGTAAACACTCACCGCAATCCCGGGAGAGGTGACCCTCTCTTCCGCAATTGTAACATTCTGAAACGGGTAGATATTATTTTAATCGTTTCTAATTTTATACAATATATATATTAACCAAATGTATGCTTACGTCGGGCGCGGTTTCCTTTTGGGCTTTGGCCCATGTAGAACTGGCAGTTTTTTATGTTTTTATAAATATTTTGACTCATTCTAAAGTTTATAAATAAAAGTAAATTAAGTAAGTTGAAAAAGACAATTGATTGGTCTGCATTATTAGGTTGGTGATATTATAAAATATTAAATTCGTTAAACCAAAAGTATGTGGTGCACACTCAAACTAAGCCACGGTTTTCTTCGCAAATGTACCTATATGGTATAACAATATTATTTGTTTAATGCGATCGGAGGTGAACGTGTTAAAAACAAAAACTAAAATTGAAAAAATATTTAATTTGTTTCACAGAAACCATGTGTTGCAGACAAAACTAAGGCACGATTTTCGTCGCAAATTTATATATTATTATGATAATTTATTAATTGATATATACGATCCGCGTTGAACGTGTTAAAAAAACAAGGCCCTCGTGTACCTACGCTTGGCAATTGCCGCTAATGTTTCATACGTTGTTACTCATTCTGAAGTTGACAAATAAAAAGCAATAAAGAAAAAATAGAAAAGACGAAACATTCAGCGGATGTCAGCTCGATATATTATTTGTTTTTTTCTCTCAGACCTGTGCGTACACATAGTATAAGCGTCTAACTAGGTACTTTGCCGGAAGAAGCGTGGGCAGGTGCTTACAAAAAAGTAAGCCCTCTAAGTTTAAATATTCATTCATAAATACGATCCGCGTTGGATGTGTCGAAAACAAGCTAATGTTATTGTACATATTTTAAAGTTAATAAATGAAAAGAAATAAAAAAAAAATCACGTGTTGCGCAAAATACTAGCCTAATATTATACGATCCGCGTTAAACGTGTTAAAAAACAAGCTCCTAATGTACACTTGCGCCTATTACCTTTAATGTTCTATGCATTGTTAATCATTCTAAAGTTGATGAATAAAAAGCAATAAAGAAAGTGTATAGGAAAACGAAACTTTAAGTGATCTGTCGGTATTATTAAATATTAAATTAAAACTAAAATAAAATATTAAATTCGTTAATCGGAAAGCATGTGTTACATTATATTAATTGATAAATTACCTACGATCTGCGGTGTAAAAAAGGTTTTTAAAAAGCCACCAATTAAATTTATAATACAATGTATACTCACGTGTTTCTGGTTGAGAAAGTTGGAATGAAATGATTTTAAAGTCGGACGTCGGCGCAGTGCTTGGTCTTAGAACGGCGACAATCACAAGAGTCAAGGCAGGTAACCCATGCGGGTAACGATATCGCACGGCCGATTAATTAATTTATTGTATTGACAAATTAATTATCTTATAGTTTTATATTATTCATTCATTCGAACACGGCATTAAACCTTACACTTTTGGCCATCGTTATTATTTCATTTTTGCAAAATTTTTTCATATGTTCATAATAATGCCTTAGGGCCATCACTCGATTTTATTGATACACACGCAAAAATGGTTTTCAAACATTCCCGCCTTCGACAGAATACCGCCAAACCTGTAGGCCTTATCACCGACCGTTTATCGTCTATCCACTCGGCGGTATCAGCGGATAACTAATTCCCGCCTATTATGTGATACGAGAGACATTGGGTCTGACATCATGTCGGTGCGGGGAAACGTTTCCGTGTTTTTCGGAAGACCATGGGGAAACGAAATCCCAATCAGCTGACCGAGTTTTGATTCTAAATCGCTCTACTACTATAAACGACAAAAACTATTATACGTGGCCGCCCGACTTGCTAGACACTCGACAAATCACGGCGAATAAATTACAATTTACGACTAGCACGGGCGCCCGAAATGTTATTATTCATATATTTTTGATTTACGTAATTTGGCGTTTTTATGCCTTGACCCGGACGTCGCACTATCCGACGGAGTAAGATTGCCTACCAGTGTTACTACGTCCAACGTCGAGGAAGGTGACTGACCTGCTAGACACCAAGACTAATACCATTTTTTTTGCACGTGACCTATTACTTGATTTTGCGCCAGAGTTCGGATTGCATACGTGTTGACGTGCCCCAGCCGTCGAATATTGTCGGATTGCCTTCCAGGGTGACTACGACCAAAGTCGAGAAACGTGACCGACCCGCTAGACCCCAAACACTATTACTACGGCGAACGTCATTCTAGGTTTTCGAACTGCTAGAAACCCACAAAAATACGACTACTACATTATTTTTTATATTACATTTTACTATATTAGATTTTCGTAATCGTGTGTAGGTTCTGCGTTATGATTCACGTCCTATGTGCAGTGACGTCGAGGAAGGCGACTGACCTGCTAGACACCCCCACAAAAAGGCGGCTATAAAACTCGGCCGTCGCACGAAGTCGGATAGCCCACCCGTATTACTACGGCGAACGTCACTCTAGGTGACCGAACTGCTAGACACTCACAAAAATTACTATAGTATTTTTTTACCAAATTTCGAATTTCCGGCGGCGTCGTCGAAAAGACTCTGTCAAAGACTCTGCTACCACGTCGAACCGCAGTGGTCCTAGCCTTATCACACATCCTTATCGGCATACCACCTGTTCACCGATATACCGTGTCGCCTCGAGACCCACGACCACACCACGAGACCACCGCTGCTTCCGAAATCGACAACACTCGGGGTCCGCCCACGGGGGTCTGGGGGTGTCCCCCAGCGACGCTCGGAGAGCTAGTCTTCTCTATACTATAAAGCATGAACACGTGTGGCGCCGCCTATGCGTTAAATCTCAACTGCTATAGTGAACAATGGAACGGATGGCGGGAAATCGCGGCGGCGGAGCCGTCGCTGCGTTATCACTCCTCCTTATCGCTTTTCGCGGTTTCGACCGTCTTTCACGATTTTTTTTCAAAATGTTCGAGTTTTACCCCCCTCGGGGGCCCCGGAAGGTCCCGTTCGGACCTTATTCGCGTTCCTCGGTAAATTTATAGTCGGCGCGCGGCCCTACTTTTGGCCCGGCGGGCCCGCGGCGGCGGACGTCGCGTGCTATACGAGCGTCGCCGTCGCGCGCGTTTTTTGCCGTTTTTTTCGAAAATTCGAGTTTTAGGCGTTTCAGGGCGTATCGACCTCCCCGTTTGGATGTTATTCGCGTTCCCCGCTAAATTTATAGTCGACGCCCGGCCCTACTTTTTCAAAAACGAGTCCCCCGGCGGACGATTGGATCGCCGAGAGCGCCGCGTCGTCGCGACTTCGACGGTTTTTCCGACTTTTTCGACTAGAGTCGCGTTTAGCACCTCTACGAGACGTCCGACCTCCCCGTCGGCGACGTATTCGAGTTCCACGCTAAATTTATAGCCGGCGCGCGGCCCTACTTTTTCAAAAACGAGTCCAGGGGAGGTTAAACGTGAGCGGAAACGAGAGTAGGTACCGTGTATGTATCGCTATATACAGGCATAAATACATGCGTCGCGTCGTTTTTTGCGGAGCCGTCGCTGCGTTATCACTCCTCCTTATCACTTTTCACGATTTTTTTTCAAAATTTTCGACTTTTACTCCCCTCGGGTCCTCGGGCGGCCCCGTTTGGACCTTATTCGCATTCCTCGCTAAATTTACTATTATAAGTCCGCCGTACTTTTTTCTCTGCGGGCCCTCCGCGGCGGATATCACGTGCGAACCGAGCGCCGCCGTCGCCCGCGTTTTTTGCCGTTTTTTTCGAAAATTCGAGTTTTAGGCGTTTTGGGACGTATCGACCTCCCCGTTCGGATGTTATTCGCGTTCCCCGCTAAATTTATAGTCGACGCGTGGTCCTACTTTTCCAAAAACGAGTCCCGGGGAGAAGGGGCGTCGCTTAAACGAGAGTAGGTACCGCTATATACAGGCATAAATACATGCGTCTCGAAGTTCGATTTTTTTCGCAAAGCTCGGGTATTATACGTCCGAGGGCGGCGGAGCCGGTCGTCTGCTCGCCGACGCGGTCGGATCACCCGCTCAAACGCCCTTTGCCGGCCGTCCAAACGGCGTTCGCTTTTCGCGAGCACGGCGACGCGGCTTAAGAGTCATACATTTGACTCAGATTTTCTTCTCAGTAGGTGGCTAGGTTGGTTGGGCGTTAGGACAGGTGACTCGAGGGTCGTGGTTTCGAACCCGCCGCCCGAACATCGGTTAATTGCGGCGGCCGTGATAATGATTAATTTTTTTTTCGTCACATTAATATTTTATACCGTAAAGTGTTGAGTTTTTTTTTCAAAATTCGCGTATTATATTAAACATCTCGGTATTTGTATATATTATAATTCGCTTAACTATATTTATTTTATAATTAGCATTTAATTAATACTTGATTTTACCGTGACCAACGATCCTATATGTAAATAGTTTCTCTATAAATACAATATAATATAAACTAACCTATATGACATATATTGTAGTATCTACCTGATATATTACGGTTTCTAAGTTGATTTTGATTTGGTTAAATAATTGTTTAATACGAATTATATAACTAAAGATCTAAAAGAACTGATTAATCTCTGGCATTCTAAGTAGTACGACTCTATTATGACCTGCTCTTTTGCCGTTTTTTTTCGAAAATTCGAGTTTTAGCCCCTTTCGGTCGTATCACCCTCCCCGTCGACGACTTATTCGCGTTCCCCGCTAAATTTATAACCAGCGCGCGGCCCTACTTCTTCAAAAACGAGTCCCGGGGTGGAGCGGCGTCGCGGAAAAGAGAGTAGGTACCGATTACGTATCGCTATATACAGGCATAAATACATGCGTCTCGAGGTTCGATTTTTTTTTGCAATTCTCGCGTTTTATACGTCCTAGGGCCGCGGAGCCGGTAGTCCGCTTCCCGACGCGGTCGGATCGCCCCCTACGACACTCTTTGACGGCCTTCCAAACGGCGTTCGCCTTTCGCGGCTTAAGAGTCATAGATTTGACTCTGATTTTTATCTCAGTAGGTGGCTAGGTTGGTTAGGCGCTAGGACAGGTGACTCGAGGGTCGTGGTTTCGAACCCGCCGCCCGAAAATCTATAATGTGCGGCGGCCGTGATAAATTGAATTTTTTTTTTCGTCGTTTCGCTATCACATCCGTCTTATCATTTTTAACGTAAATGTTCCGATTTTTTTCAAAATTCGAGTCTTAACGCCTCTACTGACTTCGGACCTCCCCGTTGAAGACTTATTCGCGTTCCCTGTCAAATGATTTAGCAGAGCGGACAGTGTCTTTATTACTATACATGGGCGTGAATATAATATGCGACGAAGAGTTTGATTTCTCTTTTTTTTTTTCGTTTTTTTCAAAAATTCGAGTTTTAGCTCCTTTTGGTCGTATTACCCTCCCCGTTTGAATCTTATTCGGGTTCCCCGCTAAATTTATAGCCGGCGCGTGGCCCTACATTTTCACAGACGAGTCCCGGGAAAGAGTGGCGTCGCGGAAAAGAGAGTAGGTACCGTGTAAGTATCGCTAAATACAGCAATAAATACATGCGTCGCGTCGTTTTTTGCCGTTTTTTTCTAAAATTCGTATCTTGGCCCGTGTTAGTGGCATTACACTTCCTGTTTGGATGTTATTGGCGTTCCCCGCTAAATTTATAAGCCGCCCGCTGCAGAGTCGGTCTGTAGGTGTACCAGGTACATGCATATTATAATATATAAATGTATATTGGGTGGTTTAGTTAAATTATATATACTTTTATAAAATATTATCCCAGCTCGAGTCGACGATGGATGTCACAGAACAATAATATAAATAATTATATATTAGGTATTATTAATTTGAGTATACAATAGGTAGTTTAATCAATTAATAAATAGATAATTGATAAAAACAATATTTAGATAATTGACCAACCACAGCGATTGCTTTTATTATCTACATTTGATGAGCAACGCACCTAAATCTTTGACATGGGCTCGATTAAATATTAAATAAATAATATACTATGTAGTAGTAGGTAACTTGATACAGCTATTACAGTTTTTAGGTCAGTAAGATTTGGTTAGATTATAATACTGCTACAGATTATAAATAA
>CARXXK010001583.1:0-19750 GCA_949089665.1 Macrosiphum euphorbiae
GATGTAGCTTTAGAAAAATTTAAAGAAATAATAGAACTTTTGTAAACAATATGATAAAAAAAGTAAAATAAAAACATATGGTTTCATAACAATAGACTTGATAAAAATTTAATCTATGACAATAAAGGTAATGAGATTTTATATATCGATGAATGATTATGTTTTAATTTAATTTTTTGTATAATAAATGGATATTAAACAAATTCAAAAAGAATTTAAAAAAAATGTTTCATTTGATGATCAAACACAAAACAATTCCAAGGTAGGAAATAGTTAAAAAAACACATCAGATGTAAAGATTCAGACAATAATTAATACTAAAAATAAATTACAAAATAGGTTTAAAGATGTATTATTAAAACCTAATAAAGAAGAGACTGTTATTATAGAAAAAGATGATGAAGATGAAGATAATATTAAAAAAAAAAAAAAACAATATAAATCTACAGATGTAAATAAAATAATTAATCTTAAAAAAGATTTACAGGATAGATTTAGAAATACAATTGTAAAACAAAAACATGTACTTGAAGAACAACAAAAAAAGTTTGGACCAATAATAAACGCATTAACAAATGTTAATACAACAATGAATGCAGTTAAAGATGTTGCTATTAAAACTGAAGGAGATATTCAAAAATTAAATATACAACCTAGAAATCCAGAATTAAAACGATTAACAAGTTCAGAAGAGACTTTTGGAACTCCAAAATATTCTAGTCAAAATTCAACAAGTAATTCTCCATTACCTAAAAATATTATAAACTTAGGTCCTATTGCATCAAAATATTTAAAAACTGTAAAAGATACTAATTCTTTTGGAATATATCTTAATGAGAAAGATGATATTTATATGATTGGAAAAGATATAAATCTTGATAATGATGATATAATTTTAAATGAAAAAAGATATATAGGAACACCAGGTTTATGGAGATTATTAACTCATCAAGTTCCTACACCCAAACAATTTTATAATGATGATGAATTTAATATTTATAAAAATATATTATTTGAAACTAATTCTATATATCAAAACAATGATCCTTCAACGAAAAGAGCTAAATCAAGTCGTAGTGAAAAATATAAGGTTATGATTAGTTCGATTTTAAAAGAAATGACAGAAACAACTGATAAGAAAAAAAATAATAGAAAGAAAGAAAATAATGAAGATAATGAAATTATTGAAAAAAAAGAAAATAATGAAATATTAGTTGAAGATAATCAAATAGGGGAGGGTTTAAAGAAATACACAGAAAATCGTATTGAATATCGTTATATTAGTAATGTAAACCAAGTGATAGATAATTTACAGTTTATTTCTTCAGAAGAAAGAGCTGGAAATAATAATTTTAAAAACGAAAAACTTGGTATTGTTCATTTATTTAAATCAATTATGGAAAATCTTATTGATACTCCTGAAGGTATTGAATATTTACTAAAATATGTAACTTGTTTACCAAAGGAAGTGAAAATATCAAAAGAAAAAATAATTAAACGTATACAGTATATATCAATTGAAGAAAGTATAGGAAATAATATTTACCATGATGAAAAACTTGATATTCTTTATATTTGTATTAGAGAAATGGAAAAATTAATTGATATACCTATTAACGGTGCAGATTATTTATCATCATATGTTTCATGTTTACCAAAGAAAATTATTACAGGTTCAGGAATTGTTAATTATCTTTTGAATTGTTCAAATTTACCTGAAATGCATTGGCCTGGCTATAATTATTTAGGACCGGGAACAAAGTTAGAAAAAAATAAAAAACCTAAAAACAAATTAGATGAAGCTGCGAGAGAACATGATTATTTTTATTAAGATAATAAAGATACTAAAACAAGACATATTGCTGATAAAATTTTAGAACAAAAAGCAATGGAAAGATTTTATGATCCTCATAGTTCTATAGGTGAAAAAACTGCAGCCATTTTTACAGCAAATGTTATGAATGTTAAAAGACGATTTGGAATGAATTTAATTTAATTTAATTTAATTTAATTTAATTTAATATTTTGTATTATAAAATGAATCTAAATTTAAATAAAAAAACAATTTAATAAAATATTGAAAGCTCATAAAAATAATAAAGATGTATCAATTCTAATTGAAAATAATCAAATTGATAGTGGAAAACATAAATGTATTCTTGAGCCAGAACAAATAAGAAAATTAAAAAACGCTAAAAAAAATAATACCGGATCATGTTTAGAACTTAAACATGTTCAAATTAAAAAAGGTGGATTTTTACCAATAGCTATTGCTGTGGTTGAAGGTGTAAGTGCTTTGGCTGCAGGTGCTAGTGCCTTTATACTGCAGTAACTGATGCTAAACACAAAAAAAAAATGGAACAAGAAACAATTCGACATAATAAAGAGATGGAAAAAATTAGATCACAAGGTTCTGGCTTGAAAAAAAAAAAAAAATTGAAAAAATGAATAAATTTGAAATAACAACATTTAGAAATAATATTGAAAAATTTGAAGGTATTTATACACGGTTTTGGATTAAAAAAAATAATATAAAAATTGATCCATTGAGTAATATAGATATAAATTATTTTGGAAATAAAATAAAAAATTATAGAGGGTGTTTTATGTTAAATGAATTACCTACAACACCATGGGAAAATGAATGTGGAGTATTTAATTTAAATGATTCTACTCAAAATGGTTCTCATTGGGTTGCATGGAAAAAATAAACAATACATTTAAAATATATTTTGATCCATTTGGTCATATAGTTGGTGAGCCACCAAAAGAACTTTTAAAATATTTGGGTAAAGATAATCTTTTTTGTACTGTTTCCCAATTTCAATACTATAATGATCCACCTATATGTGGTCATTTAGGTTTAGAATTTATTGAAAATTATAAAAAATTTATTTAAATATTTTATTTTTTTAATAGAAATATTTCTATTAAAAATAACAACTTGTTTAATATATATTTAACAACGAGTAAACGAGTAAACGAGTAAACGAATTAACGAGTAAACGAGTCAACGAATAAACGAGTAAACGAGTAAACGAGTCAACGAATAAACGAGTAAACGAGTAAACGAGTCGTTAACGAGTAAACGAGTAAACGAGTAAACGAGTAAACGAGTCGTTAACGAGTAAACGAGTCGTTAACGAGTTGACGCTCAGATCTGAGCGGCAACTCGTTAACGAGTCGTTGTTTTTTACGTTAACTCGTTGACGTTGTTTTTTTACGTTAACGTTGTTTTTTAACAAGTCGTTGTTGTACTCATATGTATGTTTTAATATTTCGATGTTAAAAAAATATATTTCTATTATAATAAATAATAGAAATGGTAAATAAAAAACTGGAATCATTTTTAAATTTGATTAAAGAACAACATAATTTCCTAATGTTTGTATTTATTGATAGTGATAGTGAAATGGATAATTGTTGTTACGAAAATGTTGCAAAATATGATTATTACAAAAAACATAATCAATTAAAATCATTTCACTTTCATTTGATTAATAATTGTTGTTTAGAAGCTATTTTAAGATTTATTAATGACAAATATATTAGTAAAATTTTAATTTCACTAAACAAACTACGTGATATAATAGAAGAGGAGTTATATGATTCGAATAATAATAATAATAATATGGAGCTAGACTGAATATTAATATTATACTTCGTAAGTATTATATATTTATATATTTTAGTATATTACGTAGTAACATACATAATAGTTGTTGTTGTACTCATATGTATGTTTTAATATTTCGATGTTAAAAAAATATATTTCTATTATAATAAATAATAGAAATGGTAAATAAAAAATTGGAATCACTTTTAAATTTGATTGAAGAACAACGTAATATCCTATGGTCTATATTTAATGATAGTGTCATTGATATTGATATTTATAGTGATAGTGATATTAGTAATAAGTTATGGGATCATGAAATGGATGAATGTTGTTTCGAAAATTTTTTAAAATATAATCAATTAAAATCATTTAACTTTCATTTAATTAATAATTGTTGTTTAGAAGCTATTTTAAGATCTATTAATAACAAATATATTAGTAAAATTAAACTTTCACTAAACGAACTACGTAAATTAATACAAGAGGTATTACATGATTCGAATAATAATAATAATAATAATAATAATAATAATAATAATAATAATATGCAGCTAGAATGATTATTTTTTTAACATCCGGTATTGAATAGCTTATCTACTGACAACTATACAACGTTACTATATTATAGTATACAGTGTGATATAATTATACTAGCTTAATACTATTTAAATAGTGTTTGTTATACTATTATACATGCCCGAGTGTCGTGGCGCAGTGGGGAGATGTTAGGCTTTGTATGCATACAGTTGTAGGTTCGATACTGGCTGGGTGGGATTTTATTTGTGGTATTTTCAGCTCTACACACGACATGTGGCTTGTTCGATTATATGTTGAGTATAGTCGGATTTAAGACACTAGTGTTACCTGTGATATCATAGATAAGGTTCTCCTCACTGGTCCCTGGAGTCTACATATAACGTCTCCTCATTGTGTTGTGATACGATGAAGGCTACATATCTCAGTAGCCCCCTGTTGTACAGATGTCAAAAAAAAAAAAAATAAAAATAAAAATAAAAAAATAAAAATAAAAAACCGATGTCTGTACAATGGGGCTACTTTTGCAAATTTTTTCTATTTTTTTTTTTCGATTTAAATTATTATTACACGGTCATATAATTTGACCTTGTTAAATATTACAAGTCCTATATTTCATTTAATATTTGATATTATCAAGTCGGAACAACACAGATATGTTTTATATACTTATCTACACTACATATTAAAAGTTTACCCCCCGCTTCATATTTTTCATTTAAGTATAACTCCGTTGCTTTTTATGTTAGAATCTTCATTTTTACATTAAACATTTTTGATTTTAATTCTTTATAAGTCCCCCTCTAAGTATCATAGTGTAAAATCGTTTTTAAAGATTTTTGGATTTTAATAACGCGTGTCCGAATGGGACACGCGTTAAATATTGAACATTTTTTAATAGAACAATTCTATTAAAAAATTAAATTAATAAATGGTCTAATAAAGTCGACTCCATAATAAGGGTACATATTTTAATATTTCCTAAATCTTGATGAACAATAATATCATAGAGATAAATTTCTGAAAATTTACCTGTTGTAATTATTAAATCATTAGCTATTTTACAAATTTCAAGCCATGTTGGCGATTCTAGTATTTTAGAAGCATAAGGCTTTCCATTTCCATCTCCACAAATATTGCGACAATAATCGACAATTAAAATATTTCCTTTAATTGGAATTTTATTTAGATTATATTTCATTATTTTAATATTATTATTTTTATAGTATTCATATTTATGAAATTTAACAAAGATTTCATTATTTAATATTGATTTTTCTATTTCTTTTTTCATTTCATTTTTTTGTAATTTGTTAAAACCGTTTATTGTTGTTTCCATTATTTTATTATTTATAATATTTTTAATTTTTAAATTAATTTTTTTCAATTTCTTTTTAATACATTTTGCAATTAAATATGTTATTTTTATTTTTTAATAGAACAATTCTATTAAAAATTAAATTAATAATATAGTTATATTCTAAGCATTTTGTGATCGGAATCTGTACCTCCCATACCAAAACAACATATTTTAATGTTTCCTAAATCTTGAACAACACAAATATCATGGAGATATTTGAAAAAATAAGTACCGGTTGTATTTATTAAATCATTAGCTATACTTTCTTCAATTGATATATACTGTATACGTTTAATTATTTTTTCTTTTGATATTTTCACTTCCTTTGGTAAACAAGTTACATATTTTAGTAAATATTCAATACCTTCAGGAGTATCAATAAGATTTTCCATAATTGATTTAAATAAATGAACAATACCAAGTTTTTCGTTTTTAAAATTATTATTTCCAGCTCTTTCTTCTGAAGAAATAAACTGTAAATTATCCATCACTTGGTTTACATTACTAATATAACGATATTCAATACGATTTTCTGTGTATTTCTTTAAACCCTCCCCTATTTGATTATCTTCAACTAATATTTCATTATTTTCTTTTTTTTCAATAATTTCATTATCTTCATTATTTTCTTTCTTTCTATTATTTTTTTTCTTATCAGTTGTTTCTGTCATTTCTTTCCAAATCGAACTAATCATAACCTTATATTTTTCACTACGACTTGATTTAGCTCTTTTCGTTGAAGGATCATTGTTTTGATATATAGAATTAGTTTCAAATAATATATTTTTATAAATATTAAATTCATCATCATTATAAAATTGTTTGGGTGTAGGAACTTGATGAGTTAATAATCTCCATAAACCTGGTGTTCCTATATATCTTTTTTCATTTAAAATTATATCATCATTATCAAGATTTATATCTTTTCCAATCATATAAATATCATCTTTCTCATTAAGATATATTCCAAAAGAATTAGTATCTTTTACAGTTTTTAAATATTTTGATGCAATAGGACCTAAGTTTATAATATTTTTAGGTAATGGAGAATTACTTGTTGAATTTTGACTAGAATATTTTGGAGTTCCAAAAGTCTCTTCTGAACTTGTTAATCGTTTTAATTCTGGATTTCTAGAATATATCTACAATTTTTTCATGTGTTCTATTAAATTTCATCTATTATAACAATACTTAAAGAAAAATGAAAAATGATTATTTCTTTTTATAAATAGGTACCTAAACAAATTTAAAATGTGTTTACCATATTCTTATAAATTTCATATACACTTATTCAAATTAAGTACCTATAGGCTATAATTATTAATTAATGATTATTTTATATTTAACAACTAAATATTTTTATAATTGATGAATACTTAACGTACTTTAATATGTCTACTTAAATTTGAGTTGGATGTTTGGGAAGTAGAAATCTTTTAATTTTTTGGTTTGCATAAAATGCACTTGAAATATACATTTAGCCCATCATCTTTGCTTTCTAATTGTTCAAAGTATTCGTTTAAGAATGGCCATCGTAATGTTATTTCCGTTTCAGTCATGACGAAAATCTGAAAGACATTGAATAATAAGAACCAATTCAAAATAATTAAACAACTATTTCACTTCAATATTAGTTGTTACTTACATTATGCAAATGCCCTTATTTTGATTCAAATTGTCGAATATGATGAGTAAGTATTTTTGATTATTAGGTATACAGGGTGATTTTTTTATCATTGAACACTCATTATTTCAAAGAGTATTAATGTTTAAGAAAATATTTTTTTACATAGTTTCAAGTTGTTAAAAAACAATAATTTTATTAAAAAATTATATTTTTAAATATTTTTTATCCTTTTAATTTTTTAAGTTTTTTACTTTTTTGAATGACAAATGTAATTTTAATTTGATATTCAAAAACAGAATATTTTTCTGAGTATTTCGATACATAAAATTGAATTTAGGGCAATTAGTTTATGAGTTATAAGTATTTAAAGTTTAGATGAGCGGAGTAGAGTGGTACGGGGTTACCCCGCGAAATGTTTGTCCACTACTCCGCTCATCTAAACTTTCAATACTTATAACTCATAAACTTATTGCCCTAAATTCAATTTTTATGTATCGAAATACTCAGAAAAATATTCTGTTTTTGAATAACAAATTAAAATTACATGTTGTCATTCAAAAAAGTAAAAAACTTAAAAATTAAAAGGATAAAAAATATTTAAAAATATAATTTTTTAATAAAAATATTGTTTTTTAACAACTTGAAACTATGTAAAAAAATATTTTATGAAACATTAATACTTTTTGAAATAATGAGTGTTCAATGATAAAAGAATCACCCAGTATTTTAATAAATTATAAACTTGTCGTTCGTGTACAACCAAAAGTTCACAACTGAATAGTGAATACTGGTAAAATTTCAGGCCCACATCACATAAAATCATAATATCGATAATTGGTTTTTGTTTATTTTAGATTCTGAGCGGAGCGATGAATGTATTGGTTTTACAATGATGTGTGTTTTTTTTTTTTTTATATTTTTATATTTTGTTATTTTTGTGTCTGTCATCACGTTTTAGGACAGTAAAAGTGCTTGGATTTTCTTCATCAGTAGCTTTTCTGATAGGAAAGTGAATCTAGTTGGTACTTTGGGGGGGTCAAAAGTATAAATTTCCCAGTAGTTTTCACAAGCGCCGGGAAAAACAACATAAAAATTAAGGAAAAACGTTAATGATTAATCACCCCCAACTACGCTTAATTTATTTTCCGACTCTTGTTCGGGACAAAATAAAAATCAATTTACAATGGTTACCTTACTACATTATATAAACTTCAAAGCTACCATATTTAAAAAAATCAATCATTTCTTCCCTACACGAGGCCATAGTTATATGCCACCAGATAGAGTTTTTGGACAAATAGAACAAATTTTGAGGAAAAAAGAGGATATTGTATCCCCTAAACAATATCATGAGGTATTTGAGAAATTGTGTTCTATTAAAGTATACAACAAGGACTTTTTATTTTATGATTATAAAACAGCAGTAAATAAATTGGTAAAATGCAAAACTGATTTTAAATCAACACAACAAAAGATTTTTACATATATTAAAGGTGACAAAACTGTTGGAATTTCAACAACCTATAGTGGATTGCCATTCAAGATAGAAGTGATAAAAAGAAACTCAGATCTGTCTACATTGACTCAACATCTTATAGAATCTAAGACAAATCATGTAAAGGTATTGAAACAAAAAGATGTAAAAAATCTTAAAAGATGATGCAAGAATACCAGATGATGCAAAAACATTTTATTCTGATATATTTAAAGAAAGTTATGAATCAAACGTTGAAGATATTTTAGATGAATATAATGAAGATCAAGACTGACTAATCATTGTATCATTAAAAAAAAACATTAATCAACATTTTAAATAGGTATAGGTAATATGTAGTTGTTAATAATATTAATAAATGTATTATTTTATTTAATATTTTATTATTATAAATAAGGCAACATTTTTTTTTTTTTTTTTTTTTGTTATATTTTAATAAATTATATTCATTTTATTTGGTTAAAATACCTTAACTCGTACTTAGTATTTTAAATAGGTATAGGGTAATACCTATTTGATATACTTTATACTACATTACTATTATTAATGAGGCTAAATTGTTTTTTATTTGTAACATTATTAATGAGTCTAAATTGTTTTTTATTTTTAACATTTTTAATGTATTGGTTTTATTTTATTTTAAACAGATAAAGATAATATCTAATATTATTTTATTTACTATTATATTATTATAAATGAGGCAAAATTTATTATTTTTTTTTTTTTTTTGTTACATTTTAATTATATTCATTTTATTTGGTTAAACTACCTTAACTCGTACTTGGAATTTTAAATAGGTATAGGGTAATACCTATTTGATATTGTTTATTAATTTTATTTTATTTGTTATACTTTATACTACATTACTATTATTAATGAGGCTAAATAGTTTTTTTTTATTTTTAACATTTTTAATGTATTGATTTTATTTTATTTTAAACAGATAAAGATAATATCTAATATTGTTAAATTATTTTATTTGTTTTATTTTAGTAATTTCTCCTTTTACCTTTATTAATGAATTCATAGATTCTGATTAACAAGGAATATTGTAAAAAAAAAAAGTTTGTTTTATCATTAAGGTTATTATTTATTAGTTATTTGGTACCATGCTATCCAAAAACTGTAAAATGTTTGTATTGGCAATAATATGTTTGAAGACAAACTTTACAACTTAACTATTTTCATCCATCATACTTTATTCAAAAAAAGGCTACTTAATTTTGGCCATTGGGTCTATTTGACTATTCAACATCTGTAGGAAATTATGGAATAAGTACATTTTGGAAAAACTTGGTTCACTATTCTCTAAATTCTTAAGTAAGTCAAAGTGTACTATTGGATGGAAATAGTACACTATGGCTCAACCAAAATTTAAAATTATCAATTAAAATAGTAAAATAATAATATTAAGGTAATTTTGACTTGAGAAGTATAATAAGTATATTTTTCTGAATTTTTAACATATTTTACCTTTTTTCTACTGTTTAATATCAGTATACAATAGAAAATCGTGATTCCTGAACATTATGAAAAGTGGCAATAGTACATTATGGAATGTCGCCCCTCAATTTTCGTTTATATGCATGCGCGCAACACTACCTACTATATTACCGCGCGGAGGACTTCAACAGTGATTACACAGTTTGCGTCACTCGTCGCTGCGCTACTCAGCGCCGTCGCTGCGCTCCGCAAATCGAAAATATCCCCCGACTTGCTATGCAACACCACCTTAAGTAGGTTACAGGGAAAGTAAAAAGTTATGTCGTAGTATATGCCGTATATGGGCAGTATTATACAGTTTGCGGCACACGTCTATTAAATTTCATCTATTATAACAATACTTAAAGAAAAATGAAAAATGATTATTTCTTTTTATAAATAGGTACCTAAACAAATTTAAAATGTGTTTACCATATTCTTATAAATTTCATATACACTTATTCAAATTAAGTACCTATAGGCTATAATTATTAATTAATGATTATTTTATATTTAACAACTAAATATTTTTATAATTGATGAATACTTAACGTACTTTAATATGTCTACTTAAATTTGAGTTGGATGTTTGGGAAGTAGAAATCTTTTAATTTTTTGGTTTGCATAAAATGCACTTGAAATATACATTTAGCCCATCATCTTTGCTTTCTAATTGTTCAAAGTATTCGTTTAAGAATGGCCATCGTAATGTTATTTCCGTTTCAGTCATGACGAAAATCTGAAAGACATTGAATAATAAGAACCAATTCAAAATAATTAAACAACTATTTCACTTCAATATTAGTTGTTACTTACATTATGCAAATGCCCTTATTTTGATTCAAATTGTCGAATATGATGAGTAAGTATTTTTGATTATTAGGTATACAGGGTGATTTTTTTATCATTGAACACTCATTATTTCAAAGAGTATTAATGTTTAAGAAAATATTTTTTTACATAGTTTCAAGTTGTTAAAAAACAATAATTTTATTAAAAAATTATATTTTTAAATATTTTTTATCCTTTTAATTTTTTAAGTTTTTTACTTTTTTGAATGACAAATGTAATTTTAATTTGATATTCAAAAACAGAATATTTTTCTGAGTATTTCGATACATAAAATTGAATTTAGGGCAATTAGTTTATGAGTTATAAGTATTTAAAGTTTAGATGAGCGGAGTAGAGTGGTACGGGGTTACCCCGCGAAATGTTTGTCCACTACTCCGCTCATCTAAACTTTCAATACTTATAACTCATAAACTTATTGCCCTAAATTCAATTTTTATGTATCGAAATACTCAGAAAAATATTCTGTTTTTGAATAACAAATTAAAATTACATGTTGTCATTCAAAAAAGTAAAAAACTTAAAAAATTAAAAGGATAAAAAATATTTAAAAATATAATTTTTTAATAAAAATATTGTTTTTTAACAACTTGAAACTATGTAAAAAAATATTTTATGAAACATTAATACTTTTTGAAATAATGAGTGTTCAATGATAAAAGAATCACCCAGTATTTTAATAAATTATAAACTTGTCGTTCGTGTACAACCAAAAGTTCACAACTGAATAGTGAATACTGGTAAAATTTCAGGCCCACATCACATAAAATCATAATATCGATAATTGGTTTTTGTTTATTTTAGATTCTGAGCGGAGCGATGAATGTATTGGTTTTACAATGATGTGTGTTTTTTTTTTTTTATATTTTTATATTTTGTTATTTTTGTGTCTGTCATCACGTTTTAGGACAGTAAAAGTGCTTGGATTTTCTTCATCAGTAGCTTTTCTGATAGGAAAGTGAATCTAGTTGGTACTTTGGGGGGGTCAAAAGTATAAATTTCCCAGTAGTTTTCACAAGCGCCGGGAAAAACAACATAAAAATTAAGGAAAAACGTTAATGATTAATCACCCCCAACTACGCTTAATTTATTTTCCGACTCTTGTTCGGGACAAAATAAAAATCAATTTACAATGGTTACCTTACTACATTATATAAACTTCAAAGCTACCATATTTAAAAAAATCAATCATTTCTTCCCTACACGAGGCCATAGTTATATGCCACCAGATAGAGTTTTTGGACAAATAGAACAAATTTTGAGGAAAAAAGAGGATATTGTATCCCCTAAACAATATCATGAGGTATTTGAGAAATTGTGTTCTATTAAAGTATACAACAAGGACTTTTTATTTTATTATTATAAAACAGCAGTAAATAAATTGGTAAAATGCAAAACTGATTTTAAATCAACACAACAAAAGATTTTTACATATATTAAAGGTGACAAAACTGTTGGAATTTCAACAACCTATAGTGGATTGCCATTCAAGATAGAAGTGATAAAAAGAAACTCAGATCTGTCTACATTGACTCAACATCTTATAGAATCTAAGACAAATCATGTAAAGGTATTGAAACAAAAAGATGTAAAAAATCTTAAAAGATGATGCAAGAATACCAGATGATGCAAAAACATTTTATTCTGATATATTTAAAGAAAGTTATGAATCAAACGTTGAAGATATTTTAGATGAATATAATGAAGATCAAGACTGACTAATCATTGTATCATTAAAAAAAAACATTAATCAACATTTTAAATAGGTATAGGTAATATGTAGTTGTTAATAATATTAATAAATGTATTATTTTATTTAATATTTTATTATTATAAATAAGGCAACATTTTTTTTTTTTTTTTTTTTTTTGTTATATTTTAATAAATTATATTCATTTTATTTGGTTAAAATACCTTAACTCGTACTTAGTATTTTAAATAGGTATAGGGTAATACCTATTTGATATACTTTATACTACATTACTATTATTAATGAGGCTAAATTGTTTTTTATTTGTAACATTATTAATGAGTCTAAATTGTTTTTTATTTTTAACATTTTTAATGTATTGGTTTTATTTTATTTTAAACAGATAAAGATAATATCTAATATTATTTTATTTACTATTATATTATTATAAATGAGGCAAAATTTATTATTTTTTTTTTTTTTTTGTTACATTTTAATTATATTCATTTTATTTGGTTAAACTACCTTAACTCGTACTTGGAATTTTAAATAGGTATAGGGTAATACCTATTTGATATTGTTTATTAATTTTATTTTATTTGTTATACTTTATACTACATTACTATTATTAATGAGGCTAAATAGTTTTTTTTTATTTTTAACATTTTTAATGTATTGATTTTATTTTATTTTAAACAGATAAAGATAATATCTAATATTGTTAAATTATTTTATTTGTTTTATTTTAGTAATTTCTCCTTTTACCTTTATTAATGAATTCATAGATTCTGATTAACAAGGAATATTGTAAAAAAAAAAAGTTTGTTTTATCATTAAGGTTATTATTTATTAGTTATTTGGTACCATGCTATCCAAAAACTGTAAAATGTTTGTATTGGCAATAATATGTTTGAAGACAAACTTTACAACTTAACTATTTTCATCCATCATACTTTATTCAAAAAAAGGCTACTTAATTTTGGCCATTGGGTCTATTTGACTATTCAACATCTGTAGGAAATTATGGAATAAGTACATTTTGGAAAAACTTGGTTCACTATTCTCTAAATTCTTAAGTAAGTCAAAGTGTACTATTGGATGGAAATAGTACACTATGGCTCAACCAAAATTTAAAATTATCAATTAAAATAGTAAAATAATAATATTAAGGTAATTTTGACTTGAGAAGTATAATAAGTATATTTTTCTGAATTTTTAACATATTTTACCTTTTTTCTACTGTTTAATATCAGTATACAATAGAAAATCGTGATTCCTGAACATTATGAAAAGTGGCAATAGTACATTATGGAATGTCGCCCCTCAATTTTCGTTTATATGCATGCGCGCAACACTACCTACTATATTACCGCGCGGAGGACTTCAACAGTGATTACACAGTTTGCGTCACTCGTCGCTGCGCTACTCAGCGCCGTCGCTGCGCTCCGCAAATCGAAAATATCCCCCGACTTGCTATGCAACACCACCTTAAGTAGGTTACAGGGAAAGTAAAAAGTTATGTCGTAGTATATGCCGTATATGGGCAGTATTATACAGTTTGCGGCACACGTCGCTGCGCTCTTCGGCGCCGTCGCTCCGCTCCGCAAATCGAAAATATCTCCCGACTTGCTATGCAACACCACCTTAAGTAGGTTACAAGGTAAGTTATGTCGTAATACAGTGTTACACAGTTTAAGTATAAAAACAACTAAAAAAGTCCTCCGGTCGCCAAACTCGAGGTCCTCGTGCGGCATTAGTAGTGTTGCGCGCATGCGTCTAAACGTAAAATCGTTAGCTTTGGGAGGCTATAACTTCGAAATTAAGTGAGAGCGACAAATATTGATTGCATCATCGTTCTTAACTCGATGAGTTACATAAGTTTCGATAAAAAAAATTCAAAATGGCGAGGGGGAGCTAAATTGCAATTATGCCAAAATAAAGTGTGAATTGCAGTAAATAAACTGTAATGAAACAATTGAGCTTTAAATAATAAAAAAAAATAGTACTCATTAGTCTATAAAACGCCAAACGTAGTAAAAAAAAAAAAGGTAAGAAAAAAAAAAAAGAGTGTAAATTTGTATAGTAGTATACGCAATTCGTAAAAACGAACGTTTCGCACAGACGCTCGTGGAAGAAAGTCGCCCGAAGTCGGAGCGGAGAGCCGCGCAGGTCCACTGCCCGAGTAACATTTTTGGTTCAGAGAGAGTTCAGATTATAGAATGACTTAAAGTGCTGAGCACCGTGCATATCTCCTTCACTGCACGGGGTTTATAGGCTATTTGAATACCGAAAATTAACATGGACAACACGGTGCGTTAAGAGTGCAAGGATAGTTCAAACACCGAACGAAAGTAAAACATATAACTGTGCAAGGATCAGTTCAGACACCGTGTAAACTAAAAAAATTGAACGGTGCATTTTCCGTGCAATGGTTTCTTCAGCCACAGTGCAAATTAAAATAAATTAACCGTGCATTATCTGTGCAATGGTAAGATCAAGCACAGTGCCACAGTAATAATTATATTTAACAATAAACGGTGCACAGATGGGTTCTGGTGCAGTGCAAAAGGACAGCGGCGTATTTATGGGGAGGGGGTCCCTCCCCTTAGACGGATACTTATTATTACCTATTTAATAATTTACTTTTAAATTTTAATGATTTTGGTTTGAAATTAAACTAATTATAAAGCTCCCCCACCATAAAAATAAAAATGGTTTCTCAGCTATAGGTACCATTGAAAAAAAACTTAGTCACAGTACATTATCTTATGATCAATTGATGTACCACATCAATAAACCGTGCAGACGCTTTCTGAGGAAGTATATAAAATGACATTATTATAATAAAATAGCATAATAATTAAAATAATAGTATCTTTGAAACTATGGATTTAATTCCACATATTAGTCATTATTAATAATGATTTACTAAGTTACAGAAATACATTTTAACTATTAATAATTTGAATACTTAAATATATTATATTTATTTCCTTTCAGATATCCTTACAGGTAAAACTGATTCTCTTAAGTATTCTATCTCAAATTTTCTTCAAAGCCCCTCTCCCCCACGGCACTCGTGAAACTGTTATTATATTCTTATAAGAATAAGTCCACAATTATCCGACTACTGCACACTACAAAATACAAATCATGACCAATATTTCACTAGCCATTTTATGTGAGCTAACTATATTTAATAGCCAGCGTTAGGTACCTATACATATTATATTCTGCAAGTCATTAGTTCAATACTAGTCTTATTCTGAAGGCCTTAACCTTAATAATAATTTAATCTTACTATCTGTTCCTATGTTTGGGCTTGTCCTGTGTATTTATTCGTATAAATAAACAAATAAATATCTATATCTATAGTTTATTTTATACATATTGTATGACATATTTTTTGTAAATTTTAGAATGAGATGAGTAAGTGTATATAGGTACATGTAAACAATAAGATACTATTAACTGATATGAAAAAGTATACTTGGTAAGTACAAAATTAGAAACTAATTTTATTAATAAAATACTTAAATGACAATAGTTATTAAAAACATTTTTGATCAAATATTAAAAAAAAAAATTACAAAGAATCATAATAAGAAAAAAAAATAATACTCTGAGATAGTAGGTAATTTTATATAATTTATAAACAAAAAAAAATACTGCATGTAAGCCAAATCAAGATTTATATCTTATATTATTATTCTTTTGGTTTTGAATGCCTTAAATAGTTATCAACAACTTTTTTAAATGTGTTTTCATCTTCAATAGTAGATCTTAACCCAGATAGAGCATCTAAAATTTAAAAAAAACTATTTAGTTAATTTAATAAATATTAGGCAATAGGCATACATTATTTAGTTAAAAAATATTTAATATATAATATATTCAATGTATTGTTGATTGATATTCCCTAATAGGGGTATATTACCTATAAATACTATACAAAAATGAAAATAATTTAATTTATAAATATATTTAAGTACCATAAATAATCTGATACAAGCCCAAGTTTGAGAACTTCTTTTTTGTTTTGCCATGGTAACTATAATGGTACAAGATATTTTTCTCAAAACATAAATCAATAGCAGTTCTAATAGCTGCACTAAGTGGTAATCTACCAACTTTTATATAAATATATGACTTCTGAAACAAAAAAAGTTTATTATAATCAGGTACCTATAATAATATTTCAGATAATACCTAATAATATATTCAGTGATCATTTAAATATACAAAACACTTATTATTTGTTATTTAATATTTATATAATAATGAATTTTTAATGAAAATTTCAATTTACATATTTAATAATGACTGTTAATTGTTATATTTATATTACTATTTACTAATATAACAATAAGTATTTACTATTTAGTATATTTAATGTTTTTACAAATGCACTAGTCAGACACTAGTATCTTGTATTTTAAAAAGCTAAAATTATTTAAGTTTACCATTAAATACAATTGTTCTAATATTATTATAAAGTATAAAAGTTTTAACCAGTGGGCAGTGACCCTAAATTATATTATGTTATCATGTTATTATTTGTTATTTATATAATAATGAATTTTTAATAAAAATTTCAATTTACATATTTAATGAGTTTTTAACCCAAATTTTAATATTAAGATTTAAAAAACATTTTAAAACATGTTAAAAACAATTGTTTAAGAACATTTGTATTTTAATGAATGCGTTTTAAAACAAAAATTTAAACACGTGTTTAAAACAAATCAGTTTAAAACATCCAACCCTGCAAAAACTACATCAACAATACAATTTATACTCACTAAATCTTCTTTATTTTGTCCAACTTCATTTATATCATTACTATTAATAAGAGTTTCCACAGTTAAAAGATCATCTTCATTTTTCACTGGAATTAAATCAAAAAATGGTGATGGTATTGTCGGGATTGGTATAGCTAAAGCTCTTAAGCGACTGTCAGCTGTCATAATAGTATTCAGCTTTTTATCTATCTGCTGAAGAGCCGCACATATACGTGTATTAGATCCATTTAATGTAAACACTTGATTCATCAGTTGCTGATCTCTTTTTTTGCACTGATCTGCTTGCTTTAATATTAATTGTTTTATAGCATCAACATTTTTGCAACAACAATCTATAATTATAATTAATTTGATCAAGTTAATTCAAAAAAATAATAACTGTTATAGTACCCTTGTGAATGAGAAAAATGTTGGTAATAATTATTAGAGAGTGGATCTTTACATTTTAACATATTTGTATTGGCTTTATGCAGATCAATGAGGATGAAAAATGTGGACCTGACCTAGCATATTTTGGAGACTAGAGAATATTTAGCCTATTTTTCATATTTAAGAATATAATATATATATAAAATACATTATATTTATTCAGAGTAAATTTAAATAAATTATCAAAGAAATGATCTACAACAGTACCTAATTTATTGTTTTTATTACTTTTTTTGTATATATTTTAGCTTGACATAAATTAATAATTAGTTGATTTTACTAAGCACCCATACATATTATGTATTTGTTTTATAATAAATTGTAGTTTTAAAAGTTACTACACATTTTATTTAACTTCAAAAGAAATTATGCACAGCAATTAGATATTTATGTATACATATTTTTTATTGTCACTTGTGTACAACTTGTACAGGTCTATGAGTTATTATAAATAAAAAAAATCATATTATCTACACATTTACAAGTTTAAGGAATATTAAGAGAATACTTTATGTGTTTTTAGAGCATATATGATCATCATATTTCAAGCGTTCAAGAACCTTAATATTTAGAGGTATGTACTGAGGTAGTTAGGTATGGAAATATAGACTACCTAGTACCTATATACTCAACAGACATAATAATCACAAAATTAAATTACATCAATTAAATTAATTTATTTACATACCTCTAGAAATTGAATCCACTCCAATTATAACATTATGCTCTTGGTCATCTGATGGTTCTATAATGTAGTCACTAGATTTAGCTGATGATAAAAATTCCAATAAATCTTCCTCATCGTTGTTGTTAGTGTTATTAACATTAAACAAAACATCTAAATCATTAAATATTATTATTCATACTGTCATGATTATGATAATAAATATTTATAAAATATTACCGGTGGTGACATCTTGTGAGCAAGAATCTATTGGCTTTATGTACTGAATATTGGAAGTTACGACTTCCTGTAACGACTGAGTAGATTCAACATCAGTTAATGATTGAGGAGAGGAAAGAGTAGACAATAATTGAGGAGATGTTGGCATTTCAAGTGACAACTGATCAGTTGATCGAGGAGATAAGAGTATAACAGGTAACGATTTGGGAGATGCCACACCAAGTTTATATTGATCGGTCGACACATCATGTTGCGGAGACCCCATCATAGGCGGTAATGTATGCTCAGTAATTGCCATTGTATTTGGCCTGATAGTAGTAGTGCAAATCTGTGACGCATAAGAAGTATTTTGTTGCTTTAAAGATGTATCTTGAGATGCAGAAGTAATCAATGCAGGTGGAGTAGGAAAAGATGGTAATCAAACTATTGTAGTAGAACTTGTTGAGGAAGTATTTTTTGTGTTTTTAATTTTCTTTTGTTGGACTTCTTGAGTGAATACTTTTGTGGAAATTCTCTTTCTAGTGTTACAATCAATAGTCTCTATTTCACTGTCTTCATTTCCAGACCATGCTTTCGCTACACGTCGAGCTTGCATTTCATTATCTAATATAATAATAAAAAATATATTAAGTATGTATTTTATTAAAATTATAATTAATAACATTAAACATTGAATATGTCCACTGCCCCAAAAAATAGTTCAAATACTTTGAGAGTTATACCATGCATAAATTATGCCAATAGTATAACAATTTGTGAAAATTTTAAGTAGGTACCTATTCAAAGTTTTTAAAAATTTTTAAATTACAGCCAAATAAAAAATAGATTTTTTCAAAAACTGATCTTGCATAAAAATTCCATTTTTTCGCAAATTTCTTTTTGGTTTTTTTCTGACGTGACCTTTCCGACTACTTAGCTTAAAATATCCCCTCTCCTAAGTACCGACTACATGTAGTTTT
>CARXXK010001584.1:0-205179 GCA_949089665.1 Macrosiphum euphorbiae
AAAACATTTTGATTTTACATATTCCTTATTAATTGTCAACTACGTTAACTACTAGAAAATGAAAATAATATGAGTTAAATTTCTAAAAAATTATGTTTATTTTATTTTTACAGATATAATTAAGACAAAAAGTATTCAATCTAGAAGATCCCGTGTCAAGAGATGGTTTTTCCGTTCAAATGAAAATCTATCTAGTTCATCTTGAAATCTTGTCGAGAACTTCTCGCAATGCTAATTTTAATAGTATAAATTTTTATGAACATTAATAATATTAAATTTAATTATAAGAAAAATACATTTACTTTCTTCTTAAGGATTTAACGTTGAGATAAATGTGGATAGAAAAATACAGAATAAAAAAACACCGTGCTGAAATTTTATGAGTTTGAACTATCATATTTCATGAATACTGACTTAAAGAACAGATTAAAACCAGGCGCTGCTCAATCATTATTCTAAGGTAAAGGTACTTAAAAATTGAATTATTTGTTATTTTATTTTGTATTTACTTTTTTTAGTATCAATTATCATTCTATTTTTATGGTTTTTTCTTATATACAAGGTTGTATTTTGCTATATAACGTAACAACTTTTAACTATTTCTTTTAAAATGGATAAAATTAACAATATTATATACTTGCTACAATTTAATATAAGTAAAAAGGTTTTAATAATAAATGAGTATAAAGCAAGGCCGTGCAGTAAATACTGTAGTTTATAACCAATTTCCCTTTTCTTTATATTAATATATATTTTTAATAATGTTAAGTTACAATATTGCAATCTGTAATGATTCATAAAAACATTTTGATTTTAACATATTCCTTATTAATTGTCAACTACGTTAACTACTAGAAAATGAAAATAATATGAGTTAAATTTCTAAAAAATTATGTTTATTTTATTTTTACAGATATAATTAATACAAAAAGTATTCAATCTAGAAGATCCCGTGTCAAGAGATGGGTTTTCCGTTCAAATGAAAATCTATCTAGTTCATCTTGAAATCTTGTCGAGAACTTCTCGCAATGCTAATTTTAATAGTATAAATTATTATAAACATTAATAATATTATATTTAATTATAAGAATAATATATTAACTTCTTCTTAAGGATTTAACGTTGAGATAAATGTGGATAGAAAAATACAGATTAAAAAAACACCGTGCTGAAATTTTTATGAGTTTTGAACTATCATATTTCATGAATACTGACTTAAAGAACAGATTAAAACCAGACGCTGCTCAATCATTATTCTAAGGTAAAGGTACTTAAAAATTGAATTATTTGTTATTTTATTTTGTATTTACTTTTTTTAGTATCAATTATCATTCTATTTTTATGGTTTTTTCTTATATACAAGGTTGTATTTTGCTATATAACGTAACAACTTTTAACTATTTCTTTTAAAATGGATAAAATTAAACAATTATATACTTGCTACAATTTATATAAGTAAAAAGGTTTTATAATAAATGAATATAAAGCAAGGCCGTGCAGTAAATACTGTAGTCTATAACCAAATTTCCCCTTTCTTTATATTAATATATATTTTTTAATAATGTTAAGTTACAATATTGCAATCTGTAATTATTCATAAAAACATTTTGATTTTAACATATTCCTTATTAATTGTCAACTACGTTAACTACTAGAAAATGAAAATAATATGAGTTAAATTTCTAAAAAATTATGTTTATTTATTTTTTACAGATATAATTAATACAAAAAGTATTCAATCTAGAAGATCCCGTGTCAAGAGATGGGTTTTCCGTTCAAATGAAAATCTATCTAGTTCATCTTGAATCTTGTCGCAAACTTCTCGCAATGCTAATTTTAAAGTATAAATTTTTATAAACATTAATAATATTAAATTTAATTATAAGAAAAATACATTTACTTTCTTCTTAAGGATTTAACGTTGAGATAAATGTGGATAGAAAAATACAGATTAAAAAAACACCGTGCTGAAATTTTTATGAGTTTTGAACTATCATATTTCATGAATACTGACTTAAAGAACAGATTAAAACCAGACGCTGCTCAATCATTATTCTAAGGTAAAGGTACTTAAAAATTGAATTATTTGTTATTTTATTGTATTTTACTTTTTTAGTATCAATTATCATTCTATTTTTATGGTTTTTTCTTATATACAAGGTTGTATTTTGCTATATAACGTAACAACTTTTAACTATTTCTTTTAAAATGGATAAAATTAACAATATTATATACTTGCTACAATTTAATATAAGTAAAAAGGTTTTAATAATAAATGAATATAAAGCAAGGCCGTGCAGTAAATACTGTAGTCTAAACCAATTTCCCTTTTCTTATATTAATATATATTTTTTTAATAATGTTAAGTTACATATTGCAATCTGTAATTATTCATAAAAACATTTTGATTTTAACATATTCCTTATTAATTGTCAACTACGTTAACTACTAGAAAATGAAAATAATATGAGTTAAATTTCTAAAAAATTATGTTATTTTTTTTTTACAGATATAATAATACAAAAAGTATTCAATCTAGAAGATCCCGTGTCAAGAGATGGGTTTTCCGTTCAAATGAAAATCTATCTAGTTCATCTTGAAATATTGTCGCAAACAACTCGCAATGCTAATTTTAAAAGTATAAATTATTATAAACATTAATAATATTATGTTTAATTATAAGAATAATATATTAACTTTCTTCTTAAGGATTTAACGTTGAGATAAATGTGGATAGAAAAATACAGAATAAAAAAAACACCGTGCTGAATTGTTATGAGTTTTGAACTATCATATTTCATGAATACTGACTTAAAGAACAGATTAAAACCAGACGCTGCTCAATCATTATTCTAAGGTAAAGGTACTTAAAAATTGAATTATTTGTTATTTTATTTTGTATTTACTTTTTTTAGTATCAATTATCATTCTATTTTTATGGTTTTTTCTTATATACAAGGTTGTATTTTGCTATATAACGTAACAACTTTTAACTATTTCTTTTAAAATGGATAAAATTAACAATATTATATACTTGCTACAATTTAATATAAGTAAAAAGGTTTTAATAATAAATGATATAAAGCAAGCCGTGCAGTAAATACTGTAGTTATAACCAAATTTCCCTTTTCTTTATATTAATATATATTTTTTAATAATGTTAAGTTACAATATTGCAATCTGTAATGATTCATAAAAACATTTTGATTTTAACATATTCCTTATTAATTGTCAACTACGTTAACTACTAGAAAATGAAAATAATATGAGTTAAATTTCTAAAAAATTATGTTTATTTTATTTTTACAGATATAATTAAGACAAAAAGTATTCAATCTAGAAGATCCCGTGTCAAGAGATGGTTTTCCGTTAAATGAAAATCTATCTAGTTCATCTTGAAATCTTGTCGAGAACTTCTCGCAATGCTAATTTTAATAGTATAAATTTTTATGAACATTAATATAAATTTAAATTTAATTATAAGAAAAATACATTTACTTTCTTCTTAAGGATTTAACGTTGAGATAAATGTGGATAGAAAAATACAGAATAAAAAAACACCGTGCTGAAATTTTTATGAGTTTTGAACTATCATATTTCATGAATACTGACTTAAAGACAAGATTAAAACCAGACGCTGCTCATCATTATTCTAAGGTAAAGGTACTTAAAATTGAATTATTTGTTGATTTTAATTTTGTATTTACGTTTTTTAGTATCAATTATCATTCTATTTTGATGGTTTTTTTTCTTATATACACGGTTTGTAGTTTGCTATATAACGGAACAACTTTTAACTATTTTCTTTAAATGGATAAATTAACAAGATTATAGACTTGCTACAATTTAATATAAGTAAAAAGGTTTTAATAATTAATGAGTATAGAAGCAAGGCCGTGCAGTAAATACTGTAGTGTATACCAATTTTTCCCCTTTTTTTAATTTAATAGATATTTTTTTAATATGTTAAGTTACAATATTGCAATCTGTAATGATTCATAAAAACATTTTGATTTTAACATATTCCTTATTAATTGTCAACTACGTTAACTACTAGAAAATGAAAATAATATGAGTTAAAATTTCTAAAAATTATGTTTATTTATTTTTACAGATATAATTAAGACAAAAAGTATTCAATCTAGAAGATCCCGTGTCAAGAGATGGTTTTTCCGTTCAAATGAAAATCTATCTAGTTCATCTTGAAATCTTGTCGAGAACTTCTCGCAATGCTAATTTTAATAGTATAATTTTATGACAGTAATAATGATTAAATTTAATTATAAGAAAAATACATTTACTTTCTTCTTAAGGATTTAACGGTGAGATAATGTGGATAGAAAAATACAGAATAAAAAAAACCGTGCTGGAAATTTTTATAGTTTTGAACTATCATATTTCATGAATACTGACTTAAAGAACAGATTAAAACCAGACGCTGCTCAATCATTATTCTAGGTACAGGTACTTAAAAATTGAATTATTTGTTATTTTATTTTGTATTTACTTTTTTTAGTATCAATTATCATTCTATTTTTATGGTTTTTTCTTATATACAAGGTTGTATTTTGCTATATAACGTAACAACTTTTAACTATTTCTTTTAAATGGATAAAATTAACAATATTATATACTTGCTACAATTTAATATAAGTAAAAAGGTTTTAATAATAAATGAGTATAAAGCAAGGCCGTGCAGTAAATACTGTAGTTTATAACCAATTTTCCCTTTTTTTTAATATTAATATATATTTTTTAATAATGTTAAGTTACAATATTGCAATCTGTAATGATTCATAAAAACATTTTGATTTTAACATATTCCTTATTAATTGTCAACTACGTTAACTACTAGAAAATGAACATTAATATGAGTTAAATTTCTAAAAATTATGTTTATTTTATTTTACAGATATAATTAAGACAAAAAAGTATTCAATCTAGAAGATCCCGTGTCAAGAGATGGGTTTTTCCGTTCAAATGAAAATCTATCTAGTTCATCTTGAATCTTGTCGAGAACTTCTCGCAATGCTAATGTTAATAGTATAAATTTATTATGAACATTAATAATATTAAATTTAATTATAAGAAAAATACATTTACTTTCTTCTTAAGGATTTAACGTTGAGATAAATGTGGATAGAAAAATACAGAATAAAAAAACACCGTGCTGAAATTTTATGAGTTTTTGAACTATCATATTCCTGAATACTGACTTAAAGAACGATTAAACCAGACGCTGCTCAATCATTATTCTAAGGTAAAGGTACTTAAAAATTGAATTATTTGTTATTTTATTTTGTATTTACTTTTTTTAGTATCAATTATCATTCTATTTTTATTGTTTTTCTTATATACAAGGTTGTATTTTGCTATTAACGTAACAACTTTTAACCTATTTCTTTAAAATGGATAAAATTAACAATATTATAGTACTTGCTACAATTTAATATAAGTAAAAAGGTTTTAATAATAAATGAGTATAAAGCAAGGCCGTGCAGTAAATACTGTAGTTTATAACCAAATTCCTTTTTTTATATTAATATATATTTTTTAATAATGTTAAGTTACAATATTGCAATCTGTAATTATTCATAAAAAACATTTTGATTTAACCTATTCCTTATTAATGTCAACTACGTTTAACTACGAGAAAATGAAAATAATATGAGTTAAATTTCTAAAAAATTATGTTTATTTTATTTTTACAGATATAATTAATACAAAAAGTATTCAATCTAGAAGATCCCGTGTCAAGAGATGGTTTTTCCGTTCAAATGAAAATCTATCTAGTTCATCTTGAAATCTGTCGCATAACTTCTCGCAATGCTAATTTTAAAAGTATAAATTATTATAAACATTAATAATATTATGTTTAATTATAAGAATAATATATTAACTTTCTTCTTAAGGATTTAACGTTGAGATAAATGTGGATAGAAAAATACAGAATAAAAAAACACCGTGCTGAAATTTTTATGAGTTTTGAACTATCATATTTCATGAATACTGACTTAAAGAGCAGATTAAAACAGGCGCTGCTCAATCATTATTCTAAGGTAAAGGTACTTAAAAATTGAATTATTTGTTATTTTATTTTGTATTAACTTTTTTTAGTATCAATTATCATTCTATTATTATGGTTTTTTTTATATACAAGGTTGTATTTTGCTATATAACGTAACAACTTTTAACTATTTCTTTTAAAATGGATAAAATTAACAATATTATATACTTGATACAATTTAATATAAGTAAAAAGGTTTTAATAATAAATGAAGAATAAAGCAAGGCCGTGCAGTAAATACTGTAGTTTATAACCAAATTTCCCTTTTCTTTATATTAATATATATTTTTTAATAATGTTAAGTACATATTGCAATCTGTAATGTATTCATAAAAACATTTTGATTTTAACATATCCTATAATTGTCAACTACGTTAACTACTAGAAAATGAAAATAATATGAGTTAAATTTCTAAAAAATTATGTTATTTTATTTTACAGATATAATTAAGACAAAAAGTATTCAATCTAGAAGATCCCGTGTCAAGAGATGGTTTTTCCGTTCAAATGAAAATCTATCTAGTCCATCTTGAAATCTTGTCGAGAACTTCTCGCAATGCTAATTTTAATAGTATAAATTTTTATGAACATTAATAATATTAAATTTAATTATAAGAAAAATACATTTACTTTCTTCTTAAGGATTTAACGTTGAGATAAATGTGGATAGAAAAATACAGAATAAAAAAACACCGTGCTGAAATTTTTATGAGTTTTGAACTATCATATTTCATGAATACTGACTTAAAGAACAGATTAAACCAGCGCTGCTCAATCATTATCTAAGGTAAGGTACTTAAAAATTGAATTATTTGTTATTTTATTTTGTATTACTTTTTTAGTATCATTATCATTCTATTTTATGGTTTTTTTTTATATACAAGGTTGTATTTGCTATATAACGTAACAACTTTTAACTATTTCTTTTAAAATGGATAAAATTAACAATATTATATACTTGCTACAATTTAATATAAGTAAAAAGGTTTTAATAATAAATGAATATAAAGCAAGGCAGTGCAGTAAATACTGTAGTCTATAACCAAATTTCCCTTTTCTTTATATTAATATATATTTTTTAATAATGTTAAGTTACAATATTGCAATCTGTAATGATTCATAAAAACATTTTGATTTTAACATATTCCTTATTAATTGTCAACTACGTTTAACTACTAGAAAATGAAAATAATATGAGTTAAATTTCTAAAAAATTATGTTTATTTTATTTTTACAGATATAATTAATACAAAAAGTATTCAATCTAGAAGATCCCGTGTCAAGAGATGGTTTTTCCGTTCAAATGAAAATCTATCTAGTTCATCTTGAAATCTTGTCGAAAACTCTCGCAATGCTAATTTTAATAGTATAAATTATTATAACATTAATAATATTAATTTAATTATAAGAAAATACATTTACTTTCTTCTTAAGGATTAACGTTGAGATAAATGTGGATAGAAAAATACAGAATAAAAAAACACCGTGCTGAAATTTTATGAGTTTGAACTATCAGATTTCAATGAATACTGACTTAAAGAACAGATTAAAACCAGACGCTGCTCAATCATTATTCTAAGGTAAAGGTACTTAAAAATTGAATTATTTGTTATTTTATTTTGTATTTACTTTTTTTAGTATCAATTATCATTCTATTTTTATGGTTTTTTCTTATATACAAGGTTGTATTTTGCTATATAACGTAACAACTTTTAACTATTTCTTTTAAAATGGATAAAATTAACAATATTATATACTTGCTACAATTAAATATAAGTAAAAAGGTTTTAATAATAAATGAATATAAAGCAAGGCCGTGCAGTAAATACTGTAGTTTATAACCAAATTTCCTTTTTTTAATATTAATATATATTTTTTAATAATGTTAAGTTACAATATTGCAATCTGTAATGATTCATAAAAACATTTTGATTTTAACATATTCCTTATTAATTGTCAACTACGTTTAACTACTAGAAAATGAAAATAATATGAGTTAATTCTAAAAAATTATGTTTATTTTATTTTTACAGATATAATTAAGACAAAAAGTATTCAATCTAGAAGATCCCGTGTCAGAGATGGTTTTTTTCCGTTCAAATGAAAATCTATCTAGTTCATCTTGAAATCTTGTCGAGAACTTCTCGCAATGCTAATTTTAATAGTATAAATTTTTATGAACATTAATAATATTAAATTTAATTATAAGAAAAATACATTTACTTTCTTCTTAAGGATTTAACGTTGAGATAAATGTGGATAGAAACATACAGATAAAAAAACACCGTGCTGAAATTTTATGAGTTTTGAACTATCATATTTCATGAATACTGACTTAAAGAACAGATTAAAACCAGACGCTGCTCAATCATTATTCTAAGGTAAAGGTACTTAAAAATTGAATTATTTGTTATTTTATTTTGTATTTACTTTTTTTAGTATCAATTATCATTCTATTTTTATGGTTTTTTCTTATATACAAGGTTGTATTTTGCTATATAACGTAACAACTTTTAACTATTTCTTTTAAAATGGATAAAATTAACAATATTATATACTTGCTACAATTTAATATAAGTAAAAAGGTTTTAATAATAAATGAATTAAAAGCAAGGCCGTGCAGTAAATACTGTAGTTTATAACCAATTTCCCCTTTTTTTATATTAATATATATTTTTTAATAATGTTAAGTTACAATATTGCAATCTGTAATGATTCATAAAAACATTTTGATTTTAACATATTCCTTATTAATTGTCAACTACGTTAACTACTAGAAAATGAAAATAATATGAGTTAAATTTCTAAAAAATTATGTTTATTTTATTTTTACAGATATAATTAATACAAAAAGTATTCAATCTAGAAGATCCCGTGTCAAGAGATGGTTTTTCCGTTCAAATGAAAATCTATCTAGTTCATCTTGAAATCTTGTCGAGAACTTCTCGCAATGCTAATTTTAATAGTATAAATTTTTATGAACATTAATAATATTAATGTTAATTATAAGAATAATACATTTACTTTCTTCTTAAGGATTTAACGTTGAGATAAATGTGGATAGAAAAATACAGAATAAAAAAACACCGTGCTGAAATTTTTATGAGTTTTGAACTATCATATTTCATGAATACTGACTTAAAGAACAGATTAAAACCAGACGCTGCTCAATCATTATTCTAAGGTAAAGGTACTTAAAAATTGAATTATTTGTTATTTTATTTTGTATTTACTTTTTTTTAGTATCAATTATCATTCTATTATTATGGTTTTTTCTTATATACAAGGTTGTATTTTGCTATATAACGTAACAACTTTTAACTATTTCTTTTAAAATGGATAAAATTAACAATATTATATACTTGCTACAATTTAATATAAGTAAAAAGGTTTTAATAATAAATGAATATAAAGCAAGGCCGTGCAGTAAATACGGTAGTGTATAACCAATTTCCCTTTTCTTTATATTAATATATATTTTTTAATAATGTTAAGTTACAATATTGCAATCTGTAATGATTCATAAAAACATTTTGATTTTAACATATTCCTTATTAATTGTCAACTACGTTAACTACTAGAAAATGAAAATAATATGAGTTAAATTTCTAAAAAATTATGTTTATTTTATTTTTACAGATATAATTAAGACAAAAAGTATTCAATCTAGAAGATCCCGTGTCAAGAGATGGTTTTTCCGTTCAAATGAAAATCTATCTAGTTCATCTTGAAATCTTGTCGAGAACTTCTCGCAATGCTAATTTTAATAGTATAAATTTTTATGAACATTAATAATATTAAATTTAATTATAAGAAAAATACATTTACTTTCTTCTTAAGGATTTAACGTTGAGATAAATGTGGATAGAAAAATACAGAATAAAAAAACACCGTGCTGAAATTTTTATGAGTTTTGAACTATCATATTTCATGAATACTGACTTAAAGAACAGATTAAAACCAGACGCTGCTCAATCATTATTCTAAGGTAAAGGTACTTAAAAATTGAATTATTTGTTATTTTATTTTGTATTTACTTTTTTTAGTATCAATTATCATTCTATTTTTATGGTTTTTTCTTATATACAAGGTTGTATTTTGCTATATAACGTAACAACTTTTAACTATTTCTTTTAAAATGGATAAAATTAACAATATTATATACTTGCTACAATTTAATATAAGTAAAAAGGTTTTAATAATAAATGAATATAAAGCAAGGCCGTGCAGTAAATACTGTAGTCTATAACCAAATTTCCCTTTTCTTTATATTAATATATATTTTTTAATAATGTTAAGTTACAATTGCAATCTGTAATTATTCATAAAAACATTTTGATTTTAACATATTCCTTATTAATTGTCAACTACGTTAACTACTAGAAAATGAAAATAATATGAGTTAAATTTCTAAAAAATTATGTTTATTTTATTTTTACAGATATAATTAATACAAAAAGTATTCAATCTAGAAGATCCCGTGTCAAGAGATGGTTTTTTCCGTTTCAATGAAAATATATCTAGTTCATCTTGAAATCTTGTCGAAAACATTCTCGCAATGCTAATTTTAAAAGTATAAATTATTATAAACATTTATAATATTATGTTTAATTATAAGAATAATATATTAACTTTCTTCTTAAGGATTTAACGTTGAGATAAATGTGGATAGAAAAATACAGAATAAAAAAACACCGTGCTGAAATTTTTATGAGTTTTGAACTATCATGTTTCATGAATACTGACTTAAAGAACAGATTAAAACCAGGCGCTGCTCAATCATTATTCTAAGGTAAAGGTACTTAAAAATTGAATTATTTGTTATTTTATTTTGTATTTACTTTTTTTAGTATCAATTATCATTCTATTTTTATGGTTTTTTCTTATATACAAGGTTGTATTTTGCTATATAACGTAACAACTTTTAACTATTTCTTTTAAAATGGATAAAATTAACAATATTATATACTTGCTACAATTTAATATAAGTAAAAAGGTTTTAATAATAAATGAGTATAAAGCAAGGCCGTGCAGTAAATACTGTAGTTTATAACCAATTTTCCCTTTTTTTAATATTAATATATATTTTTTAATAATGTTAAGTTACAATATTGCAATCTGTAATGATTCATAAAAACATTTTGATTTTAACATATTCCTTATTAATTGTCAACTACGTTAACTACTAGAAAATGAAAATAATATGAGTTAAATTTCTAAAAAATTATGTTTATTTTATTTTTACAGATATAATTAAGACAAAAAGTATTCAATCTAGAAGATCCCGTGTCAAGAGATGGTTTTTTCCGTTCAATGAAAATCTATCTAGTTCATCTTGAAATCTTGTCGAGAACTTCTCGCAATGCTAATTTTAATAGTATAAATTTTTATGAACATTAATAATATTAAATTTAATTATAAGAAAAATACATTTACTTTCTTCTTAAGGATTTAACGTTGAGATAAATGTGGATAGAAAAATACAGAATAAAAAAACACCGTGCTGAAATTTTTATGAGTTTTGAACTATCATATTTCATGAATACTGACTTAAAGAACAGATTAAAACCAGACGCTGCTCAATCATTATTCTAAGGTAAAGGTACTTAAAAATTGAATTATTTGTTATTTTATTTTGTATTTACTTTTTTTAGTATCAATTATCATTCTATTTTTATGGTTTTTTTCTTATATACAAGGTTGTATTTTGCTATATAACGTAACAACTTTTAACTATTTCTTTTAAAATGGATAAAATTAACAATATTATATACTTGCTACAATTTAATATAAGTAAAAAGGTTTTAATAATAAATGAATATAAAGCAAGGCCGTGCAGTAAATACTGTAGTCTATAACCAAATTTCCCTTTTCTTTATATTAATATATATTTTTTAATAATGTTAAGTTACAATTGCAATCTGTAATTATTCATAAAAACATTTTGATTTTAACATATTCCTTATTAATTGTCAACTACGTTAACTACTAGAAAATGAAAATAATATGAGTTAAATTTCTAAAAAATTATGTTTATTTTATTTTTACAGATATAATAAATACAAAAAGTATTCAATCTAGAAGATCCCGTGTCAAGAGATGGTTTTTCCGTTTAAATGAAAATATATCTAGTTCATCTTGAAATATTGTCGCAAACAACTCGCAATGCTAATTTTAAAAGTATAAATTATTATAAACATTTATAATATTATGTTTAATTATAAGAATAATATATTAACTTTCTTCTTAAGGATTTAACGTTGAGATAAATGTGGATAGAAAAATACAGAATAAAAAAACACCGTGCTGAAATTTTTATGAGTTTTGAACTATCATATTTCATGAATACTGACTTAAAGAACAGATTAAAACCAGGCGCTGCTCAATCATTATTCTAAGGTAAAGGTACTTAAAAATTGAATTATTTGTTATTTTATTTTGTATTTACTTTTTTTAGTATCAATTATCATTCTATTTTTATGGTTTTTTCTTATATACAAGGTTGTATTTTGCTATATAACGTAACAACTTTTAACTATTTCTTTTAAAATGGATAAAATTAACAATATTATATACTTGCTACAATTTAATATAAGTAAAAAGGTTTTAATAATAAATGAATATAAAGCAAGGCCGTGCAGTAAATACTGTAGTCTATAACCAATTTCCCTTTCTTTAATATTAATATATATTTTTTAATAATGTTAAGTTACAATTGCAATCTGTAATTATTCATAAAAACATTTTGATTTTAACATATTCCTTATTAATTGTCAACTACGTTAACTACTAGAAAATGAAAATAATATGAGTTAAATTTCTAAAAAATTATGTTTATTTTATTTTTACAGATATAATTAATACAAAAAGTATTCAATCTAGAAGATCCCGTGTCAAGAGATGGTTTTTCCGTTTAAATGAAAATATATCTAGTTCATCTTGAAATCTTGTCGAGAACTTCTCGCAATGCTAATTTTAATAGTATAAATTATTATAAACATTTATAATATTAATGTTTAATTATAAGAATAATATATTAACTTTCTTCTTAAGGATTTAACGTTGAGATAAATGTGGATAGAAAAATACAGAATAAAAAAACACCGTGCTGCAATTTTTATGAAGTTTTGAACTATCATGTTCATGAATACTGACTTAAAGAGCAGATTAAAACCAGGACGCTGCTCAATCATTATTCTAAGGTAAAGGTACTTAAAAATTGAATTATTTGTTATTTTATTTTGTATTTACTTTTTTTAGTATCAATTATCATTCTATTTTTATGGTTTTTTCTTATATACAAGGTTGTATTTTGCTATATAACGTAACAACTTTTAACTATTTCTTTTAAATGGATAAAATTAACAATATTATATACTTGCTACAATTTAATATAAGTAAAAAGGTTTTAATAATAAATGAGTATAAAGCAAGGCCGTGCAGTAAATACTGTAGTTTATAACCAAATTTCCCTTTTCTTTATATTAATATATATTTTTTAATAATGTTAAGTTACAATATTGCAATCTGTAATTATTCATAAAAACATTTTGATTTTAACATATTCCTTATTAATTGTCAACTACGTTAACTACTAGAAAATGAAAATAATATGAGTTAAATTTCTAAAAAATTATGTTTATTTTATTTTTACAGATATAATTAATACAAAAAGTATTCAATCTAGAAGATCCCGTGTCAAGAGATGGTTTTTCCGTTCAAATGAAAATCTATCTAGTTCATCTTGAAATCTTGTCGAGAACTTCTCGCAATGCTAATTTTAATAGTATAAATTTTTATGAACATTAATAATATTAAATTTAATTATAAGAAAAATACATTTACTTTCTTCTTAAGGATTTAACGTTGAGATAAATGTGGATAGAAAAATACAGAATAAAAAAACACCGTGCTGAAATTTTTATGAGTTTTGAACTATCATATTTCATGAATACTGACTTAAAGAACAGATTAAAACCAGACGCTGCTCAATCATTATTCTAAGGTAAAGGTACTTAAAAATTGAATTATTTGTTATTTTATTTTGTATTTACTTTTTTTAGTATCAATTATCATTCTATTTTTATGGTTTTTTCTTATATACAAGGTTGTATTTTGCTATATAACGTAACAACTTTTAACTATTTCTTTTAAAATGGATAAAATTAACAATATTATATACTTGCTACAATTTAATATAAGTAAAAAGGTTTTAATAATAAATGAGTATAAAGCAAGGCCGTGCAGTAAATACTGTAGTGTATAACCAATTTTCCTTTTTTTTTAATATTAATATATATTTTTTAATAATGTTAAGTTACAATATTGCAATCTGTAATGATTCATAAAAACATTTTGATTTTAACATATTCCTTATTAATTGTCAACTACGTTAACTACTAGAAAATGAAAATAATATGAGTTAAATTTCTAAAAAATTATGTTTATTTTATTTTTACAGATATAATTAAGACAAAAAGTATTCAATCTAGAAGATCCCGTGTCAAGAGATGGTTTTTCCGTTCAAATGAAAATCTATCTAGTTCATCTTGAAATCTTGTCGAGAACTTCTCGCAATGCTAATTTTAATAGTATAAATTTTTATGAACATTAATAATATTAAATTTAATTATAAGAAAAATACATTTACTTTCTTCTTAAGGATTTAACGTTGAGATAAATGTGGATAGAAAAATACAGAATAAAAAAACACCGTGCTGAAATTTTTATGAGTTTTGAACTATCATATTTCATGAATACTGACTTAAAGAACAGATTAAAACCAGACGCTGCTCAATCATTATTCTAAGGTAAAGGTACTTAAAAATTGAATTATTTGTTATTTTATTTTGTATTTACTTTTTTTAGTATCAATTATCATTCTATTTTTATGGTTTTTTCTTATATACAAGGTTGTATTTTGCTATATAACGTAACAACTTTTAACTATTTCTTTTAAAATGGATAAAATTAACAATATTATATACTTGCTACAATTTAATATAAGTAAAAAGGTTTTAATAATAAATGAATATAAAGCAAGGCCGTGCAGTAAATACTGTAGTTTATAACCAAATTTCCCTTTTCTTTATATTTATATATATTATTAAATAATGTTAAGTTCCAATTGCAATCTGTAATTATTCATAAAAACATTTTGATTTTAATATATTCCTTATTAATTGCCAACTACGTTTATAACTACGAGAAAATGAAAATTAATATGAGTTAAATTTCTAAAAAATTATGTTTATTTTATTTTTACAGATATTATAAATACAAAAAGTATTCAATCAAGAAGATCCCGTGTCAAGAGATGGGTTTTCCGTTCAATGAAAATCTATCTAGTTCATCTTGAAATCTTGTCGCAAACTTCTCGCAATGCTAATTTTAATAGTATAAATTATTATAAACATTAATAATATTATGTTTAATTATAAGAATAATATATTACTTTCTGTTAAGGATTTAACGTTGAGAAAAATGTGGATAGAAAAATACAGAATAAAAACACACCGTGCTGAAATTTTTATGAGTTTTGAACTATCATGTTTCATGAATACTGACTTAAAGAACAGATTAAAACCAGGCGCTGCTCAATCATTATTCTAAGGTAAAGGTACTTAAAAATTGAATTATTTGTTATTTTATTTTGTATTTACTTTTTTCGTATCAATTATCATTCTATTTTTATGGTTTTTTCTTATATACTAGGTTGTATTTTGCTATATAACGTAACAACTTTTAACTATTTCTTTTAAAATGGATAAAATTAACAATATTATATACTTGCTACAATTTAATATAGTAAAAAGGTTTAATAATAAATGAATATAAGCAAGGCCGTGCAGTAAATACTGTAGTCTATAACCAAATTTCCCTTTTCTTTATATTAATATATTTTTTTTTTAATAATGTTAAGTTACAATATTGCAATCTGTAATTATTCATAAAAACATTTTGATTTTAATATATTCCTTATTAATTGTCAACTACGTTTATAACTACAAGAAAATGAAAATTAATATGAGTTGAATTTCTAAAAAATTATGTTTTATTTATTTTTATAGCTATAATAAATACAAAAAGTATTCAATCAAGAAGAGCCCGTGTCAAGATATGGGTTTACGTTCAATGAAAATCTATCTAGTTCATCTTGAAATATTATCGAAACTTCTCGCAATGCTCATTTTAAAAGTATAAATTATTATAAACATCAATAATATTATGTTTAATTATAAGAATAATATATTAACTTTCTTGTTAAGGATTTAACGTTGAGAAAAATGTGGATAGAAAAATACAGAATAAAAAAACACCGTGCTGAAATTTTTATGAGTTTTGAACTATCATGTTTCATGAATACTGACTTAAAGAACAGATTAAAACCAGGCGCTGCTCAATCATTATTCTAAGGTAAAGGTACTTAAAAATTGAATTATTTGTTATTTTATTTGTATTACTTTTTTTAGTATCAATTATCATTCTATTTTTATGGTTTTTTCTTATATACTAGGTTGTATTTTGCTATTTAACGTAACAACTTTTAACTATTTCTTTTAAAATGGATAAAATTAACAATATTATATACTGCTACAATTTATATAAGTAAAAAGGTTTAATAATAAATGAATATAAAGCAAGCCGTGCAGTAAATACTGTAGTCTATAACCAATTTCCCTTTTCTTTATATTAATATATTTTTTTTTTAATAATGTTAAGTTACAATATTGCAATCTGTAATTATTCATAAAAACATTTTGATTTTAACATATTCCTTATTAATTGTCAACTACGTTAACAACGAGAAAATGAAAATTAATATGAGTTAAATTTCTAAAAAATTATGTTTATTTTATTTTTACAGATATAATAAATACAAAAAGTATTCAATCTAGAAGATCCCGTGTCAAGAGATGGTTTTTCCGTTCAATTGAAAATCTATCTAGTTCATCTTGAAATCTTGTCGAGAACTTCTGGCAATGCTAATTTTAATAGTATAAATTATTATAAACATTAATAATATTATGTTTAATTATAAGAATATTATATTAACTTTCTTCTTAAGGATTTAACGTTGAGAAAAATGTGGATAGAAAAATACAGAATAAAAAAACACCGTGCTGCAATTGTTATAAGTTTTGAACTATCATATTTCATGAATACTGACTTAAAGAACAGATTAAAACCAGGCGCTGCTCAATCATTATTCTAGGTAAGGTACTTAAAAATTGAATTATTTTGTTATTTTATTTTGTATTTACTTTTTTTAGTATCAATTATCATTCTATTTTTATGGTTTTTCTTATATACAGGTTGTATTTTGCTATATAACGTAACAACTTTTAACTATTTCTTTTAAATGGATAAAATTAACAATATTATATACTTGCTACAATTTAATATAAGTAAAAAGGTTTTAATAATAAATGAATATAAAGCAAGGCCGTGCAGTAAATACTGTAGTTTATAACCAAATTTCCCTTTTCTTTATATTTATATATATTATTAAATAATGTTAAGTTCCAATTGCAATCTGTAATTATTCATAAAAACATTTTGATTTTAATATATTCCTTATTAATTGCCAACTACGTTTATAACTACGAGAAAATGAAAATTAATATGAGTTAAATTTCTAAAAAATTATGTTTATTTTATTTTTACAGATATAATAAATACAAAAAGTATTCAATCAAGAAGATCCCGTGTCAAGAGATGGGTTTTCCGTTCAAATGAAAATCTATCTAGTTCATCTTGAAATCTTGTCGCAAACTTCTCGCAATGCTAATTTTAATAGTATAAATTATTATAAACATTAATAATATTATGTTTAATTATAAGAATAATATATTAACTTTCTTGTTAAGGATTTAACGTTGAGAAAAATGTGGATAGAAAAATACAGAATAAAAACACACCGTGCTGAAATTTTTATGAGTTTTGAACTATCATGTTTCATGAATACTGACTTAAAGAACAGATTAAAACCAGGCGCTGCTCAATCATTATTCTAAGGTAAAGGTACTTAAAAATTGAATTATTTGTTATTTTATTTTGTATTTACTTTTTTTAGTATCAATTATCATTCTATTTTTATGGTTTTTTCTTATATACTAGGTTGTATTTTGCTATATAACGTAACAACTTTTAACTATTTCTTTTAAAATGGATAAAATTAACAATATTATATACTTGCTACAATTTAATATAAGTAAAAAGGTTTTAATAATAAATGAATATAAAGCAAGGCCGTGCAGTAAATACTGTAGTCTATAACCAAATTTCCCTTTTCTTTATATTAATATATTTTTTTTTTAATATGTTAAGTTACATATTGCAATCTCGTATTATTCATAAAAACATTTTGATTTTAATATATCCTTATTAATGTCAACTACGTTTATAAATACACAGAAAATGAACATTAATATGAGTTGAATTTCTTAAAAATTATGTTTATTTTATTTTCTAGGCTATAATAAATACAAAAAGTATTCAATCAAGAAGAGCCCGTGTCAAGATATGGGTTTTACGTTCAAATGAAAATCTATCTAGTTCATCTTGAAATATTATCGGAAACTTCTCGCAATGCTCATTTTAAAAGTATAAATTATTATAAACATCAATAATATTATGTTTAATTATAAGAATAATATATTAACTTTCTTGTTAAGGATTTAACGTTGAGAAAAATGTGGATAGAAAAATACAGAATAAAAAAACACCGTGCTGAAATTTTTATGAGTTTTGAACTATCATGTTTCATGAATACTGACTTAAAGAACAGATTAAAACCAGGCGCTGCTCAATCATTATTCTAAGGTAAAGGTACTTAAAAATTGAATTATTTGTTATTTTATTTTGTATTTACTTTTTTTAGTATCAATTATCATTCTATTTTTATGGTTTTTTCTTATATACTAGGTTGTATTTTGCTATTTAACGTAACAACTTTTAACTATTTCTTTTAAAATGGATAAAATTAAAAATATTATATACTTGCTACAATTTAATATAAGTAAAAAGGTGTTAATAAATAAATGAATATAAAGCAAGGCCGTGCAGTAAATACTGTAGTCTATAACCAAATTTCCCTTTTCTTTATATTAATATATTTTTTTTTTAATAATGTTAAGTTACAATATTGCAATCTGTAATTATTCATAAAAACATTTTGATTTTAACATATTCCTTATTAATTGTCAACTACGTTAACAACGAGAAAATGAAAATTAATATGAGTTAAATTTCTAAAAAATTATGTTTATTTTATTTTTACAGATATAATAAATACAAAAAGTATTCAATCTAGAAGATCCCGTGTCAAGAGATGGTTTTTCCGTTCAATTGAAAATCTATCTAGTTCATCTTGAAATCTTGTCGAGAACTTCTGGCAATGCTAATTTTAATAGTATAAATTATTATAAACATTAATAATATTATGTTTAATTATAAGAATATTATATTAACTTTCTTCTTAAGGATTTAACGTTGAGAAAAATGTGGATAGAAAAATACAGAATAAAAAAACACCGTGCTGCAATTGTTATAAGTTTTGAACTATCATATTTCATGAATACTGACTTAAAGAACAGATTAAAACCAGGCGCTGCTCAATCATTATTCTAAGGTAAAGGTACTTAAAAATTGAATTATTTGTTATTTTATTTTGTATTTACTTTTTTTAGTATCAATTATCATTCTATTTTTATGGTTTTTTCTTATATACAAGGTTGTATTTTGCTATATAACGTAACAACTTTTAACTATTTCTTTTAAAATGGATAAAATTAACAATATTATATACTTGCTACAATTTAATATAAGTAAAAAGGTTTTAATAATAAATGAATATAAAGCAAGGCCGTGCAGTAAATACTGTAGTTTATAACCAAATTTCCCTTTTCTTTATATTTATATATATTATTAAATAATGTTAAGTTCCAATTGCAATCTGTAATTATTCATAAAAACATTTTGATTTTAATATATTCCTTATTAATTGCCAACTACGTTTATAACTACGAGAAAATGAAAATTAATATGAGTTAAATTTCTAAAAAATTATGTTTATTTTATTTTTACAGATATTATAAATACAAAAAGTATTCAATCAAGAAGATCCCGTGTCAAGAGATGGGTTTTCCGTTCAAATGAAAATCTATCTAGTTCATCTTGAAATCTTGTCGCAAACTTCTCGCAATGCTAATTTTAATAGTATAAATTATTATAAACATTAATAATATTATGTTTAATTATAAGAATAATATATTAACTTTCTTGTTAAGGATTTAACGTTGAGAAAAATGTGGATAGAAAAATACAGAATAAAAACACACCGTGCTGAAATTTTTATGAGTTTTGAACTATCATGTTTCATGAATACTGACTTAAAGAACAGATTAAAACCAGGCGCTGCTCAATCATTATTCTAAGGTAAAGGTACTTAAAAATTGAATTATTTGTTATTTTATTTTGTATTTACTTTTTTTAGTATCAATTATCATTCTATTTTTATGGTTTTTTCTTATATACTAGGTTGTATTTTGCTATATAACGTAACAACTTTTAACTATTTCTTTTAAATGGATAAAATTAACAATATTATATACTTGCTACAATTTAATATAAGTAAAAAGGTTTTAATAATAAATGAATATAAAGCAAGGCCGTGCAGTAAATACTGTAGTCTATAACCAAATTTCCCTTTTCTTTATATTAATATATTTTTTTTTTAATAATGTTAAGTTACAATATTGCAATCTGTAATTATTCATAAAAACATTTTGATTTTAATATATTCCTTATTAATTGTCAACTACGTTTATAACTACAAGAAAATGAAAATTAATATGAGTTGAATTTCTAAAAAATTATGTTTATTTTATTTTTATAGCTATAATAAATACAAAAAGTATTCAATCAAGAAGAGCCCGTGTCAAGATATGGGTTTTACGTTCAAATGAAAATCTATCTAGTTCATCTTGAAATATTATCGGAAACTTCTCGCAATGCTCATTTTAAAAGTATAAATTATTATAAACATCAATAATATTATGTTTAATTATAAGAATAATATATTAACTTTCTTGTTAAGGATTTAACGTTGAGAAAAATGTGGATAGAAAAATACAGAATAAAAAAACACCGTGCTGAAATTTTTATGAGTTTTGAACTATCATGTTTCATGAATACTGACTTAAAGAACAGATTAAAACCAGGCGCTGCTCAATCATTATTCTAAGGTAAAGGTACTTAAAAATTGAATTATTTGTTATTTTATTTTGTATTTACTTTTTTTAGTATCAATTATCATTCTATTTTTATGGTTTTTTCTTATATACTAGGTTGTATTTTGCTATATAACGTAACAACTTTTAACTATTTCTTTTAAAATGGATAAAATTAACAATATTATATACTTGCTACAATTTAATATAAGTAAAAAGGTTTTAATAATAAATGAATATAAAGCAAGGCCGTGCAGTAAATACTGTAGTCTATAACCAAATTTCCCTTTTCTTTATATTAATATATTTTTTTTTTAATAATGTTAAGTTACAATATTGCAATCTGTAATTATTCATAAAAACATTTTGATTTTAATATATTCCTTATTAATTGTCAACTACGTTTATAACTACAAGAAAATGAAAATTAATATGAGTTGAATTTCTAAAAAATTATGTTTATTTTATTTTTATAGCTATAATAAATACAAAAAGTATTCAATCAAGAAGAGCCCGTGTCAAGATATGGGTTTTACGTTCAAATGAAAATCTATCTAGTTCATCTTGAAATATTATCGGAAACTTCTCGCAATGCTCATTTTAAAAGTATAAATTATTATAAACATCAATAATATTATGTTTAATTATAAGAATAATATATTAACTTTCTTGTTAAGGATTTAACGTTGAGAAAAATGTGGATAGAAAAATACAGAATAAAAAAACACCGTGCTGCAATTGTTATAAGTTTTGAACTATCATATTTCATGAATACTGACTTAAAGAACAGATTAAAACCAGGCGCTGCTCAATCATTATTCTAAGGTAAAGGTACTTAAAAATTGAATTATTTGTTATTTTATTTTGTATTTACTTTTTTTAGTATCAATTATCATTCTATTTTTATGGTTTTTTCTTATATACAAGGTTGTATTTTGCTATATAACGTAACAACTTTTAACTATTTCTTTTAAAATGGATAAAATTAACAATATTATATACTTGCTACAATTTAATATAAGTAAAAAGGTTTTAATAATAAATGAATATAAAGCAAGGCCGTGCAGTAAATACTGTAGTCTATAACCAAATTTCCCTTTTCTTTATATTAATATATTTTTTTTTTAATAATGTTAAGTTACAATATTGCAATCTGTAATTATTCATAAAAACATTTTGATTTTAACATATTCCTTATTAATTGTCAACTACGTTAACAACGAGAAAATGAAAATTAATATGAGTTAAATTTCTAAAAAATTATGTTTATTTTATTTTTACAGATATAATAAATACAAAAAGTATTCAATCTAGAAGATCCCGTGTCAAGAGATGGTTTTTCCGTTCAATTGAAAATCTATCTAGTTCATCTTGAAATCTTGTCGAGAACTTCTCGCAATGCTAATTTTAATAGTATAAATTATTATAAACATTAATAATATTATGTTTAATTATAAGAATATTATATTAACTTTCTTCTTAAGGATTTAACGTTGAGAAAAATGTGGATAGAAAAATACAGAATAAAAAAACACCGTGCTGCAATTGTTATAAGTTTTGAACTATCATATTTCATGAATACTGACTTAAAGAACAGATTAAAACCAGGCGCTGCTCAATCATTATTCTAAGGTAAAGGTACTTAAAAATTGAATTATTTGTTATTTTATTTTGTATTTACTTTTTTTAGTATCAATTATCATTCTATTTTTATGGTTTTTTCTTATATACAAGGTTGTATTTTGCTATATAACGTAACAACTTTTAACTATTTCTTTTAAAATGGATAAAATTAACAATATTATATACTTGCTACAATTTAATATAAGTAAAAAGGTTTTAATAATAAATGAATATAAAGCAAGGCCGTGCAGTAAATACTGTAGTTTATAACCAAATTTCCCTTTTCTTTATATTTATATATATTATTAAATAATGTTAAGTTCCAATTGCAATCTGTAATTATTCATAAAAACATTTTGATTTTAATATATTCCTTATTAATTGTCAACTACGTTTATAACTACAAGAAAATGAAAATTAATATGAGTTGAATTTCTAAAAAATTATGTTTATTTTATTTTTATAGCTATAATAAATACAAAAAGTATTCAATCAAGAAGAGCCCGTGTCAAGATATGGGTTTTACGTTCAAATGAAAATCTATCTAGTTCATCTTGAAATATTATCGGAAACTTCTCGCAATGCTCATTTTAAAAGTATAAATTATTATAAACATCAATAATATTATGTTTAATTATAAGAATAATATATTAACTTTCTTGTTAAGGATTTAACGTTGAGAAAAATGTGGATAGAAAAATACAGAATAAAAAAACACCGTGCTGAAATTTTTATGAGTTTTGAACTATCATGTTTCATGAATACTGACTTAAAGAACAGATTAAAACCAGGCGCTGCTCAATCATTATTCTAAGGTAAAGGTACTTAAAAATTGAATTATTTGTTATTTTATTTTGTATTTACTTTTTTTAGTATCAATTATCATTCTATTTTTATGGTTTTTTCTTATATACTAGGTTGTATTTTGCTATATAACGTAACAACTTTTAACTATTTCTTTTAAAATGGATAAAATTAACAATATTATATACTTGCTACAATTTAATATAAGTAAAAAGGTTTTAATAATAAATGAATATAAAGCAAGGCCGTGCAGTAAATACTGTAGTCTATAACCAAATTTCCCTTTTCTTTATATTAATATATTTTTTTTTTAATAATGTTAAGTTACAATATTGCAATCTGTAATTATTCATAAAAACATTTTGATTTTAACATATTCCTTATTAATTGTCAACTACGTTAACAACGAGAAAATGAAAATTAATATGAGTTAAATTTCTAAAAAATTATGTTTATTTTATTTTTACAGATATAATAAATACAAAAAGTATTCAATCTAGAAGATCCCGTGTCAAGAGATGGTTTTTCCGTTCAATTGAAAATCTATCTAGTTCATCTTGAAATCTTGTCGAGAACTTCTCGCAATGCTAATTTTAATAGTATAAATTATTATAAACATTAATAATATTATGTTTAATTATAAGAATAATATATTAACTTTCTTCTTAAGGATTTAACGTTGAGAAAAATGTGGATAGAAAAATACAGAATAAAAAAACACCGTGCTGAAATTGTTATGAGTTTTGAACTATCATGTTTCATGAATACTGAATTAAAGAACCGATTAAAACCAGACGCGGCTCCATCATTATTCTTAGTAAAGGTACTTAAAAATTGAATTATTTGTCATTTTATTTTGTATTAACTTTTTTAAGTATCAACTATCATTCTATTATTATAATTTTTTCTTATATACAATGTTGTATTTTGCTATAAAATGTAACAACTTTTAACCATTTCTTTTAAAATGGATAAAATTAACAATATTATATACTTGCTACATTTAATATAAGTAAAAAGGTTTTAATAATAAATGAATATAAAGCAAGGCCGTGCAGTAAATACTGTAGTTTATAACCAAATTTCCCTTTTCTTTATATTAATATATATTTTTTAATAATGTTAAGTTACAATTGAAATCTGTAATTATTCATAAAAACATTTTGATTTTAATATATTCCTTATGAATTGTCAACTACGTTAACAACGAGAAAATGAAAATTAATATGAGTTAAATTTCTAAAAAATTATGTTTATTTTATTTTTACAGATATAATAAATACAAAAAGTATTCAATCAAGAAGAGCCCGTGTCAAGAGATGGTTTTTCCGTTCAAATGAAAATCTATCTAGTTCATTTTGAAATCATGTCGCAAACGTGGAATCGACCAAAAACAACCTTATTGGTTTCTTTACACTCACTTCTCGCAATGCTAATTTTAAAAGTATAAATTATTATAAACATTCATAATATTATGTTTAATTATAAGAATAATACATTTACTTTCTTCATAAGGATTTAACGTTGAGAAAAATGTGGATAGAAAAATACAGAACAAAAAAACACCGTGCTGAAATTGTTATGAGTTTTGAACTATCATGTTTCATGAATACTGAATTAAAGAACAGATTAAAACCAGGCGCTGCTCCATCATTATTCTTAGGTAAAGGTACTTAAAAATTGAATTATTTGTTATTTTATTTTGTATTAACTTTTTTTAGTATCAATTATCATTCTATTATTATGGGTTTTTTTATATACAAGGTTGTATTTTGCTATACAGGGTGATCCATTTAAGTGGGTACACTAATTATCTCGAAAAGTATTAACTTTTTTGAATATTTTTTTTTTTAAACTTCTAGGTTTATGTTTTTCTAAAACCGTATAATATTTTAATTTTTTTCTCCCTTATATTTATTAGTGAAACCACTAACAACTTTTGATTTTCAAATGGTAACATATAAAAAAAATATCATGAATTAATAATACCGTTTTATTGTGAATTTACGCGTTAACATTTTATTTTTCGATGATTCGTTTGCGAGATACAGCTCCTCAAAATATTGGTGGTTTTCAAAATATTTTCAATAATTGTAAAGACCAGGAGCTAATCATAAATTTGATATCGTTGATTCCAAGGTGACAAAATAAATAACAATTAATTATAGATTACCATTGTACTTTGAACCCTAATCATTTCTTAACTTATCGACTAATTGGACATACCGAATTACCAATGAATGATAAATAAAAACTGGAAAGATAATTATTTAAAAATTAAAATGGTATCACCACATAATTATATCTTATTACCACTAATGCCTAAGGTATACCTTGATAAGTCCGTGACTGGTAATATGATTATAATATTATGCAGAAAGTAAATAATAAATACCCATATTTAGGTGATAATGCACAATTTTATTGTCACGATTTAATACAACATAGACCTATTAACTAATAGTTAATAGGTCTATGATTGTGAATGATATGAATGTTGTATGATAATAGTAGAAAATGAAATAGAATAATACTATAATAGGTATTATAATTTTACAGCACTATTTAAGAATTTAATTAATTAGTTACCTATCTAAAATCGTGTTTTACAGTTACACTATTTGAAAATCTTATAACTTTTTTTTTTATTGTACAAAAACTATTATTAAATTAATGTAGTGATATTATTTGATTAACAATCAAATCGGAATCCCAAGAGTCCAAGACCATTAATTAATAAGGATTTGAAAGAAAAAATGTATGAAGATCCAACTACATAAAATTCTTGGATCATTTATTTTTAATATGTGTTCAAAATGTTGACCATTTTGTGACATACAAAATGTCATACGTTTTAAGACATTTTCAGTTGTACATTTTTCCATAATATCAGCTGGTATAATATTTGAACAGACTTCTGTAATTTTTTTTATCAGCTCATTTTTACTGGATGGCATTATATCATAAACAGCATTCTTCACAAATCCCCCCCAAAAAAAAAATCCAAAGGTGTTATGTCTGGACTGCGTGCTGGCCATTGAATTTTCTGGACTCCGGGTACCCATCCAGTTATCTTAAAAATACAATTTAAATTAAATGTAATACTTATTTGTATAAATTGTATCCATAACATATTGGGTTAATGTAAATAAATACCTATATGAATATAAATGAGAAGAAAATTGTGTAACTTTAAATATTATGTGTATAATATTAAAATTTTTATAAGTAGCAATCAAACAAAATACGATGATAATGATAATTACCTCCGTAAATGTTGTTTAAATAGTCCTGAACCTGCCGGCAGTTATGGGCCGGAGCACCATCTTGTAAGCTTATGTAAGAATAGGATCTCTAAGTGGGGCTATTCGTTTGAAAACCGAAATTTTTTTTTCTCACTGAAGGTATACCTTGATCCTTAATTAACTTACTGTTACCTATTTTTTCAGTTAAATTGCTTATAATAACCAAAATATTGGTTGTATATTGGTACAGTTTTAAAGTTTACAATACAGTATACACACATATAAATACTAAACAAATAAACACCAATATCTTATAAAAATAAATTATTGAGTTTGATATCTTATAATACTGTCCAGTACAAAATTTGAAGACAATAATTTTTAAATTGATTTTGTGGTTTAAACGATATTTCAATATGTACAAATATACTTAATAGCTTTAAAACATAGTAAGCGACTAATAAAAAATTACATAGTAAATGATACATTTTTTTTTAATCACACAATATAATACAGGTATATGCTGACATTAATTTTAGATGGTTTATGATAAATTGACTAGGCTCATTACCCATTTGTAAAATCTCTTCAGAGGCGCATACAATTAGCTACCTAAGAAATTGTTTTATATACCTTATTATTTATTTAAATTAAAGCATATTCAGCACACCCCTATGATACAACTGACAAAAGTTTAAAAATGTAACTAATTCTATATAAAATGGGGTGATTAGAGCCATATTTAAAATGTTATTTTCACAATTTAACAATTTTTTATTGAATATATTTTTTCAATACAATATTAATTTAAAATTTTACTTTAACTTGTAGGTCTTGTTTTTATGGTTTACCTTCTAATAGGTGATTTTTTTTTTTTCAATTACCATTCAAAACTATTTCACATTAGTTTTGAATTAATTGTAGCAAGTTAATAATCATAATTTTAAATAAACATAATATATGGTGCCTAACCTATAAGTACACATCTAGCATATTGTAATTTTAAATGCATACTAATTGTACAACTTTTTTTCAATTACCTATATTCTTTAATTAAAAACAACTTTATTCAAAATTGGAAATTCCACATATTACCCCATTTTATATTTATAATATTGTGAACCACTTAAATAATTTAAAATAATTTAATAGTGAAAGACTATGAATAGTTAAATATTTCAAATTTAAATTTATATAATATTATGTTTTTTTTAACAATACAATAATTATGAATATTGTTACAAACAATAAGGTAATATGTAAAAAACAACTTAGCTATTTCAATATGTCGTGACTGAAATCACCCCATTTTATATTTCTATTATTATGAACCACTATAAAAGGCATTTGTATAGCAGGTGATCTACCAATTTACTAGAAGTGATCTACTACAAGATTTAGGTACCAATAATAATATGTACATTGTACATACCTATTGGCTATTAGGTTTAAAATATATTTCACCATTAATTATTAAGATATTTTTTTATTTAGGATTATCAAATCAAATAAGAATTCATTCAAAAATACACAGTTTACCGCCATTGATTAGTGCTACTATATGAAAATTATATTTTTATTATTATCAAAATCAGGCGTACCTACATTATCATAATAGTAATACATTATAGTTTTTGGCTTAAATTGAGAAGTATGTAATAAGTAATAACTATAATAATTAATAGGTAAATAATAAAGGAGTAGAAGCGCACTTGATCGACTTTACAGTTACTACTATGAAAGAAATGCACATTTATAAAATTTGATAGACCACCTGCTAGATAAACACCCTTCAAAAATGTTACCATAATATTTAAAAACCCAGGACTATGATAAATCTATTCCAAATTAAATGATACAGTTAGATCAAAATATTCGTTATGCAGTAATGCAAAATATGAGTTAAGATCATAACATGTATTCAAAAAAATTGAAACAAACTCAACTTAACCCCTAACTTAAAAAAATACAGTAAAATTTAAAAGTGGGACTAATAATATTTTAACGTGGTGGTAATAAATAGCTAACAACACCAATCGAACAGAAGAACTATTCAGTTGCAAAAAACTAAAACAATATACTTTTAAATAAAAATATTTTTATGATACATAAATATTAGGATTATGACATACCTACCTAATATTATAACAAAGTAGTTATTTAAATAAAATATTTAATAATACCATGTATAATAATGAAGGTGAGTAATTTATAATTCTTTTTTTAATTTTCTAGAAACATACATTTTACCACCCATTTAAGTATCAATGATTGATTGATGTTGTTACCTAAATTAACTTAATTGTATAATATTTGTTAAAATTAAAAAAAAAAAAAAAAAAAAACATTAGCATATTGTACTATTTTCATTTAACATATTTTCAGTTTACTATATTATTGGGATTAAGTTTTTTCTGGAATGCAGATTGTCAGACTTGATTTTTAATCTTCTTTGAAATTAAATTGAGTAGTTGAGTATTTACTATCTAATAAATTAAAAAAGGATAAATATAACCAAATTATTTAACGGTAAAATAATATGTTTACATACTTAATTCATTTTGTAGTCTCTCCCAACTATTAAAATAGTAAATGGGAAACAAAATTTTCATTTGTCATTGTTCTCGTTGGGAAAATGTAATGGAAAATAGAAAATTATGTGATTTCAATATCTATCTCCAAATCATTTGGCCAAGTATATTTGTAGTAAATACAGAACAACTTAGTTCTTAACAATAATTACTATGCCAGAATGTAAAATTTGAATATATGCAACTTATAAGTACTTCTGAACAGAGAACATTATATTTTTAAGTATGTATATGATGTAGATAGGCAACCATCTTGTTGTGTCCAAGTAGATGGTAATAAGTAAATGAATAATAATATATGAAGTTGTATTAGGTTTGTGCTATGGTGTATTGGTGTCGGCCAATAATTTTAGGAGTATAACAAATTTTGTGTTATCAAACTTTGAATAACATTTATTGGTGGTGCAACTGAATGAACAAAACTGATTTAACTGAAAATAAAATTTAAATAAAAACTGTTGTACAAATAAATGTATTAATCATAACGATTTTCCTACGTATACATTTTAAGAAAACTTACCAATAAACTTAATGTAGGTACAAATGTTGTGCTTTCCAAGTGGTTAGTATTCATGTATTATCAAGTTTACATCACACTTCATAATATAAACATAAATACATATATTTTTGATTGAAATATCAAATAAAATACATAAATATATCCCAAATTACGACTTAGGTATAATGTAATTTTAAGTTCAATGGAATATTTTTGACAAACTTAAAGATTCAACAACTACCTATTTTGTTAGGTATATTATGCTATTAAAGAAATTTAAACTGTCTGTCTACTTATAACGGTTTACAACATAAACTAACTATACATATTATGTATAGTTCAATTATTAATTACATTATACATTTAATATTAAACTATTTAAGTAATAGTGCTATGCTGCATTGCTGCATGGCCACATGGTTTAGTATTTTACTTTACAAGTTTTAAAGTTTATTATCAGTATTCAGTTTATTACAATCGATTGATTTTTCTGTACCATTATCATTAATTAATTAATATGATATAATATTTTAATCAATTCTATTATCTTATAAGACCGTGGTCATAGATAATGATAAAGGTATCGCCAAATATCGGTAATAGTAATAAGATTATTATTGTTCTATGGTAATATGGAGGGGATGTGGTGCGACAGCCATTGTCAACAAAACGTAGCATTGGTCAAATTAGCATATAGGTGTAATGTACATTCAATTAATCAGGTTCAAAGTACAACAATTATCAATATGTTTAATGTTAGGTACCGTAGGTAGTTAGGTCGAACGGTATCGAATATATCAGTTATAGCTTCTGGGCTTTACAAATGAAAATTTTCCAGCGGTACCGACTTTCAACCACCAATAATTTGAGGAGCTGTATTTCGCAAACGAATCATCGAAAAATAAAAATGTTAACGCGTAAATTCATAAAAAAAAATGGTTTTATTAATTCATGATCTTATTATTATATGTTACCATTTGAAATTCAAAAGTTGATAGTGGTTTCACCAATAAATATAAGGGTGAAAAAAATGAAAATAGTATTGAGTTTTAGAAAAGCATTAATCTAACAGTTTAAAAAAATAAAAATTAAAAAAATTAATACTTTTCGAGATAATTAGTGTACCCACTTAAATGGATCACCCTGTATAATGTAACAACTTTTAACCATTTCTTTTAAAATGGATAAAATTAACAATATTATATACTTGCTACAATTTAATATAAGTAAAAAGGTTTTAATAATAAATGAATATAAAGCAAGGCCGTGCAGTAAATACTGTAGTCTATAACCAAATTTCCCTTTTCTTTATATTAATATATTTTTTTTTTAATAATGTTAAGTTTCAATATTGCAATCTGTAATTATTCATAAAAACATTTTGATTTTAACATATTCCTTATTAATTGTCAACTACGTTAACAACGAGAAAATGAAAATTAATATGAGTTAAATTTCTAAAAAATTATGTTTATTTTATTTTTACAGATATAATAAATACAAAAAGTATTCAATCTAGAAGATCCCGTGTCAAGAGATGGTTTTTCCGTTCAAATGAAAATCTATCTAGTTCATCTTGAAATCTTGTCGAGAACTTCTCGCAATGCTAATTTTAATAGTATAAATTATTATAAACATTAATAATATTATGTTTAATTATAAGAATATTATATTAACTTTCTTCTTAAGGATTTAACGTTGAGAAAAATGTGGATAGAAAAATACAGAATAAAAAAACACCGTGCTGCAATTGTTATAAGTTTTGAACTATCATATTTCATGAATACTGACTTAAAGAACAGATTAAAACCAGGCGCTGCTCAATCATTATTCTAAGGTAAAGGTACTTAAAAATTGAATTATTTGTTATTTTATTTTGTATTTACTTTTTTTAGTATCAATTATCATTCTATTTTTATGGTTTTTTCTTATATACAAGGTTGTATTTTGCTATATAACGTAACAACTTTTAACTATTTCTTTTAAAATGGATAAAATTAACAATATTATATACTTGCTACAATTTAATATAAGTAAAAAGGTTTTAATAATAAATGAATATAAAGCAAGGCCGTGCAGTAAATACTGTAGTTTATAACCAAATTTCCCTTTTCTTTATATTTATATATATTATTAAATAATGTTAAGTTCCAATTGCAATCTGTAATTATTCATAAAAACATTTTGATTTTAATATATTCCTTATTAATTGCCAACTACGTTTATAACTACGAGAAAATGAAAATTAATATGAGTTAAATTTCTAAAAAATTATGTTTATTTTATTTTTACAGATATTATAAATACAAAAAGTATTCAATCAAGAAGATCCCGTGTCAAGAGATGGGTTTTCCGTTCAAATGAAAATCTATCTAGTTCATCTTGAAATCTTGTCGCAAACTTCTCGCAATGCTAATTTTAATAGTATAAATTATTATAAACATTAATAATATTATGTTTAATTATAAGAATAATATATTAACTTTCTTGTTAAGGATTTAACGTTGAGAAAAATGTGGATAGAAAAATACAGAATAAAAACACACCGTGCTGAAATTTTTATGAGTTTTGAACTATCATGTTTCATGAATACTGACTTAAAGAACAGATTAAAACCAGGCGCTGCTCAATCATTATTCTAAGGTAAAGGTACTTAAAAATTGAATTATTTGTTATTTTATTTTGTATTTACTTTTTTTAGTATCAATTATCATTCTATTTTTATGGTTTTTTCTTATATACTAGGTTGTATTTTGCTATATAACGTAACAACTTTTAACTATTTCTTTTAAAATGGATAAAATTAACAATATTATATACTTGCTACAATTTAATATAAGTAAAAAGGTTTTAATAATAAATGAATATAAAGCAAGGCCGTGCAGTAAATACTGTAGTCTATAACCAAATTTCCCTTTTCTTTATATTAATATATTTTTTTTTTAATAATGTTAAGTTACAATATTGCAATCTGTAATTATTCATAAAAACATTTTGATTTTAATATATTCCTTATTAATTGTCAACTACGTTTATAACTACAAGAAAATGAAAATTAATATGAGTTGAATTTCTAAAAAATTATGTTTATTTTATTTTTATAGCTATAATAAATACAAAAAGTATTCAATCAAGAAGAGCCCGTGTCAAGATATGGGTTTTACGTTCAAATGAAAATCTATCTAGTTCATCTTGAAATATTATCGGAAACTTCTCGCAATGCTCATTTTAAAAGTATAAATTATTATAAACATCAATAATATTATGTTTAATTATAAGAATAATATATTAACTTTCTTGTTAAGGATTTAACGTTGAGAAAAATGTGGATAGAAAAATACAGAATAAAAAAACACCGTGCTGAAATTTTTATGAGTTTTGAACTATCATGTTTCATGAATACTGACTTAAAGAACAGATTAAAACCAGGCGCTGCTCAATCATTATTCTAAGGTAAAGGTACTTAAAAATTGAATTATTTGTTATTTTATTTTGTATTTACTTTTTTTAGTATCAATTATCATTCTATTTTTATGGTTTTTTCTTATATACTAGGTTGTATTTTGCTATTTAACGTAACAACTTTTAACTATTTCTTTTAAAATGGATAAAATTAACAATATTATATACTTGCTACAATTTAATATAAGTAAAAAGGTTTTAATAATAAATGAATATAAAGCAAGGCCGTGCAGTAAATACTGTAGTCTATAACCAAATTTCCCTTTTCTTTATATTAATATATTTTTTTTTTAATAATGTTAAGTTACAATATTGCAATCTGTAATTATTCATAAAAACATTTTGATTTTAACATATTCCTTATTAATTGTCAACTACGTTAACAACGAGAAAATGAAAATTAATATGAGTTAAATTTCTAAAAAATTATGTTTATTTTATTTTTACAGATATAATAAATACAAAAAGTATTCAATCTAGAAGATCCCGTGTCAAGAGATGGTTTTTCCGTTCAATTGAAAATCTATCTAGTTCATCTTGAAATCTTGTCGAGAACTTCTGGCAATGCTAATTTTAATAGTATAAATTATTATAAACATTAATAATATTATGTTTAATTATAAGAATATTATATTAACTTTCTTCTTAAGGATTTAACGTTGAGAAAAATGTGGATAGAAAAATACAGAATAAAAAAACACCGTGCTGCAATTGTTATAAGTTTTGAACTATCATATTTCATGAATACTGACTTAAAGAACAGATTAAAACCAGGCGCTGCTCAATCATTATTCTAAGGTAAAGGTACTTAAAAATTGAATTATTTGTTATTTTATTTTGTATTTACTTTTTTTAGTATCAATTATCATTCTATTTTTATGGTTTTTTCTTATATACAAGGTTGTATTTTGCTATATAACGTAACAACTTTTAACTATTTCTTTTAAAATGGATAAAATTAACAATATTATATACTTGCTACAATTTAATATAAGTAAAAAGGTTTTAATAATAAATGAATATAAAGCAAGGCCGTGCAGTAAATACTGTAGTTTATAACCAAATTTCCCTTTTCTTTATATTTATATATATTATTAAATAATGTTAAGTTCCAATTGCAATCTGTAATTATTCATAAAAACATTTTGATTTTAATATATTCCTTATTAATTGCCAACTACGTTTATAACTACGAGAAAATGAAAATTAATATGAGTTAAATTTCTAAAAAATTATGTTTATTTTATTTTTACAGATATTATAAATACAAAAAGTATTCAATCAAGAAGATCCCGTGTCAAGAGATGGGTTTTCCGTTCAAATGAAAATCTATCTAGTTCATCTTGAAATCTTGTCGCAAACTTCTCGCAATGCTAATTTTAATAGTATAAATTATTATAAACATTAATAATATTATGTTTAATTATAAGAATAATATATTAACTTTCTTGTTAAGGATTTAACGTTGAGAAAAATGTGGATAGAAAAATACAGAATAAAAACACACCGTGCTGAAATTTTTATGAGTTTTGAACTATCATGTTTCATGAATACTGACTTAAAGAACAGATTAAAACCAGGCGCTGCTCAATCATTATTCTAAGGTAAAGGTACTTAAAAATTGAATTATTTGTTATTTTATTTTGTATTTACTTTTTTTAGTATCAATTATCATTCTATTTTTATGGTTTTTTCTTATATACTAGGTTGTATTTTGCTATATAACGTAACAACTTTTAACTATTTCTTTTAAAATGGATAAAATTAACAATATTATATACTTGCTACAATTTAATATAAGTAAAAAGGTTTTAATAATAAATGAATATAAAGCAAGGCCGTGCAGTAAATACTGTAGTCTATAACCAAATTTCCCTTTTCTTTATATTAATATATTTTTTTTTTAATAATGTTAAGTTACAATATTGCAATCTGTAATTATTCATAAAAACATTTTGATTTTAATATATTCCTTATTAATTGTCAACTACGTTTATAACTACAAGAAAATGAAAATTAATATGAGTTGAATTTCTAAAAAATTATGTTTATTTTATTTTTATAGCTATAATAAATACAAAAAGTATTCAATCAAGAAGAGCCCGTGTCAAGATATGGGTTTTACGTTCAAATGAAAATCTATCTAGTTCATCTTGAAATATTATCGGAAACTTCTCGCAATGCTCATTTTAAAAGTATAAATTATTATAAACATCAATAATATTATGTTTAATTATAAGAATAATATATTAACTTTCTTGTTAAGGATTTAACGTTGAGAAAAATGTGGATAGAAAAATACAGAATAAAAAAACACCGTGCTGAAATTTTTATGAGTTTTGAACTATCATGTTTCATGAATACTGACTTAAAGAACAGATTAAAACCAGGCGCTGCTCAATCATTATTCTAAGGTAAAGGTACTTAAAAATTGAATTATTTGTTATTTTATTTTGTATTTACTTTTTTTAGTATCAATTATCATTCTATTTTTATGGTTTTTTCTTATATACTAGGTTGTATTTTGCTATATAACGTAACAACTTTTAACTATTTCTTTTAAAATGGATAAAATTAACAATATTATATACTTGCTACAATTTAATATAAGTAAAAAGGTTTTAATAATAAATGAATATAAAGCAAGGCCGTGCAGTAAATACTGTAGTCTATAACCAAATTTCCCTTTTCTTTATATTAATATATTTTTTTTTTAATAATGTTAAGTTACAATATTGCAATCTGTAATTATTCATAAAAACATTTTGATTTTAACATATTCCTTATTAATTGTCAACTACGTTAACAACGAGAAAATGAAAATTAATATGAGTTAAATTTCTAAAAAATTATGTTTATTTTATTTTTACAGATATAATAAATACAAAAAGTATTCAATCTAGAAGATCCCGTGTCAAGAGATGGTTTTTCCGTTCAATTGAAAATCTATCTAGTTCATCTTGAAATCTTGTCGAGAACTTCTCGCAATGCTAATTTTAATAGTATAAATTATTATAAACATTAATAATATTATGTTTAATTATAAGAATATTATATTAACTTTCTTCTTAAGGATTTAACGTTGAGAAAAATGTGGATAGAAAAATACAGAATAAAAAAACACCGTGCTGCAATTGTTATAAGTTTTGAACTATCATATTTCATGAATACTGACTTAAAGAACAGATTAAAACCAGGCGCTGCTCAATCATTATTCTAAGGTAAAGGTACTTAAAAATTGAATTATTTGTTATTTTATTTTGTATTTACTTTTTTTAGTATCAATTATCATTCTATTTTTATGGTTTTTTCTTATATACTAGGTTGTATTTTGCTATATAACGTAACAACTTTTAACTATTTCTTTTAAAATGGATAAAACTAACAATATTATATACTTGCTACAATTTAATATAAGTAAAAAGGTTTTAATAATAAATGAATATAAAGCAAGGCCGTGCAGTAAATACTGTAGTTTATAACCAAATTTCCCTTTTCTTTATATTTATATATATTATTAAATAATGTTAAGTTCCAATTGCAATCTGTAATTATTCATAAAAACATTTTGATTTTAATATATTCCTTATTAATTGCCAACTACGTTTATAACTACGAGAAAATGAAAATTAATATGAGTTAAATTTCTAAAAAATTATGTTTATTTTATTTTTACAGATATTATAAATACAAAAAGTATTCAATCAAGAAGATCCCGTGTCAAGAGATGGGTTTTCCGTTCAAATGAAAATCTATCTAGTTCATCTTGAAATCTTGTCGCAAACTTCTCGCAATGCTAATTTTAATAGTATAAATTATTATAAACATTAATAATATTATGTTTAATTATAAGAATAATATATTAACTTTCTTGTTAAGGATTTAACGTTGAGAAAAATGTGGATAGAAAAATACAGAATAAAAAAACACCGTGCTGAAATTTTTATGAGTTTTGAACTATCATGTTTCATGAATACTGACTTAAAGAACAGATTAAAACCAGGCGCTGCTCAATCATTATTCTAAGGTAAAGGTACTTAAAAATTGAATTATTTGTTATTTTATTTTGTATTTACTTTTTTTAGTATCAATTATCATTCTATTTTTATGGGTTTTTCTTATATACTAGGTTGTATTTTGCTATATAACGTAACAACTTTTAACTATTTCTTTTAAAATGGATAAAATTAACAATATTATATACTTGCTACAATTTAATATAAGTAAAAAGGTTTTAATAATAAATGAATATAAAGCAAGGCCGTGCAGTAAATACTGTAGTCTATAACCAAATTTCCCTTTTCTTTATATTAATATATTTTTTTTTTAATAATGTTAAGTTTCAATATTGCAATCTGTAATTATTCATAAAAACATTTTGATTTTAACATATTCCTTATTAATTGTCAACTACGTTAACAACGAGAAAATGAAAATTAATATGAGTTAAATTTCTAAAAAATTATGTTTATTTTATTTTTACAGATATAATAAATACAAAAAGTATTCAATCTAGAAGATCCCGTGTCAAGAGATGGTTTTTCCGTTCAAATGAAAATCTATCTAGTTCATCTTGAAATCTTGTCGAGAACTTCTCGCAATGCTAATTTTAATAGTATAAATTATTATAAACATTAATAATATTATGTTTAATTATAAGAATATTATATTAACTTTCTTCTTAAGGATTTAACGTTGAGAAAAATGTGGATAGAAAAATACAGAATAAAAAAACACCGTGCTGCAATTGTTATAAGTTTTGAACTATCATATTTCATGAATACTGACTTAAAGAACAGATTAAAACCAGGCGCTGCTCAATCATTATTCTAAGGTAAAGGTACTTAAAAATTGAATTATTTGTTATTTTATTTTGTATTTACTTTTTTTAGTATCAATTATCATTCTATTTTTATGGTTTTTTCTTATATACAAGGTTGTATTTTGCTATATAACGTAACAACTTTTAACTATTTCTTTTAAAATGGATAAAATTAACAATATTATATACTTGCTACAATTTAATATAAGTAAAAAGGTTTTAATAATAAATGAATATAAAGCAAGGCCGTGCAGTAAATACTGTAGTCTATAACCAAATTTCCCTTTTCTTTATATTAATATATTTTTTTTTTAATAATGTTAAGTTTCAATATTGCAATCTGTAATTATTCATAAAAACATTTTGATTTTAACATATTCCTTATTAATTGTCAACTACGTTAACAACGAGAAAATGAAAATTAATATGAGTTAAATTTCTAAAAAATTATGTTTATTTTATTTTTACAGATATAATAAATACAAAAAGTATTCAATCTAGAAGATCCCGTGTCAAGAGATGGTTTTTCCGTTCAAATGAAAATCTATCTAGTTCATCTTGAAATCTTGTCGAGAACTTCTCGCAATGCTAATTTTAATAGTATAAATTATTATAAACATTAATAATATTATGTTTAATTATAAGAATATTATATTAACTTTCTTCTTAAGGATTTAACGTTGAGAAAAATGTGGATAGAAAAATACAGAATAAAAAAACACCGTGCTGCAATTGTTATAAGTTTTGAACTATCATATTTCATGAATACTGACTTAAAGAACAGATTAAAACCAGGCGCTGCTCAATCATTATTCTAAGGTAAAGGTACTTAAAAATTGAATTATTTGTTATTTTATTTTGTATTTACTTTTTTTAGTATCAATTATCATTCTATTTTTATGGTTTTTTCTTATATACTAGGTTGTATTTTGCTATATAACGTAACAACTTTTAACTATTTCTTTTAAAATGGATAAAATTAACAATATTATATACTTGCTACAATTTAATATAAGTAAAAAGGTTTTAATAATAAATGAATATAAAGCAAGGCCGTGCAGTAAATACTGTAGTCTATAACCAAATTTCCCTTTTCTTTATATTAATATATTTTTTTTTTAATAATGTTAAGTTACAATATTGCAATCTGTAATTATTCATAAAAACATTTTGATTTTAACATATTCCTTATTAATTGTCAACTACGTTAACAACGAGAAAATGAAAATTAATATGAGTTAAATTTCTAAAAAATTATGTTTATTTTATTTTTACAGATATAATAAATACAAAAAGTATTCAATCTAGAAGATCCCGTGTCAAGAGATGGTTTTTCCGTTCAATTGAAAATCTATCTAGTTCATCTTGAAATCCTGTCGAGAACTTCTCGCAATGCTAATTTTAATAGTACAGTAAAACCTGTGTAATATGGAACCTGAATAACGTGGAAACCTGACTTTTATGGAAAAATGTTACGGTCCCGGCGATCCTAATGTAATTTTAAATACATCGTTCCCTGAATAAGATGGAACCTGTTTAACGTGGAAATGGAAACAATATTTTGTCATGAACCTGTGTATCATGGAAATATGTACATGTACTATTTTAAAATTATCAGTCAATGAATATAATCTATATCAATTATATAGATTATTTCGTTGCAATAAGTTTATTTTATCGATAAGTGTCGTAGTAGTGTTCTGACGTAGACTGCGTATAGACCTATATTCAATATGACGTCCAAAAATAAATGTTTAACACTAAATGAAAAAATTAAACTAATTGAGTCAAGTGAAAAAGATAAATTAACAGTAAAACAAATTTGTGAACTTTTCAAATGTGGAAAAAGTCAAGTGTATAATATATTAAAGCAAAAAAATGAAATAAAAGAACAATGGATGAATGGTATGCAATAAGCTTAACTATAAAAATGTAAAATTCAAAATTCTATATGTACGTATATTTTTTAATTTTAGGAAATGGGCGAATGAAAAGAAAACCAAAATCCAACGCTAATGAAGAAATTAATAATTTGACTTGGGAGTGGTTTGTAAGTGCTAGAGCAAAAAATATACCAATTTCTGGACCAATTATACAGACTAAAGCACGCCAAATTGCTGAACAAATGTCAGTCACCGAATTTAAAGCATCGAATGGCTGGTTGGAAAGTTTTAAAAATCGACATAATATTGTTTGGCATCAAATTTGCGGTGAGTCAAATAGTGTCGATGTTAAAAATGTTGATGAATGGAAGGTGAAAGTAAAATTAATTATTGAAGGATATGAACCTAAAAATATTTATAATGGTGATGAGACGGGTTTATTCTTTCGCGCATTACCAAGTAAAACACTATCAGTGAAAAGTGAAGAGTGTAAAGGTGGTAAGCTTTCCAAAGAACGTTTAACGGTATTTTTATGTGCTAACATGGAAGGAGAATTTGAAAAACCTCTAGTTATAGGCAAAGCACAAAAACCCAGATGCTTCAAAAATGTAGATCCGACAAAATTTCCCATAATTTGGCGAGCTAATAATAAAGCATGGATGACTGGAAGCATAATGGAAGATTGGTTGCATACATTCAACAATAAATTAAAAAAACAAAATCGAAGAGTTATTTTATTTCTTGATAATGCAACATGTCATCCGCATTTAAATTTATCAAATGTTCATTTAGCGTGGCTTCCAGCTAACACGACATCACTTACCCAACCAATGGACCAAGGAATTATTTATTCGATTAAAGTAAATTATCGTAAAATGGTTTTACAATCGTTATTAGCAAGTATGGATAGCATAAAAAGTGTTAATGAATTGTCAAATAAAATTAATGTACTAGATGCAATTTATTGGTTGAATAAATCTGTAAACTTAATAAAACCAGATACAGTCAAAAAATGTTTCATAAAAGCCGGGTTTAATTTAGTTTTGGACCAGCCAACAGATGCCATTAACGATAACGATAACGATTTTAAATTGCTATGTTCTACAATAAATGAAAAAGTAGATAGTGATGAATATGTTAACATCGATAAGCATTTATGTACTAATGATACTGATATTATTGCTGATACTACAGTGAAACCTTGCACTTCAATAGACGTTGAACAATCCAGTTCCGAAGACGAAACAGATAATGTACCATTGCACGGCAATGATATTAAAACGTATAAGAACGCCCTCCATGAAATAAAACGATTAGAAATGTTCGCATTGGATCAAAATAATGAAAATGAACTTCTTGAATCAATTCTCAACTTGAAAAATTTAGTAGAAAAGAAAATGGCAAGTCAAATAACAAAACAAAAAACATTGGATGAATTTTGGAGTAAAATATAATATAATAATAATATGTAAAATATATAAAAATATATAAATTATAAATTATGTATATTTAATAAAGATCTACCCATCGTGAATTTTTTTTTTTTACAACCTGCATTAAATGGAAACCTGTCTAAAATGGAAAAAATATCCGGTCCCAACTGTTTCCATATTACACAGGTTTTACTGTATAAATTATTATAAACATTAATAATATTATGTTTAATTATAAGAATATTATATAAACTTTCTTCTTAAGGATTTAACGTTGAGAAAAATGTGGATAGAAAAATACAGAATAAAAAAACACCGTGCTGCAATTGTTATAAGTTTTGAACTATCATATTTCATGAATACTGACTTAAAGAACAGATTAAAACCAGGCGCTGCTCAATCATTATTCTAAGGTAAAGGTACTTAAAAATTGAATTATTTGTTATTTTATTTTGTATTTACTTTTTTTAGTATCAATTATCATTCTATTTTTATGGTTTTTTCTTATATACAAGGTTGTATTTTGCTATATAACGTAACAACTTTTAACTATTTCTTTTAAAATGGATAAAATTAACAATATTATATACTTGCTACAATTTAATATAAGTAAAAAGGTTTTAATAATAAATGAATATAAAGCAAGGCCGTGCAGTTAATACTGTAGTCTATAACCAAATTTCCCTTTTCTTTATATTAATATATTTTTTTTTTAATAATGTTAAGTTACAATATTGCAATCTGTAATTATTCATAAAAACATTTTGATTTTAACATATTCCTTATTAATTGTCAACTACGTTAACAACGAGAAAATGAAAATTAATATGAGTTAAATTTCTAAAAAATTATGTTTATTTTATTTTTACAGATATAATAAATACAAAAAGTATTCAATCTAGAAGATCCCGTGTCAAGAGATGGTTTTTCCGTTCAAATGAAAATCTATCTAGTTCATCTTGAAATCTTGTCGAGAACTTCTCGCAATGCTAATTTTAATAGTATAAATTATTATAAACATTAATAATATTATGTTTAATTATAAGAATATTATATTAACTTTCTTCTTAAGGATTTAACGTTGAGAAAAATGTGGATAGAAAAATACAGAATAAAAAAACACCGTGCTGCAATTGTTATAAGTTTTGAACTATCATATTTCATGAATACTGACTTAAAGAACAGATTAAAACCAGGCGCTGCTCAATCATTATTCTAAGGTAAAGGTACTTAAAAATTGAATTATTTGTTATTTTATTTTGTATTTACTTTTTTTAGTATCAATTATCATTCTATTTTTATGGTTTTTTCTTATATACTAGGTTGTATTTTGCTATATAACGTAACAACTTTTAACTATTTCTTTTAAAATGGATAAAATTAACAATATTATATACTTGCTACAATTTAATATAAGTAAAAAGGTTTTAATAATAAATGAATATAAAGCAAGGCCGTGCAGTAAATACTGTAGTCTATAACCAAATTTCCCTTTTCTTTATATTAATATATTTTTTTTTTAATAATGTTAAGTTACAATATTGCAATCTGTAATTATTCATAAAAACATTTTGATTTTAACATATTCCTTATTAATTGTCAACTACGTTAACAACGAGAAAATGAAAATTAATATGAGTTAAATTTCTAAAAAATTATGTTTATTTTATTTTTACAGATATAATAAATACAAAAAGTATTCAATCTAGAAGATCCCGTGTCAAGAGATGGTTTTTCCGTTCAATTGAAAATCTATCTAGTTCATCTTGAAATCTTGTCGAGAACTTCTCGCAATGCTAATTTTAATAGTATAAATTATTATAAACATTAATAATATTATGTTTAATTTTAAGAATATTATATTAACTTTCTTCTTAAGGATTTAACGTTGAGAAAAATGTGGATAGAAAAATACAGAATAAAAAAACACCGTGCTGCAATTGTTATAAGTTTTGAACTATCATATTTCATGAATACTGACTTAAGGAACAGATTAAAACCAGGCGCTGCTCAATTATTATTCTAAGGTAAAGGTACTTAAAAATTGAATTATTTGTTATTTTATTTTGTATTTACTTTTTTTAGTATCAATTATCATTCTATTTTATGGTTTTTTTCTTATATACAAGGTTGTATTTTGCTATATAACGTAACAACTTTTAACTATTTCTTTTAAAATGGATAAAATAAACAATATTATATACTTGCTACAATTTAATATAAGTAAAAAGGTTTTAATAATAAATGAATATAAAGCAAGGCCGTGCAGTAAATACTGTAGTTTATAACCAAATTTCCCTTTTCTTTATATTAATATATATTTTTTAATAATGTTAAGTTACAATTGCAATCTGTAATTATTCATAAAAACATTTTGATTTTAATATATTCCTTATTAATTGTCAACTACGTTTATAACTACAAGAAAATGAAAATTAATATGAGTTGAATTTCTAAAAAATTATGTTTATTTTATTTTTATAGCTATAATAAATACAAAAAGTATTCAATCAAGAAGAGCCCGTGTCAAGAGATGGGTTTTACGTTCAAATGAAAATCTATCTAGTTCATCTTGAAATATTATCGGAAACTTCTCGCAATGCTCATTTTAAAAGTATAAATTATTATAAACATCAATAATATTATGTTTAATTATAAGAATAATATATTAACTTTCTTGTTAAGGATTTAACGTTGAGAAAAATGTGGATAGAAAAATACAGAATAAAAAAACACCGTGCCGAAATTTTTATGAGTTTTGAACTATCATGTTTCATGAATACTGACTTAAAGAACAGATTAAAACCAGGCGCTGCTCAATCATTATTCTAAGGTAAAGGTACTTAAAAATTGAATTATTTGTTATTTTATTTTGTATTTACTTTTTTTAGTATCAATTATCATTCTATTTTTATGGTTTTTTCGTATATACTATGTTGTATTTTGCTATATAACGTAACAACTTTTAACTATTTCTTTTAAAATGGATAAAATTAACAATATTATATACTTGCTACAATTTAATATAAGTAAAAAGGTTTTAATAATAAATGAATATAAAGCAAGGCCGTGCAGTTAATACTGCAGTCTATAACCAAATTTCCCTTTTCTTTATATTAATATATTTTTTTTTTAATAATGTTAAGTTACAATATTGCAATCTGTAATTATTCATAAAAACATTTTGATTTTAACATATTCCTTATTAATTGTCAACTACGTTAACAACGAGAAAATGAAAATTAATATGAGTTAAATTTCTAAAAAATTATGTTTATTTTATTTTTACAGATATAATAAATACAAAAAGTATTCAATCTAGAAGATCCCGTGTCAAGAGATGGTTTTTCCGTTCAAATGAAAATCTATCTAGTTCATCTTGAAATCTTGTCGAGAACTTCTCGCAATGCTAATTTTAATAGTATAAATTATTATAAACATTAATAATATTATGTTTAATTATAAGAATATTATATTAACTTTCTTCTTAAGGATTTAACGTTGAGAAAAATGTGGATAGAAAAATACAGAATAAAAAAACACCGTGCTGCAATTGTTATAAGTTTTGAACTATCATATTTCATGAATACTGACTTAAAGAACAGATTAAAACCAGGCGCTGCTCAATCATTATTCTAAGGTAAAGGTACTTAAAAATTGAATTATTTGTTATTTTATTTTGTATTTACTTTTTTTAGTATCAATTATCATTCTATTTTTATGGTTTTTTCTTATATACAAGGTTGTATTTTGCTATATAACGTAACAACTTTTAACTATTTCTTTTAAAATGGATAAAATTAACAATATTATATACTTGCTACAATTTAATATAAGTAAAAAGGTTTTAATAATAAATGAATATAAAGCAAGGCCGTGCAGTAAATACTGTAGTCTATAACCAAATTTCCCTTTTCTTTATATTAATATATTTTTTTTTTAATAATGTTAAGTTACAATATTGCAATCTGTAATTATTCATAAAAACATTTTGATTTTAACATATTCCTTATTAATTGTCAACTACGTTAACAACGAGAAAATGAAAATTAATATGAGTTAAATTTCTAAAAAATTATGTTTATTTTATTTTTACAGATATAATAAATACAAAAAGTATTCAATCTAGAAGATCCCGTGTCAAGAGATGGTTTTTCCGTTCAAATGAATATCTATCTAGTTCATCTTGAAATCTTGTCGAGAACTTCTCGCAATGCTAATTTTAATAGTATAAATTATTATAAACATTAATAATATTATGTTTAATTATAAGAATATTATATTAACTTTCTTCTTAAGGATTTAACGTTGAGAAAAATGTGGATAGAAAAATACAGAATAAAAAAACACCGTGCTGCAATTGTTATAAGTTTTGAACTATCATATTTCATGAATACTGACTTAAAGAACAGATTAAAACCAGGCGCTGCTCAATCATTATTCTAAGGTAAAGGTACTTAAAAATTGAATTATTTGTTATTTTATTTTGTATTTACTTTTTTTAGTATCAATTATCATTCTATTTTTATGGTTTTTTCTTATATACTAGGTTGTATTTTGCTATATAACGTAACAACTTTTAACTATTTCTTTTAAAATGGATAAAATTAACAATATTATATACTTGCTACAATTTAATATAAGTAAAAAGGTTTTAATAATAAATGAATATAAAGCAAGGCCGTGCAGTAAATACTGTAGTTTATAACCAAATTTCCCTTTTCTTTATATTAATATATATTTTTTAATAATGTTAAGTTACAATTGCAATCTGTAATTATTCATAAAAACATTTTGATTTTAATATATTCCTTATTAATTGTCAACTACTTTTATAACTACAAGAAAATGAAAATTAATATGAGTTAAATTTCTAAAAAATTATGTTTATTTTATTTTTATAGCTATAATAAATACAAAAAGTATTCAATCAAGAAGAGCCCGTGTCAAGAGATGGGTTTTACGTTCAAATGAAAATCTATCTAGTTCATCTTGAAATATTATCGGAAACTTCTCGCAATGCTCATTTTAAAAGTATAAATTATTATAAACATCAATAATATTATGTTTAATTATAAGAATAATATATTAACTTTCTTGTTAAGGATTTAACGTTGAGAAAAATGTGGATAGAAAAATACAGAATAAAAAAACACCGTGCTGAAATTTTTATGAGTTTTGAACTATCATGTTTCATGAATACTGACTTAAAGAACAGATTAAAACCAGGCGCTGCTCAATCATTATTCTAAGGTAAAGGTACTTAAAAATTGAATTATTTGTTATTTTATTTTGTATTTACTTTTTTTAGTATCAATTATCATTCTATTTTTATGGTTTTTTCTTATATACTAGGTTGTATTTTGCTATATAACGTAACAACTTTTAACTATTTCTTTTAAAATGGATAAAATTAACAATATTATATACTTGCTACAATTTAATATAAGTAAAAAGGTTTTAATAATAAATGAATATAAAGCAAGGCCGTGCAGTAAATACTGTAGTTTATAACCAAATTTCCCTTTTCTTTATATTAATATATATTTTTTAATAATGTTAAGTTACAATTGCAATCTGTAATTATTCATAAAAACATTTTGATTTTAACATATTCCTTATTAATTGTCAACTACGTTAACAACGAGAAAATGAAAATTAATATGAGTTAAATTTCTAAAAAATTATGTTTATTTTATTTTTACAGATATAATAAATACAAAAAGTATTCAATCTAGAAGATTCCGTGTCAAGAGATGGTTTTTCCGTTCAAATGAAAATTTATCTAGTTCATCTTGAAATCTTGTCGCAAACTTCTCGCAATGCTAATTTTAATAGTATAAATTATTATAAACATTAATAATATTATGTTAAATTATAAGAATAATATATTAACTTTCTTGTTAAGGATTTAACGTTGAGAAAAATGTGGATAGAAAAATACAGAATAAAAAAACACCGTGCTGAAATTTTTATGAGTTTTGAACTATCATGTTTCATGAATACTGACTTAAAGAACAGATTAAAACCAGGCGCTGCTCAATCATTATTCTAAGGTAAAGGTACTTAAAAATTGAATTATTTGTTATTTTATTTTGTATTTACTTTTTTTAGTATCAATTATCATTCTATTTTTATGGTTTTTTCTTATATACAAGGTTGTATTTTGCTATATAACGTAACAACTTTTAATTATTTCTTTTAAAATGGATAAAATTAACAATATTATATACTTGCTACAATTTAATATAAGTAAAAAGGTTTTAATAATAAATGAATATAAAGCAAGGCCGTGCAGTAAATACTGTAGTTTATAACCAAATTTCCCTTTTCTTTATATTAATATATATTTTTTAATAATGTTAAGTTACAATTGCAATCTGTAATTATTCATAAAAACATTTTGATTTTAATATATTCCTTATTAATTGTCAACTACGTTAACAACGAGAAAATGAAAATTAATATGAGTTAAATTTCTAAAAAATTATGTTTATTTTATTTTTACAGATATAATAAATACAAAAAGTATTCAATCTAGAAGATCCCGTGTCAAGAGATGGTTTTTCCGTTCAAATGAAAATCTATCTAGTCCATCTTGAAATCTTGTCGAGAACTTCTCGCAATGCTAATTTTAATAGTATAAATTATTATAAACATTAATAATATTATGTTTAATTATAAGAATAATATATTAACTTTCTTGTTAAGGATTTAACGTTGAGAAAAATTTGGATAGAAAAATACAGAATAAAAAACACCGTGCTGCAATTGTTATAAGTTTTGAACAATCATGTTTCATGAATACTGAATTATAGAACAGATTAAAACCAGGCGCTGCTAAATCATTATTCTAAGGTAATGGTACATAAAAATTGAATTATTTGTTATTTTATTTTCTATTAACTTTTTTTAGTATCAATTATCATTCTATTATTATGGTTTTTTTTATATACAAGGTTGTATTTTGCTATATAATGTAACAACTTTTAACTATTTCTTTTAAAATGGATAAAATTAACAATATTATATACTTGTTACAATTAAATATGAGAAAAAAGGTTTTAATAATAAATTAAAATAAAGCAAGGCTGTGCAGTAAATACAGTAGTTTATAACCAAATTTCCCTTTTCTTTATATTTATATATATTTTTTAATAATGTTAAGTTACAATTGCAATCTGTAATTATTCATAAAAACATTTTGATTTTAATATATTCCTTATTAATTGTCAACTACGTTTATAACTACAAGAAAATGAAAATTAATATGAGTTAAATTTCTAAAAAATTATGTTTATTTTATTTTTATAGCTATAATAAATACAAAAAGTATTCAATCAAGAAGAGCCCGTGTCAAGAGATGGGTTTTATGTTCAAATGAAAATCTATCTAGTTCATCTTGAAATCTTGTCGCAAACTTCTCGCAATGCTCATTTTAAAAGTATAAATTATTATAAACATCAATAATATTATGTTTAATTATAAGAATAATATATTAACTTTCTTCTTAAGGATTTAACGTTGAGAAAAATGTGGATAGAAAATTACAGAATAAAAAAACACCTTGCTGAAATTTTTATGAGTTTTGAACTATCATGTTCCATGAATACCGAATTAAAGAACAGATTAAAACCAGACGCTGCTCCATCATTATTCTTAGTAAAGGTACTTAAAAATTGAATTATTTGTCATTTTATTTTGTATTAACTTTTTTAAGTATCAATTATTCTATTATTATGGTTTTTTCTTATATACAATGTTGTATTTTGCTATATAATGTAAGAACTTTTAACTATTTCTTTTAAAATGGATAAAATTAACAATTTTATATACTTGTGACAATTTAATATAAGAAAAAAGTTTTTAATAATAAATTAAGATTAAGCAAGGCCGTGCAGTCAATACTGTAGTTTATAACCAAATTTTCCTTTTCTTTATATCAATATATATTTTTTAATAATGTTAAGTTACAATTGAATGTACCTTTAGAAAATAATAAAATAAAAACATTTGCAGGTGAAAGTTTTGAGTACTTACGTACAGTATAGTTTTTTCTTACAATAAAACAAAAAAAGGTGGGAAAGTGGATGTCGCTCTTTTGTACAGTAGGTTACTAGTGGGTCACTGTATAATGGATGGTGTTAAATTTGAATTCAATAATATAATATCATTGTATAAAACGGTCAGTCAGTCTATGATAATTATATACTAAGTATATTTGATGATATTAATGTGAATAAAGTAATTTATTTACATATTTACGTAGAATCTTGTAAATTTTCAAACCCTAGCTATAAAAGTTGAACTTATAATATTTTTTTAACTACAAAATAATTTTTTAGTGTTAAATTTGATAAATTTTGTCAAAAGTCGAACTTTAGATGCTTATAAAAAAAATTGTGCCTATGTATTTTTAATATTTTTCAACTGCGATATTGTAATAATATAATATTAGGAACCTTATATAGAATATATTTGATGACATAATTCTGATTAAAGTAATTTATATATAACCTATTTACGTGGAACCTTGTTGTAAATTTTTAATCCTTTGCTATAAAAGTTGAACATTTTATACATTTCACTAGGTACAATTTTTAAAAAAAAAAACAATTTAAATTAACGAAAAAATTTAAATTTAAATTCCACAATTTGTGTATAAATGTTTTATAGGTGGTAAGTACAATCTGAAACGCATTTTTGCAAGGGGCAAATAAATATAAATATTTATTATTGACTTATCGTGTTTGTTCGGGACTACGGTACTTTATTAGATAATGTATAGGTATAGCAACAATAGCAATTTGTTGTGCATATTTCGGCGTTTTTATTATCTAAAAATGCATATTTTATAATTTTTAGCGAATTTTTTGATTGCATCTTTCGTAATTTTTTAGTGCATAAATGCATGCATATTATAGTAACAGTAGTTTTAAGTGCATAAACATCCAAGCCCTACAGTCATTACTCATTACATATACCTCGTGACTCGTAGAAAAAAAGTTGTTACACCATTAAAAAGACTAGAACTTTTACTATTATCTCTCGTCGGTTTAGGTTTGAATTTTGTTTTCTAATTTTTTCAATACAACATATTTAATAGTTATAACTTATAAATTATAATCAATAGTTAGAGAAAATAGTATCAAGTCCAGCGTTAATAGTAAAAGTTCTGTTTTTTAAACAGAAATATATAATATTTAAAAATGTTTAAATATTTGTAAAAACATTTTCTTTATGTATACAATAACATATAATATATTATATATAATGACTAGGATTCGGATTTAAATGCCCTACAAATATCAAAAATAATGCATTTATAATATGACCTTAAGGCTCTGTCAAACCGAAGGCCTTATAAGTTATAACCCTCTTTAAAGCGGTAAATGGCTAGTCGGCGTGGTGCTTTCACGAGCGTGAATAACGCCTCGTTGTAACAAATTACAAAATCACGTGACGTAAAAATAACGCTTTCGGTTTGACAGAGCCTTAAAAACTCTAAAAAGTTCACATGTCCAAAAAATGTCACGTTGTTACTCGTTAGCTGAGCGTTAGTTAAGCACTTTTATCGTATATTTTGTTATAATATTATAGCCTATATAGTTACTATACTTATTATATTGATATTTTATGATTTATTTTCATTCTCTACGGCCTGACTGTGTTTTCTGGCAACATTATAATAATATTATGTATATAATATTAACATATTAACATATTATGTTGTTTGCAAATTGCATGGGACGTAAAACTTTTTTAATTATTTACCGTTTCTTCACGTGTATAACATTAATTGCATATAGCCACAAATCATATAAGGAGGGAGATCTCAGATCATCATCATCTTAAATAATTAGGTAGGTACATTACACCCGTAACGTTGTCTCTATCTTACTAATACCTAAAATAAATTTCAATTTCAGTTTAGCAGCACCAATTTTGTGTTGTGTAACTATACAACATTAGATTGAATTGACCCAGGGTTTTTTTTAGTGTGCAGTGAGGCACATTTTGTGCAGCGAGTAAAGTAATTGTGCAATGTAAATTGTTACTCTGTGCAATGCAAAGAAAGAATTTCAGGGTGATATATTTTATTGTATACTATAAAACAATAATTGAGTAAACTTCAGAATATTAAAAAATGTTTCTATTAAAATTAAATATTTTTTATATTATTCATTATTATACTATTTTTTTTAAATTTTTTTTTTTAAAACAAAAAATATCTACCACCTTTAAGCACATGCTTGTGGTGGTGGTAGAGTGTTATATAAGATTATAACTAATATTAAAATTACAACAGTTAAATATATTTATTACTTATTATTTATTCAATTGCCAATTGGAAATAACCAAATCTAATTTTTTTTTTCATTTCTATAGTTACACGATTCCATTCTGTATTTCTGTATAGAATATGTCCCCTTTTATATTTACTGACATTAAGTTGTAGTTTTTTGGATCTAGATAATCTATGAATTTTTGACCAAACGCTTTTCTAGAATACTAGCTCCGTTTTGACATCAAATGCCCTATTTTCTCATTTAATTATATATATTCGATAGTTATTAGTTAGGTACCTACCTAGTCAATTGATTATTTTTATTTTTATAAACAATTATTATTACAAATTACCTATTCCAAGTAAATATTACTTAGTAAGTATTAGGTGTTACTTATATTTAAAAAAAATTTCAATTATTATTTACAAATTTACAATAAAAATAGTGCATTAGTATAAAATTATTTATTTGGTAGGTTTATCATGAGAGAGTCGGGATTCTTATGTTTTTACATAGCGTTTCTGAGTACCTATATGCAGTTTTATGAAATTAAAAATGTAGATAGTACAGTATACAGTAGACAGTAGGTTAGTAGGTAGTATAGCCGGCACAGTTCAGACTGTTCAGAGTGACAACTCCAGAGACGTGCTTAGGGGGTGACCAAGTCATAATTTTCAGAAAATGTCGATGATTTTTTTTTGTAATTTTGTTTTTAACATTATAAAATTGTTTAGAAATATAGTATTGGGGGAGGGGGCTAGGGCCCCTCTGGAGCCATCCCTGATAGTTCAAAGGATAACAGTCCGTAAGGTTTGGTCTGCATAGACAAATTCCCTACTATAACCCAAGAGTGGGAATAAGTTTGTGCAGTCAGAAAAAATCATTAAAAAAAACCTTGAATTGACCTATTATAAAACTTAGAGGTAAGAACATTATCTGTGATTTCACTTGGATTTTTACTTTATTTAATTTTTTAATTACCTGCCTAAGTTATAAGTACTTGCCTGTATTATGTAAAATATAATTTAAAAATACTCATAACTCGCTAAAAAAAACTAAAATATTGTAAGAAACCCACATAAAACCATAGATGATAATGTTCATACAATCATGTACATTCAAGTTAAATAATGTTTTAATAATAGTTATAGTAGAGTAATTGGTAAATTTTCTTTATTATTACAATTTAAAGGCTATTGCACAAAATTTATAACGTATCACGAAGAGTGGAGACAACGCGATATGACGTGGATGTGATGTCCCCTTAATTTGTACTTTTTCAATTAGGTATATCACACATTGTGTTGGTCAACTGTGTTTCAAATGCTGTATTCAAAATCATTCAGTCAAACAGACTGTATGATCTCAAGTTTTTGCGAAATAACTGTATAATATGGACACATGGAGAAACCTAGAAAACAATCGTACAGACCAGTGCCGTCCAGAGGGTGAGGCAAACGTGGCACACGCCCAGGGCCTTGAGCCTCCAAGGGCCTCGCGTATAATATACAATAATATAATCGTGTAAATAAATTATTTCCAAACATTTTAACAGTGACTTAAAATTTAAATATTATGTCTCAGATAATATCAATAATGTTTATATGGTAAATACGATCAGGTACCTACGTACTATATCAAGAAGCCAACGATATGTCGATATGATATGTAATTGGTTTTTATTTTTGTTTAATTTTAGTGTTGGTATTTATTTTTCCCTCGAAATGACGATGTCGACGAACGTCCATAATAACAACATGGCATATAATATAATGTAATATAATATTATATTAAATTATTGTGACTGATATAATTAATTTAATGACACGAAACCTTTTAATATAAAATATTTTCTGATATTTAAATACATTTTATCACTTTTCTTTATTTTTAACTATAATTTTGTTTACAATTATTTCTCCTGGTGGTAGTGATTCTCATTCGTAAACTCTAAAATGTTCATAATGGGCAGGAGGTACTCGGGTACTCGTCTAATATGCTACCTACCATAAAATGGTATCTACAAAAAAACTGTATGCGTGTAGTATGCTACCTACCGTAGTTATTTTTATTTAATTTCATTTTATTGCAGGAAAGTACATTTGAGTCATTACGATAATTAATAACATATTATTATAACAGTTGTACAAAATTATATTTTATAAATAGCCACTATGATAACTTTACTGGTCCACCAAGGCCCATGGCCATGGGCCATGATAACTTACTTTTAGATATCTTATTTTCGTCTATGTTGTGTTTGTGTTGTGTTCGGGTATGTGTAATATTCGTTGCGAGTTTAAATTTTTATGTGATGATTTTCAACTCAAAAAAATTACGGTACTCGCATTCAAGGTCCATGGATTTTTGATATGTGTTATAAAAATGTTGATGGGGTTCTAGAACGAAGATTTTTTTAAGTGAAAAAAAGAGATAAGGCAACTTTATTACCAATAATTCCAAATGAAATAGAACTAGGATCAATTATTTATTCAGATCGATGGCGAGCATACAGTACCTACCTTAAAAGAGTTTTTTGTTGATCCTACAACAGGCGCATAAACACAAACGATCGAGTGTACATGGAGACATGTCAAAACTAAATCCGGAATTAAAACCAGAGGAGCAACAGATTTGTTAGACCGACAATTAAAAGAAGAATGGTGGCGGTCCATTAATACGCAACACGAATTATCAGAAGTTTTCTGGGATGACCGATGATGTAAAAATAATATTCAATGTATTATAATATATAATGACACATAGAAATGTTATAAAGTACTTGACAACAATAAATTAATAAATTATTTAGTAATAAACTGTTATTAATATTGTTGTCACTTTTTTATTAATCGATAATCAGTAGTAAACGTTTTGTGGTAGGCATCGTTATAAGATAGGTAGCAATGTAGCATACTACACCAACGAAGTAGCGGTAGGTAGAATATTAGACGAGTACCGGTACTCGACTAGGTATCTACAAAAAGATAGAGAACCACTATTCTAGTGTACCTATGGATTTCGATATACCTAATATTGTAATTTGTAAATACAGGGCCTCGAATTCTAATGATGCCCAGGGCCTCGCAAAACCTGGGAACCGCACTGGTACAGACTGGTAGGGTTCTAGACAGTGGCGCAACTAGCACAAAATCTTAGGGGGGCTATAGCCCCACCTCAATATTATACCAAAAGTAACCCGTGGGGGGCTATGCCCCCACACCCCCGATCCATCATCTTAAAATTTTTAAACACCATTAATATCAACATTTATTTTTAATTATATGTATTATTTATATGCATTGTAAAATAGTTATTGACATATTATATATTTATATAAGATTCATTTTTCATTTCAAGATTCATTTTTTTTTTTTGATGACTGTGAATTGTTCCAAAATTATCTTAGGATCAATTTCTACATATTTTTCAATATTCAATACCTATCGATAAATTACTAAATCTATCTTGTTCCATTGTAGATCTTAAGTACGTATTAATTCGCCTCATGGCAGAAAATGCACGCTCTGATGTTGCAGAAGAAATTGGCAATATATTATAGGTTATATATAAAATACTATATTAATTTGTATCAGTTACTAAATAACAATATATAAAGAAATAATTAGTTAGGACTATGCAACAATTAATTAAGCTTAAATACCTAATTAATTTCCAAAGTCTAGAAGTATTTTTATTAAAAAAAATGATATATTTAATTACTTTATAATGATCAATCAGATGCAAACTAAAATTAAAATCAAATTGCATCAAACAATCAGCTGATGTAGCAATTTGTAGACTTTCTGTAGAAAATCTACATTTCATGTTTGAAATGATTGTGTCCATGATAACAAAAAATGCGTTTAATTTTCAATAATTCTCTGCCTCAGAATCATTTTTGTTGGAACAATCCTCAGAGTCTGCTGCAGCCGTTACTGTAACAGCGTACTCTTTTAAAGGACTTGGTTCTTTTTTTAAATCTGTGTGTACCCGTAACAGACTATCACTTTTAATCTCCAATTAATCAGTGCGTACATAATACGAACGATAAAAACGTGTATCAAAGAGAAAAGAGAAAATAAGAGTTATATAGGACTCTGATATATTAGCCACGATTTATAGAAAGGTCAAAATACAGCTAAATTTTTAAAGGTTTATTAATATTTTAGAAATCAATGAAATAATTTATTTTGGGGGGCTATTAGAATTTTTGAGGGGGCTAAGTCCCCCCCTAGTTGCGCTTATGGTTCTAGACTGCATGTCGCGCCGCCGCGACAGAATATGTACTCTCTCCACCGACCACCCCACACATTCACACACGCACACGGTCACTATCATCGTTAATTATTTTTAAGATTATATAAATATATAATACGTAGATTAGGCCGCGACGCGGTATCGTTCAGCATAGGCCGCCTAGGCGAGCAGTCCGTTCCGTAGTGTCTATGCGGGACGAGTGATTCGTACCGAGCTAATCGCCGTGAAAGTCGCATCATTATTATTAGGCGCGAATCGCCACTGATTACGAACGCCTTTCTGGTAATAGCCTTCTGCAAGGAATCGACTTATTGTTGCCGCAACCTGCAGTAAGAAACAAATTGCATAGGTACCTATCTCAATATATTATGTTTAAACATCAATAGAATAATACAATAAATACCTTTTTTCAACACAAATACCGTCATTCCTAAGCGTGCCAATCAAATGAGGTGTTAATTCATTCAAAATTCTTTCAAATGTACGTTTGGATAATATACGAAAATTGGTACGAAATTCTTAAATTCTTCGTCTGATAGCCGATAGACTGTCCGTTGACGAAAAAGAAATCGTTCTATTCTTAATATTATATTCTCGTTCATTACCACGTTCATCGCCATGAGTCATACTCTTCTTGTAAGGCGCAAATCGCCAAAGTTGTTATAAATTGTTTTTTGTAAGGCGCTAATCGCCAACGTTGTTATATATTGTTTTTTGCATGGCGTTAATCGCCAACGTTGTTACTGTTACTTAATTATTGTTGCGACGCATTGCGTGTGTCGTGTATTATTTCTATTATTCTAAAAAATATAGGAAAGGAAGATGCTGGCCAGCCGAGCACCGTCGCATTTGTGAGTTTTTATTATTTTTATATATTATATTATATTATATTTATTAGTAGGGAACGGATTTATATGTAATAAAAATACAAAAATATGTACATATATATGGAAGTATAATTTATAAAATATGTGCTAAAAACATCCAAATATGTGGGAAAAAAATTTAATTAAATTTAAGAAAAAATACAATTAAAATTATTAAAATTATTAAATTATCAAAATGATTTGTTGCATTGAATTATTACAATTTCTTTTAAATTTTCGAATGTTAAATGTCGCCTATTAGGTCTCAAAATATTTTTAAAACGGCTAAATGATCGTTCCACATCAACCGATGTAATTGGAGTATATTTGAAGCGCATAATATCAGAAGGCGATAATTCCAAATTTTTAGAAGTGTGTCTGCCACTCATTATGTCATTGATTGTTTTAAAATAAATATAGCCTGGATTTTTTTCTGTAACTGCATGAATTTTCTTTTTTACAACATCTCCTATTGGTCCGCTTACGAGTTTTAATTTTTCAATCGCTGATTCGCCTGATTCAACAATTTGCATACTATCATTTAAGAACGTATTTTTTGTTTACCTACTGCTATCGCCTGTCAACCCGTCTGCTATCGATTGTCAAACGTATATAAATGTATAATATATTAAGATATCTATTATATCTATATGAAAATTATAAGGTAACGACTATAAAAACTACTAAATATTTGCTCCACGTGGATCGTCACAGTTCATAATGGCTGTTTTTAATGGCTTGAAAACGTATGAACGATGAAATGATAAAATATGTAAAAATATGTAATTATACCAAAATATGTAAAAATATGTAAAATAAAAGTAGCATCATTTTAATAGGAATGATTTAAATCATGAACATTTCTTATCGATTCTTAAATATCTTGTTTTAATAAAAATATGCATTTACATATAAATCCGTTCCCTATTTATTAGCATTATCATAACGTAGCTGTTGAGCCAAAATGGCTACATATTACCTATTATTATTTCCATTACAATTTAAAGCTCAAGTAGCTGCAGCAACAGATTATTATTATTTACATCATAATGATATCGTATTATAATTATTTATTTGTTGAAATTGTACGCTGATATTGTACCTAAACCCTTTCTATCGTAAATGTATTCATTTGGTTTGTTAAGCACAATCCCACACAAATACACACCTAACCCCCCCCTGCCACAACAAGTACTCGCAGGCTTTGCTCGGCGACCCTGTCCAATTCCTGTTGAGTACTAAGCCATACACACACATAGCACATAATCGGTACGGAGTATTTTGGTAACCGGGCGGCATGGCCCGGCCTATTATTGTTCTTACCCGGCCCGTACAGTTTAGATATATCATTAATTTGTAGGTAGGTAGTCTTATATTATATAAATCATAAATCATAATTCACTTTGGAACTCAAAAACGAATGACTGTAGATATTATTGTAATCGTCACCAAATTATTATATCAACAATATGTATAATATTATTGTTCGTACCCGGCCCGTACACTGTAAATACTCAGACCATATTTTCACAGAATGTGGAAACCCCGAATTTCACAAACCGTATGGTTCCAGACTGTATTTCACCGGAAAAATAAATACGCCCACCCTATAGTTCGCGACAGTAGTATTACAGAATTTTTTTTTTTTGTAAACCGTATAATTCCCGAATTTGATCATTTTCTTACCGTAGGTACTTTTAACGACCGTGAAAATCCGGAAATTCACAAACCGCGTATAATACCAGACCGTATTTCACTGGAAAAAACACGCAAAACGTTTAGTGAACGACAGTAGAATTACGGAAAAAATTATTAATGTCGTCGTTAATAATTTTTAATTGATACACAACCATGACAAAAACAGTGACAGGTTATTCTTAAAGTATGAGGGGAGCGGGACAACAGTAATTAGATTATCGAAATACCTCCTAAAAATCGTGAATTTTGACCTTATTTATAGTACAATGACCTTAGATGTGACACCGACATAATATGTCTAATCAGTCAGCACAGTCCATTTATAATAATATTATAAATGTGCTAACTGATTAGAGAAATAAAACTTGAAATTCAGTGGCGACGTCTCCCCACTTAGAAAATAGAACACGGGACAAATAAATAATAATTATTTTGTTTTCTAAAATATTTGAAAATGTGAATTTCATTTTATATTATAAAATATAATATGATGTATGTTTCAGTATTTGTTAAAATCGGTTTTTCGTTGTACCTATAGTGTTGTACGGTTATAGAATTCTTAAAATACCAATATTAAAAGCTCTCGATAAGGCCGAGCTGGCGATACGGGTCATTCCAAATATGTTATTAATTATTATATCTAAATCGAATAGACGTTACGACGCAACGTCTTGCCAACATGGGTGCGCGGGTACAGGGGGAATGCTAATGTGGGTGGGATTTACTATGTGGGTACGCTACGAGACACGTCTCGCCGTTCGTAATCACCTCAGTCCTCAATATTTATTATTGACTTCGCTGTCGCATTGTCACGCTATGGCGATAGGCATAGGCGTGCGCAGGGGGGAAGCGCCGGGTATGCCATGGCATCCCCTGCAGGGGGTAATCGGTCAAAATATCCAAACCAAAATATCCACGGACAAAATATCCAACGGTCAAAATATCGTAGAAATATTTTACGTAGATTAGTAAATTAGGCTGGGGCTATACACGGCGTATTCCGCCGCGTTTCGAACGCCGCGTATTCCGCATCGTTTTCCGCGGCGTTTTCCGTCGAATTAAAAACGCATTGGTTTAAACCGCCACGGAGGAAAACGCGGCGTATTACGCCCGTCGTGTATAGCTGCTCCGATTTAAACCAATGCGTTTTTAATTCGACGGAAAACGCTGCGGAATACGCGGCGTTCGAAACGCGGCGGAATACGCCGTGTATAGCCCCAGCCTTACACATTATAAAAATATAAATATTATTACCCGCAAATGGAAATTGGATTTTGGGTGGTAATACTTAAGTTACAAATTCCAAATTCGTGGTTACGAATTATTACGAATTGGTTACTAATTTGTGAAACCATTTTTGTAAGAAAATGTTTACTTTGTGGTGCCAGGGTCAGTGACCTTATAATATATAAATTACGTTAGTAGTAATAATATCACAAAATATACTGCACACACATTAGTCAAATAATATAAAATAAAATGTAAAACAATTTGTTTTTATGAATACAGTATACACAGATACCTGCAGAGTTATCATTATATACCATGTAGTTATTAGATTTAAATGTTTTGATTATAAATTAGAATCGTAAACTAAGACAGTTCAAATAGTATCTTAGTTCAAGAATTTAAATATTTTGATAATTTTTTATATTATTATTTTCTTATAATAAAATATTGGGAGTTGAGACGGAATCAAATATTAATTATATTTTCATAATCACCTTTCACCGCAGGTACCTATAAATAATAAAATAGATTGCTGACTATAATAATATAGTTTAAATCAAAATCAACTGTTTTCGTGAGAATTGTGGGTTTTGTTATTAGGTAAATTATATTAAGTAAATTGGGCCGGTTGTTGCCGTTTTACCATTATTATATTTTATTAGCACAAAAACATGCATATTTTATAATATTATACTATGACTAAGAATTAATGATTGTCACAATGATACATTTTATAGTCATAATTAATAGTTGGAATATATTTATATTTAGACGTATGCGGGGACGTACACATTGTATGTATGTATGTATTTATGTATGTTTGTGTGTGTGAGTGTATAACAGTAATAATAATTATTATCGTAATCCCGTATAGTTTTAATTGTCAAATCTAAAATGAATACAAATTCTAAAAACAACAACCGATTGGCCCTCTTATTAATTATCAATGTCCTATTAACTTTTGAGTTGCGACAGTCGCAGTGGCGTACATACGGGGGGGGTTTTCGGGTTCAAACCCCCCCCAGGACCAAAAAAAAAAAAAAAATAATGTGATATTATTAATGAATTTCTTATTATTAATCAACCGTGTATACACAAATATACGTCATAATAATATGACTATTGAGTAAACAGTAAACACTATACTTAACCAACAACGAAAAAAGATGTCATAACGAAATAATTATGGGTGCCGTATAATATGGTATATCAATCAAAATAGACATTATTTTGATCGTATACAGTCAGTTAGTTGTGTGCGGATATAAATACATATTAATATTGTCTTTATCTCGACCGACTCGATCAGACAACAGAGAAAAAACCGTTTGCGTTATAATCGTTGAATTTCGCGTGAGTGACAATAATACGGTGAAATGGATTCTATTTTTATAGCACTATCATAATTATTGACCATGTTAAAATATTTAATTATGAAATGTTCGTTCATTCTGTTCTATTCTGCCGTCGGAGAAGTTTTTTTTTGTTTATTTTTAGATTTTAGTGTCGGCAAACTATATCATAATATTATGTCTATATTATTGACATTTTGACATGGCAACAAAATAGACTCAAATAATAAAATGTAAAAAAATGAAAATCAAAATAAATTAACTTACAAATAAAAAAATTAATTCGTTAATTTAACGTTAATTAAAAAATAAATTTAGTAAATTAGTAGTTAAGTTAAAAATTATTATTATCACATCATAATCATTATCATTCGATTTCGATATATTTTAGGTTTTGAAGGTAAAATAATTAGTAATCATGGCTGAAAAAAAACAATCGAAACTGCAATCTTTTTTTTCAAAACCACCCTCAATAATGAATTCATTGTCAAATTCATTGAATGCAACTCAAACAGTTATAAGTTCCTCTAGTTCCTCATTACCATCAACTGCATCTGCATCTGATACACCTATCACTCAGTTTACACCTTCGACTACAGATATTAATCGTACATCTTCCAGTTATAATATTTTTGACATTGCACATTACACAAATAAATTGTTAACGCAAAGTGAAATAGAAGAAATTTTGAGAAAAATTTGGGTCCCTGATATTAATTACAATTTTCCTATCAAAATATCAGTAGTCGGTAAACAACAAAAAGTTTTGAGGTTGAAATTTCAATATAAATGGCTAATTAACTTTCCCTGGTTGGCCTATTCAGAAGTAAACAATGGTGCGTATTGCAAATATTGTGTTGCTTTTACTAAAAATGAAGCCGCGGTGTTAATAACCAAAAATTGGGAGCATTTGTATTAAAAAAATATGATGATTGGAAACATGCGTTGGAAGACTTTAAAAATCATTCGAATTTAGAATATCACAATCAATAGAATTTTTATTATAAATAATTAATAATATAATATTTATAATATTCTGTAGTGCATATATAGCTATGTGCATATTAAATAATATTTAACTGCCATGAGTTATGTAAACCTTTGTATTTGTTTTGCTATTTTGCCTATTAATATTTATACGTGTAATGTGTTTGATTGTTGGGAAAATGGGTAGTTGCAAAGAGAAGGTTTTAGTGCTGGTTATTTTTTTTAAACCCCCCCTAGAGCAAATTTGAATGTACGCCACTGGACAGTCGTACATGGTAAACTATTCAACTATTCTGCGTATTGTGTTAATTTAGTTGTGTACGGACGTACGGTGTACCTTATTCTACCTAAATTAAAATTTATTTTTTTCGTGACGCGTGTTTACATTAATCTTTCAATTTGAGCAAAAATAAATAAATGGGTGGTATAAAATTACCTCAAACCGCCCAAGAATCGAAAACAATTTCTGGTAGATATGTTTAGTAAAAAGACGAATCTTGAAACAGTAAGCAAGCAATAAAAAAAATAAATATTATAATTTAAAATAATATTAGGTAATTCGTAAATATATCGTATACCTATAGAGTATAGGATGAATCAGTAAAATTGATTTATAGATGATGCAGTTGATATATTTTCAAAAAAAAAAAAAAAAAATGAAGATATCATTTAATAAGCTACTAATATTTTTGTTTATCAATAAATATTGGCAATATTGCCCTAATAGTTTGTAGACTTTTGATTGATGTACAATTGTTTTTAGAAAATATCTGCAACCTTCTATTTAAAAATGATATTACCTACCTAGTTAATAAAAAGGGTAGCATAAAAAATGTAGATAACATAACGAGCGAAGCGAGCCGTTTTTTTTGGTCAAAACCTTAACCCCCCTCTATTGAAAACTGAAATGACGCCACTACGGTACTAAATAATGTTATACGCTTTTATAGTTTAAACAATTTTTTTTTTCAAAATATGTAATTTTAACGCTGATTTCGAAACTGTTTGGATTTTTACCTAACCTAGCTAACCCTTATTTTGGAAGTTTTAGTCATCCAAAGGTTTGCGATTTTACGTTTATATACGCAACACTATTTTAATAATGAGCGGAGGAACTCGTGTTTGGTATTTTTTCGATTTTTTTTGTCAGAGCCCAGAGCAGCGAGCCAGTGGCAACGTTAGCACATTATGTGCTTTTTAACATTTTTGTTTAATTCTGAGGCCTGCCCGAGGTGGTTTTACATACGATTAGCAAATCGGAGGATCGATTTTTTTCGATATTCAAGTCTAAGTATTTTATTTTTTTTTTTAGATGCGCGTTGCGAAAAGAATATAGTTTTTGAAGTTTTTCATCAATAACTTCCAAACGAAGTCGAAATGGTTTGTGGCATTGCGGTGAGCTATTTATTTTTTCCGGAATTAAACGCCCCCCCCCCCCTATAATATGTGTAAATGAAAATCGTATATGCCACTGCACAATAAGCGCATCTAGGGGGGGCTTAGCGCCCCAAAATTATAATAGCCCCCGCAAAGTAAATTATTCATTTGTTTCCTAAATTATTAATAAATCTTTAGAAATTTAACTGTATTTATTACTTTTTTTTGTGGGGGGGGGGAAATTTAATTATCTAATTTTGATTTAAACTTTACAGTAATTATTTTATATTGCCTATAATAAATATGGTAAATATCATTAGCCGTATGTCTGTACTTGTGTTAAGGAAACAATTCATGTCGGAATATTGGTAAGGTTATTCTACATAATTTTAATGAATATGCTCTGAACTAAAATTATAGACTATAGAGACAGTGAATTTCGGAATAAAAATCCCCGACCCAAGGAAAAATAACCCCCAGATTACAATGTTACTGACAACTAGGTATCTACATGAAATTGATTGAACAATTATTTTTTAAAAACTAATTACTAATTAGTGTAATTATCACAATATTATATTATACTTACTAGTAATATATAGTAGGTATATACCTACTATTTTCATTAAAAAATTAAAATATAATAAATAATTTTCAAAAATTAACAATAATATTATTTTGTTTTATATTACTATTTTAAACAACATATTATGTTTATAGACTTTTTAAAAAATTATTTACCCACTACCTACATTCATTGATTATTTATTTGACATATCAATCATTCGAAATATTTTTTATTTTATAATCTTTTAAATATTGTATCTATAAGTAAAACTTGTAAAATCTACCTCTAATAATAATAATAATAATAATAATAGTTATTATTGATATTTACATTTTGTTTATCGTCAAAATATTATTAGAAAATGTAATATTTTATTTTGGGGATATATTATAATTTATAATATATAATATAAAAAAAAATTATTATTGTTAATGTCTGAAAATTATAATATAAATATTAAGGAATAAGTTAAATTGTATTCAATATAGGTACCTACCTACCTACCTACCTATATATTTAAACTTTGAATATAAATTGGTTTTTAAATTAATTTTTCTTTAATCTCCAGTTGATTTTTAATTTTTTCAATGATATATACCTACCTATAGTTACCTCCATAATACTATCAGTATTCAGTATGTATTTGTAATTAAATATTAATAATGTGATATTTACACTAATTATTTTATTTAGTATACCTATTTAATTGTTTGAAAGTTATTTTCAATCATTTTCTTGTGTTTGTGAGTAATTTAAACTAATCTTGTAGTCCGGGGATAATTTTTTTGATTACCACTGATATAGTATAGTATTATTGTAAAAAATGAAATTTGAGTAAAAAAATAATTTTTAGAATTTTATGTGAATAATGGGGGCGTAGGGGCCCGCCCCCACGGTTTACTTTTCATGTAATATCTGGTGGGGGCTACAGGCCTCCCCCAACATTTTATCCCTAGTTAGTTAGTATCCCTGTGCAGTTATGGTAGTTATAGTTTACCCGTGTGTGTAAACTAATAATTGAAAATTCTAAATCGTTTTAAAATATAATACCTAGGCATTGATAATAGTCTTAAAAAATAAAAACTTTTGATTGATATAATATTAAAAATTTAATATACCTACTGAAATAAAAATATATTTTAGATTTTGAATTTAGCAATGAATGTATTTTTGATTGATGTGTGTTTTTTTTTAGTTAGTAAACACTTTTTAAGCCTATATTGGGAGAACTGCTTCGATTTTCTACTTCAGCATTTTTTCTGGCAGGAGAGTAAATTGCTTCTTTAGAGAGCCAATAATAACAAAGTTAGGAAAGTGAGTGTCGATCTGCTGTACAGTAAGTTAGAATTGGGTCACTGTAGTGGATGGTGTTAAATTTGAATTTAACGATATAATATTGTATAGGAAAAACGATTCTGGGCGAAGACGGTTAGTAAACCTATGATAATATACTAAGTATATTTGATGATATTATTGTGAATAAAGTAATTTATTTATATTTATTAACGTTGAACCTTGTAGTAAATTTTCAACCCCTAGCTATAAAAGTTGAACTTATTATATTTTTTTAGCTACAAAATAATTTTTTAATTTTAAATTTGATAAATTTTGTCAAAAGTCGAACTTTAAATGCTAATAAAATAAAATTGTGACTATGGATATTTGATATTTTTCAACTGCTATTTTAACAATTTGTAAAATTTCAAGCTTTTTAACCCAACGAATACAATTTTTTTGACATTTATAGAAATAAAAAACTAAAATGATTTGATACTGAAAATATATATAATATATATAAAATATATATTTTTAAAATTGTATGGTTTATAGAAAAAGATATTATAAACATTCTGTGAAAATGTCATGTACGACAATTTGTTTTAGAGTTACACCAAAAACCAAAATCAATTTTGACGAAAACCGATTTTGCGTAAGAAAGTCGCTTTTTTCTTAATTTTTTTTCTTTTGTTTTACCCGGCGCTTTTGAAAACTAGAATGAGAATCTTTTACTCTTTACCCCATAAAGTACCAACTAGATTCATTTTCCTATCAGAAAAGATACTGTTGAAGAAAAGCATTTCTACTGTCATAAAAGTACACACAAATAATAATTTTAAAAATTTTAAATAAAACACACATCATTGGAGTTCATAAGGAAGTTATATAAAAATTATAATATTTATATTACTTAATAAATAAATAATTACCTCTACAAAATGAATGTTTTATTATAACTCTTTAATTTTATAAATTAACTACACGTCATATTACATAAATAATATATTTGTTGTGTCTTACTTTGCAGGATTTTGTAACACATTAAGTCGGTTCTAATAAACAAAGTATATAACAATTACTACTTAAGGGGCCTGGTCGCGATTTTTCAAATTTTCCGCAATTCTATAAAATTTGAAAATTAAATTTTATATTTTAGTTGCCACCTCAATTATAAGACTTTTCCACTAATCTACTACCCAATACCTATTTAGGGGGGGGGGGGTTGATAGGGTGTATTATATCGGTCAAAACACAGTTTACAGGAAAAACTCTCACACCTCGTAGATTGGTCCGATTTCCGTAATTTTTTTTTTTGTTAGATAGAAGAATATTTTTTACAGGGCTCATTGGACTTTGATTTTTGATTACGTTGCTAAAAATAAATAATAATACAAAAACTAAAAAGTTGTAAAAATGGATTAAATTCAAACTTGTAATATAAGATTTCGAAAAATAATTTTGAAAATCCAAGTCCAATGCGCCCTGCAATACGTCTTTCTCTATTTAACAAAAAAAAAAATTACGGAAATCGGACCAATCTACAAGGCGTGAGAGTTTTTCCTGTAAGGCATATTTTTGAGCAAAAAAAACAGGTCTCGACCAGGCCCCTTAATTTATAATTATTATTCAATATTAGATAGGAAAATTGACAAAATATTTACTTCTATAGTTCTATCATACTATTTATTGGATAAGACTTAATACTTAATTTAATCTAACTATTCTTCTTAAATATTATAGTTCGTACGAGTGCGATTGCTTAATAGCTAGAGAAATGAATTACCATAATGTTGTACTCACGTAAATTTTACGTCTACGAAACCAAGTCGATACTCGGCAGTAATTCAACAGAAAATAAAACCGTTGTACTTCGAGTGTACTAACTACTAGACAACTAGACAATAAAAATTTGTTGACGGCTTTATTTTAAAAAAGAATATAATAATGCGATAGCAATAAGTCGATAATACGACTGGCCCAACATCACAAAACGATAATACTTTTGTCTATTTTAAGAACTACGTAGTTCACCGTTTAATATATTAAGTCATTAGTCAAATAACATTTTGCTAATGCTTAATATCAGAATAACAGGAAACGTATATTTTGGATACGTACAGTGGTTGATAATTTTACATACATGCCTAATCTATTTTATGAGAATATGATTCGCATATCAATATTAAATCATACCTACGTACAAATATAATACAAAGTACAAACCGGTCAAAATTTGCGCATGCATTTCCACCACAGTCATCGACATAAATAATTTTTATATAATAAAAATAGAGCGAGGCTCTTCTATATAGTAAGTCATTAAAATAAATATACATTTTTCAAATATTACGTAAAAAATATTACATAAGTAGTATTGAAATTTGCGCCCCTGGCCCATGCCCTCTTGCCCTGCTCTGAAGTGCCCTCCCTAATTGCCTATCGTGAATTTTTTTTTCAAAAGGTTACCCGAATTGCCTCCAGATTTCAAAAATATTATTCACTCGAATTGCCTCCTAAGAGGGCACTACCTACCCTTGTACTGGAATCGCCTGCGATACATATAATTAATCGATTTATAAAAAAATTATGAAATAGATGAAATATCATTCTGTTATACAGTCAAAAACTTAAGTTTGTATAAAATAAATGTTTTTTTTAAATAGACTGACACAGCAGTAATAATTAATAATATTAAAAATAATAATGACGAAATTTTAAATTTGTATAAAATAAATGTTATAGGTACTGATAATCACTAATTGCTGATAAGATTATTGCATTCGAAAAATTAATTTGTCTGGGAAATACTGCCTTAAGAGGACGCTACCCATGTATTTGTTGTCTCCGTCTTACACACGCACGACATACCAAATTTCCATTCGCTAGTTTAAATAGTGTGTTGTCAGTTTTAATATTAGAGTGAATTGACCTATTATCATACTATTAGCTAAGAATATCATCTGTGCTTAAGAGTTGGCGATTTTTAAATATTTTCATTTTCAAGTAAGATATGTGTAGGTAGGTACGTGAAATATCAAAAATTTAAAATGCTCATATCTCGCTTGAAAATTAAAATATCGAATAAAAGCCTACGCTTGAGCACAGATAATGTTATTATCTAAATATGTTATAATAGGTCAATTCACTCTAGTATCAAAACTAACTGCATACTATTGAAACTAGTGAACGACAATTTGCTATGTCGTGCGTGTGTAAGAAGGAGACAACAAATGTATGGGTAGCGTCTTCTTAAGAGGACGCTACCCATGTATTTGTTGTCTCCGTCTTACACACGTACGACATACCAAATTTCCATTCGCTAGTTTAAATAGTGTGTTGTTAGTTTTAATATTAGAGTGAATTGACCTATTATCATACTATTAGTTAAGAATATTATCTGTGCTTAAGCGTTGGCGATTTTTAAATATTTTCATTTTCAAGTAAGATATATGTACGCGAAATATCAAAAATTTAAAATGTTCATATCTCGCTTGAAAATTAAAATATCGAAAAAAAGCCAACGCTTAAGCACAGATAATGTTATTATCTAAATATGTTATAATAGGTCAATTCACTCTAGTATCAAAACTAACTGCATACTATTGAAACTAGTGAACGACAATTTGCTATGTCGTGCGTGTGTAAGACGGAGACAACAAATGTATGGGTAGCGTCCTCTTAATACGTAACGGCTCGCGTATATATTCAATTTTGTTCTTTCTTGCGTCGACCACCGTCCGTCTTGCACGTCCAGCGTCATAATATGTTCTATTGACATAATATGACATTTTAATATTTAATAACAATGATTACAACAACAACAATAATAATAATAATAATAACATAAAAAAAATTAGTGATATCCCAACAAATACTGAAGTACTAAGTATGACTTAGCTATGTACTAAGTAAAATTTGACCTATAATAAATTCCAAATTAATCATATCACAATATCCATTAGGTACTTATAACGCGTTATACATCCACAAAAACCGTGATACTATCATAGATATATAATAGTAAACTTAAGTTTCAAGTACCCATGAATAATATTATTCAATCACAACAAAATAACTAAAATAGTTGTTCTAGGTTTTTTAATATGTAATTTCGTCCAAATTTGAATTTAAAATGTCTGTAAAAATAACTGTGTTCATATATTTTTTAGATTTTTTAGTTACAGTATGAACTATTTATGAGAATCTTTTTTTAAATTTTCAATCCTTAGCTATAAAAACTGAATATTTTATAATTTATTAATTACGATGATTGATAATTTTCGAGATTTCGATAAATTTTGTCAAAATGCGATCTTTAAATGCTTATAAAAAAAAATTGTGCCTATGTATTTTTAATATTTTTCAATTGCTATTGTAAAAATATATCAGGAACCTTGTATTAATTTTTTACACTTTTTGGCCCAACAGATAAAACTTTATTGATATTTATGGAAAAAAAAACTAAAAAATTGAAAACTGAAAATGTCCGTAAACGGCTCAAAAAGAGTCAAATTATTTTCAAAATTGTATGGTGTATAGTAAATGCTAATATAAACGTTCAGTGAAATTTTCATGTATCTACAGTAATTCGTTTTTGAATTACAACCAAATAAGGAAATCAACACATGAGAAATCGAGTTAATTAATAATTAATAATGAGATTTTCCCGTTAAAAATAAAGAAACACGTCAACGAAATTCAATAGTTAAAAAAACCCCTCGTGCAATATAGATACACTCTGTATATAGCGCTGGGGCAACTACGGCCAAACGCGGCCGAGCAACGTCGCAACCGTGTACGGGTCCCGGCAGAACCACCGGTTAAGCTGCGTTTACACGGGGCGTGAATTTGAGAGTGAACCACGCCACGACACCTTCGTTCGTATCTCACGACTGAAAACCAAACATTGTTTGATTCCATCACGTTTGGGTCGTGAGATACGAACGAAGGTGTCGTGGCGTGGATCACTCCCTAAATTCACGCCTCGTGGGAACGCCGCATTACGGACGACGCGCCAATTATTGTAGTGCCGAGTCGTCGTTTCGTTCCGTGCAGTTCGCTCGCCGTCGTTTTGAGCGCCGTTGTGTTTGCGCGCCGTCGTTTTGCTCGAACTCTTGACGCGACGGGGCCGTGCTGGTCTGTACGTTCGGCAGCCGCCTTCTTAAACCTCGTGGTCGACCCGTTCATGCCTCGTCGTCGGTTTACCTACCCCGTTGTCGCCGCCGAATTGCGCGTTGGCGTCCGCAAGCACTGGTTAAAGTGCGATCGACCGTGTATCAACGCTTATCGCGGATCGCCGGTGTTGCGCGCCGCCGGACGACTAGGACAGACCGAGCACACCAATACCCAGTCAAGGTCTTCGTCACAGCCAGCGGTGAGTAGTAACGTAACGCAAACCACAAAACAATATTACTGTAACGAAATTACTTTTGCGACAATGCTGTACCGAGTAATTTCATTATATTTCGTTTAAATATATTGAAACAAAATTACTTTTTAAGAGTAATTTCCACGGAGTAACGTGTTATTTTTCAGGTTATTAAAATAAGTAGTGTTATGAATACACATAGGCGTGCGCAGACTTAAATTTCTGGTCGAGCATAGACAATTATAGTGCCCTTATATTACGCGCCCCTAATTTTTTTTTTAACACACCAACATACATGTTGATAATAATATATTAACCTATTAATGTCTATAGTACTATAGTTATTGTATTTGTACCTATAAAGGTATAATGTTTTTTTTTAGATTAATAAAATGTACCATGTAATTGTTAGGTTAGGTAGGTACACACCAATATTTTTGATTTTTTTATACTTTCACGACAAACAAAATTGTCATGATCTCCACGAACATATTATTATAATATAAGCATTATAATAAAATATTTAAATATATACGCACATTTTAGTATGCCCCTAAAAAGTTTCAGGTCGAGCCTGAGCTTGACCGGCTGGCCCCGTGCGCACGCCTATGTGAATACATAATGTAATATGATAAAAATTAGGGGTTAGAATATAATTGAGAAAACTTTAAAATCAATACAATTTATTTACGATTCCGAAAATTTTTATAGTAAATAATAATTAAAGTTCCCAGGAAATAATACTTTTTCTTCGTGTATGAAGTCATTGACAACATGTTGTACCTAGGTACTGCTTATTTAGTAGCTATTTTAGAACACTGCTAGTATTATTGTTTATACTCAATATTAATTCTAACCAGACATTTTTAGGTAGACATATATCTTAGTCACTGTGTTTTTGTATGCCTGTACGGTCTGACTGTGTCACAGTGTATTAAGTATTTCCTTATAGTTTACTAGTTTAGTTTTTAGTAATAGTTTTTTCTACGTTTTCCACGACCAACTTCACAATGAATATACCTATGTTTAGGTATTACAAATATAGACAATATAGTGGTACCTATATTACATCGCAATTTACAAACTTAGGATAGTTTAAATGAATTTTTTTATTTATTTAATATTATTTGTATGCATTTTGTATACTAAAAATGAGTTGTATAAATGAAAATAATATTTTATATATTTTTGTACGCTGTAATAGAGTGAAAAACCGGCTCACGTGACGTGTTCTGTATACCTACACAATTTAGTATTGTGCTACACTTACCTATCCAACAGAACTCAAATTGTTAAAACAAATAATTCAGTAAATACATAATTTAAAATGGCCCTCTTCTGTTTAGTAAATTTTGGTGTTCATGCAGAAATAATCCGTTATGCTGGCGATACTGCTATTTTAATTTATAGTGAATCAATAGAGACTTTATACATAAATACAAATAATATAATTAATGATATTAGAGATTTTTAATAATCAATGCTATTACCTATAAGTATACGATTAGCTGAAATAACGGGTCAGCTTCACACGACACTAGTCAGTTTTAATTTTGGCAGAGTGAGTTTTATAACAATATTGATCCTCCACAATGTATTTGATGAGCGAGTCTAGATGAAACATAATATTATGTTTGTATCAAACTTGGAAAATAATTCCCAATTTATTTTTTTTTAGGTTTTAACGTATGGAGTAGGGTAAAATGAATAACAAGACATTTAATTTGTACTTAACTAAAATTAATTATTTTACTCATATTTATAAATTACAGATAGGTAGGTACATTTAGTCATTCATATTACTTACACCTATTAAGCTAACTATAAAATAAAAGCCTACCCCGTGACAAGTATGATCACTTATGATTAATCGCGATTAATAAATTAAGGATAAATATTAAAAAAATTCACTTGATCAATTATAATAATTAATTACAACATAAAAAATACTTTAACTGTAGTATAAAAGTAAAGAAACAGTTTTACAAAAATAAATTGGAAAACAAACCCAATTTAGAATTATGAATAATAATGAATAATTTAGAATACTACCTATAAACAAATAAATACATATAAAAAAGTATGATGTATCAAGATATTTATGAAGTCACCGTGTTATGAATATAAAAATTAAAATTTTTTTTTAATCTGTAGAATGCTAGTGGTAATGTATTTGCATTCAACAGTTTATAAGATAATAACTGATTTTATTCAATACAATTTTTATTTTTAGTTTAGTTAGGTACCTATATAATTATCGTTAGTTAGAAATACTTAAATTTAGTAGAACAAGCATATACAATTAATTGCTTGTGTACAAAGAAAAAATAGTAATACAAATAATACAAAATAAATATATAAATAAGACGTACAAATATACCTTACATTGTTTTAATATAATAAAAAACATGAAAAATCATTAAATATAACTAAGGATTCTAAGCACGGAAACATAATTATATTAAATTAAAGCATAAATCAATATAAAATAATGCATATGTTTATCTTTTAGTGAAATTAAAATTTAAAATTAAAATTTCAAACAAATTACATTTACACAACATAATAATATTAACAATAGCTTAAGAAATATTTATAACATCTAATAGGTTAACAATATAAGTTGTAAAAACAATAAAAATTAAAAAGTCTATATAAATGTCAGTTATAAAATACAATTTATGTAAATTATAAACTAGATTATGTAAGTAATATGAATGTATATAACCCTACTGTTACTTTTTTGCATGTCCCCATATATGTTTTTCAAATTCTGTCAATGAATCAAAACTTTCATCGCAAAACATACACTTATGACATTGTTTAGGTGGAGGATTATTGATAATTGGTAGTTTGCTGTGCTTATCTATACAGGCGTCTAAATGTCTGAGCACTTGTATACGTCTATTTAATGTGCGCTTGCACAAAAAGCAATATGAAAATGGCTTCTTTTCAGACTCATATTTTAGATGTAGATGGTTGGAGTACTGGTGAGTCCATATAGCAAATATAAGATTAGTTTCATATCTAAAAAATACAAAAAATATTTACTGTTAATAAGAATTAGTTGAAATTTATTAATGTTTTATACTTACGGGCAATAATTACACTTAAAGGAGCCAATAATCGTAGGTCCTCGAATCTCGTCTCCCATATTCTGAAATCCTTTAGAATTCACTGCTTTCAAAAAATTTGTTCTTTTGGCCAATTCATGGACTGCTGTTGTTTTATACTTTGATGTTTCGCAAAGTTGCAAATAATTAAATAGTGTCAACTGTTCTTCAGTACAAGCCTCATTTTTGGGGGTAGAATCAACATCCACAGGTTTATTATTTAACCACTCAAGCAGCTTGGAATGCTCTCTAACTTCATGTGTTTTGCGTGACTCTGGACTTACCAAATACTCATTACAAATTGGACATTGAAACATTGGTAATGAAATACTTTTAATTGGTAATTTCCAACTGCCATCTTTTTGTTTTCCTAGTTTACATACACCAGTTCTGAAAAAATATATTTTTATAAATTACAATATGCTCAATTGAATCCTTTAAATCAAAATATACTTTTTGTCCTCAGTAGTTCTGTCAATAGCACATGCTCTCTTGGGCCTGGACTTTGTAAATGACGTGTCCGACCTTTAAAATAAAATGTTCTCATTACTAGGGCTCGGAAGTTGTAGGAACTGCATATTAATCTATATAATGTTCTCGATTTATAACAAACCAAACTAGAAACCTGAGCTATACAATGGCGAGTTAAAAATTTTGAAATGTATATTTCGCATACTTGACATTTTTTCATGTAAATTTAAAAATTTATCTGTGCATTTTTTCTTTTTTTTTAGCTCCTATAACTTCCAAACCCTACTCAGTAGTCATTATTATACATTATTCCATTCTACATTATATTTAAGGTCCCTACGCACTGCAGCAATATCATTACGGCAAAATGAAGCACCATACTTTTTTAACGCCAAGACAAAAGAATTTTACCGCCACTGCTACAAGTATGTGGCGACCTTAATATAAAAATAAAATATATTTTTTGTCTATATCCACTATACACAATATATAGTAGAAAAAAATGTTTTGATTTTTAACTTCGTGATTTCAAATCACAATTTAGATCTAGATCGTATTTTTGAAGTGTCAAAATTGAAATCTCCCAGTATTTAAAAAAAAAAAGTGGGTAGTGTACACTCTGCTGTAAGTTAGGTGTCTAAGGTGAATGTTTTATATTTTCAATTCTTAGCTATGAAAATTATAAATTTTATAAATTTTTAATTACAAAATAACTTGCAAATTTTAGACATTTTGATGAATTTGGTCAAATTTTAAACATTAGATACTATAAAAAAATTGTGCCTTTGTATCTTAAGTATATCTCAACTGCTAATATAAAAACTTATGAGGAACCTCGTGTTAAATTTTCAAGCGTTTTAGCCTTATAAAAACATTTTATATAAATGTATAGAAATTTGGCAAAGATATCAAGTATCTATGGAAATTCATTTTTTAATGAATAAAAATATAAATAATGTTCACCAAAATGTTTATATTAGCATTTTGAATACATTATAATTTACATTTTTGAGCTTTAATATATAAAATTTAGACGTTTTCAATATTTTTTTTTTTCAAAAAATGTTGAATAAAATTATTTTTGCCTGGTGAAAAAATTTGAAATGTAATATCAGGTTACACATGATATACTAATTAATAAATATAAAAAATAAATTAAGGACAAGTGTTTTATAAGCAATTAAAATTTAAATTCTTCAAAATCAAGAAATATTGAACATGTAATCTTTTTTTTTTTTAATTAAATGTATCTCTAGGTACTAGTCAAGAGCTTAGCTAGAATTACACAATTAGAGTGGCCTAATTATCGCCTACGTTTTCTAAATACCAAATAAAGGATATTTATAAATACATATACATAATATTTACAATATACACAGTACTATATTAAATCAAATAACTATGCATTACCTAGAAGCCACAGCCTTTTTGGGCTTGGAAGTTTTCTTTTGTCTTATGATTGGTTTTCTGTAACAAATATTATATTTTAATATTTAAGTTTGACTATAAACTCTAATCTATAAAAACAAACGTTTTTTGTGTATTGTCTTCTTTAGTGGTAATGTCAACTGTTTCATTAGTTGAGAATAAAATATGGAATCCAGTATCTGGTAAAACACTTGATGGTTCAGTTTTCGGTTCAACTAGTAATGATTCAGATGGTTCAGTTTTTGGTTCAACTAGTAATGATTCAGATGGTTCAGTTCTTTGTTTAACTAGTACGAAATTCCATGGGTCATTTCTTTGTTCAACTAGTACGAAATCACCTTTTCCACTTCTTGATTCAACTAGTACATATGGTTCATTGTTTTTTCCTTGATGTGATAAAGAACCCTCATCAGAAGTTAAAAGTTGCATATCTGTAGTACCTTCAATTTCTTCAGTTGATATATTTGAGGATGATTCATTTTCGTTCAAAAAAATTAATTTTCTGAAGTTTAACAAAAATATTCTGTTTAATTCTTATTAATTTTAATAATATAATATGTTTATGTATACAGTCATTACATACCTGTGAAGTTCAATGATTTTTTCTGCATAATTTTTGTTTTTACATTGATTTGATTTAGGGATGTTGGTTTTAGCAATATTATTGGTACTAGTATTTCTGATATGTAGTGGTGGTGGTGGTAGTATCCACTGGTTTAAAGAATGTATGGAGTTTTCAAGACCTTGTAAATTATTGCCATTGTCATTACTATTATTTTCATTATGATTATGATAATTTCCATCATCACTAGTTTCACTGCACAAAGTTTAAAATTAATTACTTTTAATAAAATATTTTTATACTTTAGTTTTAAAATAATGATCTTGAATTTTTTTACAAATCAATTAAAATAATATACTTACATTATTTTGTCCATTTCTATTTGATTGAACACTACCACTATGATTATTTACTGTGCTTTGGACTCTGAAAAACAAATATATAATATTATATTAATACAATAGAATCTGTTAAAAACATGAACCATTTCCAAACTCATATGTACCATATTATGTAAGTGTACCTATATCTAATTTCATTTATATATTAATAATTAACGGGCGATGCCCTTTGAATACAATAGATAATACATCTGAATTCTAAGTAATAGTAGGAAATATACGTTAATACGAATAATAATAACAATAATAATGCTTGAAAATAGAAAAAAAAATAGATTTGAAGGTAGTTAGATTAGAAAGGATGGAACCTCATTAAATGCCCCATAATGGACATTATGCGTCTTAATGGTCCATTTTTCATATAGTTACTTTGGAATTGAGGAATATAGAAGGACCACAATGTAAAATAGATACCACTTCCTTATCTCACAATGTAAAAAAACGGATTCCAAAATGAACGGCAATCCATGAGTTCAGAAATCTCTTAACAGAGTACGCCATTATTGGTCAGGGGCCTATTTTATTTAAAGTTGTGATGCGCAAATGCATTGTTAAATATTTAAAAATGTATTTAAAATGTAAATATAATGTTCATAATATGAATATAAAATAGGTGGAATATATTATTATTTTATAGATATAAACCAAGCTAATATTATTGTATTAATCATATTATATTATACTACGTTATTATGTTAAATGTATATTATATATGCAGTTATTAAACATTAATTTGAATAATTGGATAATCAATTTGAATTTTCAACTATTAGTTTATATATATGTTAATAAGTTATTAATATATTTTAATATAATTATAACTAACTGTGTGGATTCCTAACTAATTTGCAAATTTCCATGATTTTTTGAAAATTCTTACTTCAGGCGTTCATAAAAAAATATTGTAGATTTACGCTCAACTCTTTTTTTAATTTTCACTGACAACTTATAAGGAGCCAACCTTGCATTTAATTTTCAAGTTTTTTGTCAGAGCGAAAAAATTTAAAAAAAAAAACTAATAAAAATCAAAATTTTCTGATGTCCATAAATAGTTTAAAAAGAGTCAAATATTTATGAAAATTGTATGGTGTATAGAAAATGATAATAAGAACATTCAGAGAAAACGTCATATTGTGTCAATGATTATATACAGGATACACAACAAACACTTATCAGTTGTTATAAGAACCTTCTTCATTCTTGAATTGACATTTAGTGCTAGAAGGTGGCAGTGGCGAGTTTTGTACTAATAACGTGATAATATCCATTATCCACTTCCATTAGTAGTTGCGTTATTCAAATCCTATTAATCTTAAATCTATTCTGTCACAAACTCATAACTTACTAAATTTCTGTGACACTTATCTTAAATATTTTAATTTTTGTTACTACTTACGTCTTACTCCATAATATTAATTTTATGAAAGCGAATATTTTGTGATAAACCTACTGATATATCATATATGATTAAATGTATTATAATTTACATGACCAATTCCACAATTTCGCTTGCCAGCATTACATACTTTTACCGTTTATGTTCGCTTTTGTAAATATGTTTATACATCAAAATTAATATAAGACCAAGAGTCCTGCATATCTAAACATTCTGTATTATTCTTATATTTCTTGTACATTTTTACAAGAACCAAAAGGTTTAAAAATTAATAAACTGAAAAATGTTTGTTAAAATAATAAATTCATTAAGTATAAGTATTCTTTATTTAATTACATTTTTTTTTTTTTATGCAGCCAACATTTATTAATCATTAATTTATAATAATTTGAATTAAATATGTTTATTTCTACTAAGATCAATAAAATTGTAAAATGGAATTTGAGATGTATAAAATTGGATATAATACTTATATTAGGTATTTATTTTCCAACACAATAGATATTAAGGCATAAATGCAGTTATCCAAGCGGTTTTTTGGAATTTTTTTTTTTCATAATGTGTGTTTTTGCATGCCGAATTTGATGGTACTTTCAAAAAAAACCGGTCGAACTTATTTTGGAAGTTATGGTAAAAAAACTTCAAAATGCTCAATTTTTTCAAAAATCGTGTTTTTGAATTTAAAATACCAAAAATTTAAGTTTTTAGAATTTTTTTTTTTTAGAAATGTTTGTATTTATATGCTCAACATTTTGGTGGAATCAGAATTTGTCTATCGTACTTACTTTTTATGTTATTGTTAATAAAACTAAATAATGGAGATGTCGAGAATATTCCACAAATTCAAGTCGAAAAAAAGTAAATTCTTATACTTTATTATTTGAAAATGTAGTTTTTCAGTTCCCAATAGTTTGACATTGTAATCGTTCTATTAATTTAGTATTATTTTCGTCATGAATTATTTTGTACCAATCTACCTATAACTTACATTATCTGTTTTTGTTTTTGTTTTTACCTTTATTGTATAATTAGGATATTAATTTCAAACACAAATATTGAAGATGTCTGTCAATTATAATTTTTATGTAAATGTGTAATGTATAGTAGATAACCCTGGGCCTCCACACGAGTATGTCTCAGTGAGGCCCAGTAATCTCATAGATTTAAATTTAAATAAAAAAATAAAAAATAGATCACTAAAAATTCTATGGACCAATCGTGGGCCACTAAATGTTGTTTAAGGGACCATTAACGAACACTATCGATTCATTAAATTATCTGTGCAACCCGGCATTAAACGATTAAAATAGAACAATGAAAAAAACCAATAGGTACCTATTATTCAGTTCACCAAAGGTATTTCAATTTTATTTATTTTTCAAGTACTTAATTTATTGGTCCTCCTAATCATGTTTATGTTGCTATTTTATTTATTATTAATTACATCAATTTTTATAAATTAATTAGTATTTTTAAAAATTTGATACATAGATATTTCCATTTATATTGTATAATAATATTAATAAACTATGTACGAATATATTACACATATTATTGTACTCAAGGTCGTATTTGGGGGGAGGGGGAGGGTCGATGGTTCAAAAATGTATAACGTTGAGAAAATTATATTAAATTATTTTACGTGGAAAATCACGGTGAACTAATATGATTTACAGAAATTTATAAGGCAATTGTAAATACACTAGAAGAATTGCAGTCAACTCGTGATATTGAAACGTCATCAAAATCATTACAATTAGGAAAAACTATTATAACATCATACATCAGACATCATAACTCAGCATAATTCTTAGCGACTCACTAAGCAATCTAATAGCAATCACAAATACAAGTAACCCGCCCGATACCACAAAGCTCATCCAAGAAGAAACCTTCCAGGCTGGCAAAAAAGGGAAACAAATGCTATTTGTATGGATCCCTGGACATAGTGGTATACTGGGAAACGAAATAGCGGATAAAGAAGCTTAAAACGCAATAGACTCAACATCAACCACAAATATAAATTCCATCACATTCGACGACGCGAAAATCGTAATCAACACTTACATAAACAATAAATGCCACTCCCACTGGCGACAACTTAACACTAAACTCAATCAAATTAAAAATAACACCAACCTATGGAAAAATTCCGGACTTAGTAGAAAAGATGAAACCACAATCAACAGACTTCGAATAGGACACACACATCTAACGCACAGCTACTTGATGAGCAACGACGAACCTCCATTATGCGACACATGCAGAGTCCCCCTAACGGTAAAACATATCATCACCGAATGCCATAAATACAACCAGTACCGCGATCAATTCCACATCTCCGAACAAATCTGTCAAGCACTTGGACCAAACCCACAGGACACTAACAACTTAATTTTATTCCTTAAAAAATCAGAATTGTATAACATAATTTAAAAAAAAAAAATTATGAAATATATTATTGTAAATACCTCTTAACTTAACACCTTGTACTAATGACCTAGATGTCGATGTATTTAAGATCAATAAAAAAAAAAAAAAAATAACTCAGCATCTACACTTGTTTCCTTAACGTGACCACTGTGAAAGAACTTAGTCTATAAGTTGTGATTTAACTGAAGCAATGGAGTGTGTTGATACTGTATTACACAAAATAAAAGATATTCGGGGTAATATGAATAATACATTTTCCAAAATATTTAAAAAAGCAGATGATCAAACAATGTTCAATAATCATAAAAATAACATTTCTTCACTGCACAAGTTATTACCAAAAATGTGCAATAAATTTGAGATCGATTTAAATGATTTTGAAATATACTCAGCATTTGTGGATTTGGAAGTATTGTCACAGGATATTAATCTGTGGAAAAAAAAATGGACTGAAAAAGTGGATAAAGATCTTCCAAATTCGGCTATTGATGCATACGTTAAATGTAATTATGAATATTTATTGGCTACATTACCAGTTTCGGCTGCTACCCCAGAGCGCTCATTCTCTACCTTAGAAAGGTTAAAACACTTTTTAAAAAATTCCTATTAATATTAAAATAAATACAGATGAAGAGATTGACCGTTTTGGAAAAGGAAAAAAAAAGACAAACAGACCTTGTGCTATTAAAATGTAGGTATTTAAAATTTAAGCTGAAAAAAAACTGAAAATATTTTGTATTATATATTGAATCATAATTTAGTATTTTAACTGCAGTAGGTATATTGTAATACTTAAATTTTGTAAAATTATTACAGATCATTATTTTAATGCATCTATGTAAAAATATAATATCATAAAATATCTTATCTTGATATATTATTATTATCTAATATACGAGGGTACCGTATACGTAGGTACCAAAGACCTATAAAGAAATGGACTAATAACAGAGAGAGAGAGATCCAGGGGCCAACATTGTTAGAAAAAGATAGCATACAACTTGGGTACCATTTACACCAATTAATAAAAGAGAGAGGGAGAATAGTTCAACAACAAAGATAACAACATTTTTAGAAAAAGATAGCATACACCTTAGGTAGTCGGGTCACATTACATTACACATGTATTGACTATCTCTTTCTAACAATCTTATTTCAATAAACTTAAGGCAGGGTGTGGGGGAGTAGCAGTCCATATCTTATTATGTCTATGGTAGGTACCTAATATTAATATTATGAAAGAAATTTTTCTTGTTTTGAATATTAAAAATAATAAGCATTCGAGGAACATGTACCTAAAACATTTTTTATTTCAAAGTTAATTAGTTATTTATGTATTTTCATATTTATTACTAAACTCTACAATATATAATATAATCGAATGTGTCCTAACTGCCGACTGACTGATTGATTAACATAAATGTTAGTAAAATGTAAGCAGTAGCTATTCTATTATTTTAATTACTGAAAATAGTTCTTATTCTCAAACACATTAAAGTATATATAAACATAACACTAGTTAAGTATTAACTTTACAAACTTATTATTCTACAAAGAAAATCCTCTCTTCTTCGTGTTTTACATGCAATAAAAAGGGAAAAAAGGCCCCCGGGCGAATGGTGTCGCTACTTACTGCGCTCTTATCAAACTGCCGTCGAAATCGGCACCCAGAATATTTAGAAGTGGTATCACTTAATCTTATTCCCAAACACATTAAAGTATATATAAACATAACACTAGTAAAGTGTAAACTTCACAAACTTATTATTCTACAAAGAAAATCCTCTCTTCTTCGTGTCCTACATGCAATAAAAAGGAAAAATAGGCCCCCGGACGAATGGTGTCGCTACTTACCGCGCTCTTATCAAACTGCCGTCGAAATCGGCACCCAGAATATTTAGAAGTGGTATCACTTAATCTTCTCTACATCGTGAGAAGGACACAGGTGCTCGAGTTGGAAACTGAGGGACTCATAAGGTATACGGGACAAAAGAGTATTGGAGTCGACAACGTTCGATAAGAGACGTCTCGGGAAAGTCTCGATCGACTCGACCGTCTACGGTCAGCCAGAGATTGAAGGTCGAGAATCTCAGAGACAGGAGAGTAATCGCATGGGGGGGGGGGCATTGAACGCCTAAAACGAAACTTGCATGCTCTGAACCTGCAAAGACCTGCGCGCATTTGCAGTGTAAATTAGATATTATTTTACTCACGTGTATTCACATTAATCGATTTAAATGTGTAGCAGAACCAAGATTTGTACAGTATTCGTTTCACTAAAAAACGTGACACGTCCACGTTTAATGTTATACTAACATAAACATGTGGGTACACGTGAACGCGCACTACGTAGGTCTTATCTCGAACTATGGCTTCGGGAATGATTCATAAAATATTATCACTCGTCGGTGGTCGTTTGCCGTTGTAAATATTCACGGGCGATCGAATATTTTGGTCAATGGCTCGCAACGAAATCCCAACGCAATGTCTCATGTCTGCCTCTCAGATGTCTTCGGTTCGGACGAAGAATGATTTTCTGAATAGTGGACACGACAAACACACACTGCTACGGTTTTCGGTTACTTGTAGCTGTACTACCGCCGCGCCGTAGTTGGGCGGTGGTCCGTTTCGCGTCCTTTCGATGTGTCGGTCTCCGATTGGGTTCCCCGCAACACCTGTTTACGCTGGGTACACAACGCTGTTGCGGCGGCGGCGGCGAGTTGTATATTTTGTGTTTCGTGAACACGACGTACTCGACTAGGTGGTCGCACGAGGAGCGTTCTGTATGCAAAATGAGTACTGACCGTGAGTACGAGCGCGGTGCGGTGGAGGAAAATGTTTTCAATGCTCGAGCGCGCGACACTGCGACGGCCATGAATGGCATTATCATATTATTTTATCGCACGACGACTCGGCTCGCAGCCGACGCCTTATTTACATGTCAATAATATTATTTTACGTCGTAAGCGTGAACTAAGATGTTATCGAATTATGTTACTATGTAAATATGATGTTATCTTAGTTCATGGTCGTAACTCGTAAGATGAATATTATTATATATTATTATTATCGTACGCACACATATATATTATATTATAAATTATTATATGTATATGTATATATTATATTATAAATTATTATATGTATATGTATATATTATATATATATCAATGTTTGGAAATAACGTCGTTCATATTATGCAGTGAACACCGATCGGTACTTGAATCAGTGGCGTCATTTTGGGGAGTGGCAAGGTTGAAGGTGGGCATTTTCCCCTGTCTGATTTTTGAAAGAGGCCCGATGGGCCCGGGGACGAATCAAGGGGGGGGGGGGCAAAAGGAGCAGTTGCAACAACGGCGGCAAAAAAAATACGATAATGTCGTTTGTATAATTTAATAAAAATAAAATATTTAGTAGAATAAATATTAATTATTACTTTTACGAATTTACGATGTCAATCGTCGAATACTATACGGTATCTAAAATCGTAGATTAATTTTGTAATACATGGTAATACCTATACCTACGTACTAATCGAAATACTAGTTATCATTATTTACTACAATATATTATTATTATATTGAAGTGTAATAGCCGCCGTGGCACCGAGCTGCCCGCATACGATATTGCCATGTACAAGTAGGTACTATATACAAGTAGGTACTATATAATGATATAGTACCTACTATTGCAGTACAACTGACTACTGAGAGCTTGTTATTCGATTATCATATTATATTACTATATTCCTATCCCCGATTTGTATCTATACTATTTATTTACAGAAGAAATAACAAAAGTTTTGAACTTGGTCAATTTTTAGGATAATGTTATTGTTATATAATATTTAAAATTTTAAACATAATATATAGGTACCTATTTCCTTAGTCGTTTATCGTTACAATAATTCATAGAATTAGGCATAGAATATACCATGTACCATGATGAGACATGGGTTTGAAATTAATAATGATACGTATATATATATATTGTGTATGTAATAATTTGTATAAATTGTATCTGGTTCATGTGTTTAAATATATTGTGGTCTTGAATGTCACTCGTTTTTTTTTTCAAATAGATAGTGAACGTGAACGACGTTTAGATTTTCAATGTATTTGATCGATTATTAACACTCAATTTATTTATCATTTAATAAATATTAAATATATATTGTACCGGAGGGCTATGATTATTGTACAAACTAGTATATTATAAAATACCTATGAATTATTTATTTATCATTTATTTATTTAGTTCGCTGTTTTTGTTTCAATATTTGAATAGTTTCAGTTGAATCTTTAATATATTAGGAATTACAATATTGTAATATTCAATTCAACCCAAAAGATTTTTTTCAACTCTTAAAAAATTGAGGAGGTAGGTAGGTAGATGACTTTTCCAAGACGGCCTAGTCCCGTCTCTCGGCTGTGTGCATGGTAATCAGAAAAAAAATCCCCAGCTACAATATTACTCACAATCACATGCAAATGGTCGAACAAATATATTTTGAACGTTAATTAGTATCTATAATTAATATTTAATGACAAATACGTATATTATATTGTTAAAAAAATTATAAAAATATTTAGAATGATCGATACGTCAATATTAATAATACAGTTAAAAACATAGTATCCAAAAATATTATACAAAATATAGGTACCTATATTTTTTATTTATTGTTTGATAAAAATTTTACTATTATTATTATTATCATTATTATTACCATCTATATTTCGTATAAAATGTTTGTATACCTACTATATTATACCTACTAAATATTTGTATATGTTATGTTTTGACTTTTTTATAATATTTTTATATACCTACTATGTTTTGAACTGTATTCTTTTACGTATCGATCACTCGAAATATTCTTGTACTTTATATATTTATGTACACTACACCTCACAATTCACATAACAATCATAAGTAATATTTGAAGTTTTGAAAACGTAATATTTTATTTCAGATATTTAATTTTTACAGAATTAAACCAACATAAAATGTGTATTAATACAGTAATATAAAATGTTGTTGTAAATTTTTCAAAAATTATTTATAGTTATTTATTTATATTATTTTTATTACCTATATTTTGTATAATATTTTTGTATACTATGTGTTTAACTGTATTATTTGACGTATAAATCATTCAAAATATTTTAGATTCTGAGTGAAACGATGAATGTATTGATTTTACAATGATGTGTGTTTTTTTATTTTTATTTGTGTCTGACATCACGTTTTAGGACAGTAAAAGTTCTTGGATTTTCTTCAACAGTAGCTTTTCTTATAGGAAAGTGAATCTAGTTGGTACTTTGGGAGGTCAAAGGAAAAATTTCCTAGTAGTTTTCACAAGCGCCGGGAAGAACAACATAAAAATGGAGGAAAAACGAGAATTTTTACGCAAAATCGGTTTTCCAAAAAATCGATTTTGGTGTAACTTTAAAACAAATGACCGTAGATACATGAAATTTTCCCTGGTTGTTTATATTTGCATTTTCTATACACGATAACATTTTTTAAATATTGTGATTTATTTTGAACTGTTAAGGGACATTTTCATTTTTCATTTTTTTTTAGTTTTTTTCTAGAAATATCAATAAAATATTTGTTGGTTAAAAAAACTTGAAAATTTAATAGAAGGCTCCTAGTATATTGTTTCAAAGGCAGATGAAAAATATTAAAAATCGTTAGTCACAGTTTTTTTTTATAAGCATTTAAAGTTCAAAAATTGACAAAATATGGAAAAATCACGAAAATTAGCAAATTATTTTGAGTTAAGAATTCGTAAAAATTTTTGTTTTTAAATCTAAGATTTTAAAATGTAATACAAGATTACTCATAAGTTGTCTACCTTTATCAATAAAAAAAATCTCTACCGGACAGTCAAATTAAATTTTTATGAGCGTTTGAAATTCAAATTTTTACAACATTGGATGTTCACTCGATTTCTCATGTAGCGATTTCCTTATTTGTTGTAATTCAAAAACAAATAACTATAGATACATGAAAATTTCACTGAATGTTTATATTAGCATTTCCTATACACCATACAATTTTGAAAATATTTTGACTCTTTTTGAGCTGTTTACGGATATTTTCATTTTTCAATTTTTTTAGTTTTTTTTCTATGAATATCAATAAAGTTTTATCTGTTGTTCCAAAAAGTGTAAAAATTTAATACAAGGCTCCTGATATATTGTTACAATATCAGTTGAAAAATATTAAAAATACATAGGCAAAATATAAGCATTTAAACATCGAATTTTGACAGCATTTTTCAAAATTTCGAAAATTATTAATCATCGTAATTAATAAATAATAAAATGTTCAGTTTTTATAGCTAAGGATTGAAAATTTAAAACAAGATTCCACGTAAGTAGTTAATTCTCTTACCGAAAAATCTAAAAAATATACAATCACAGTTTATTTTTATATTCGTTTTATGTTCAAATTTGGACGAAATTACATATTAAAAAACCTAGTAATTTTGTTGTGATTATATAATATTATTCGTGGGTACCTACTTGAAACTTCTAAAGTGTACTATTATATATATATGATAGTCTCAGGGTTTGTTATTGATGTTGATGTACCTATAACGTGTTATAAGTGCCTTATGGATATTGTGATAATGTGATACGATTAATTTGGAATTTATTATAGGTCAATTTTTTTTTTAATAGGTACGACCTAATATTAGATATGTACCTATATAATTTGTCTTAAACCTAGACTGACATACCGTCTTCGCTCAGAATCGTTTTTCTTATACAATGATATTGTATCATTGAATTCAAATTTAAAAGCATCCATTATACAGTGACCCACTTGTAACCTACTGTACAGCAGAGCGACATCCACTTACCCACCTTTTTACAATAATACTATACTATATCTGTGGTAATCAAAATAAAAATCCCCGGACTACAAGATTAGTTTAAATTACTCACAAACACAAGAAAATGATTGAAAGATAACTTTTAAACAATTAAATATACTAAATTAAATAATTAGTGTAAATATCACATTATTAATATTTAATTACAAATACATACTTATAGTATTATGGAGGTAACTATAGGTATATATAATTGAAAAAATTAAAAATCAACTGGAGATTAAAGAAAAATTAATTTAAAAACCAAATTATATTCAAAGTTTAAATATAGATATAGGTAGGTAGGTAGGTAGGTAGGTAGGTAGGTACCTACCTATATTGAATACAATTTAACTTCCTTAATATTTATACTATAATTTTCAGATATTAACAATAATAATTTTTTTTTTATATTATATATTATAATATATCCCAAAAATCAAATATTACATTTCCTAATAATATTTTGACGATAAACAAAATGTAAATATCAATAATAACTATTATTATTATTATTATTATTATTATTATTAGAGGTAGATTTTACAAGTTTTACTTATAGATCCAATATTTAAAAGATTATAAAATGAAAAATATTTCGAATGATTGATATGTCAAATAAATAATCAATGAATGTAGGTAGTGGGTAAATAATTTTTTAAAAAGTCTATAAACATAATATGTTGTTTAAACTTTAAAATAGTAATATAAAACAAAATAATATTATTGTTAATTTTTGAAAATTATTTATTATATTTTAATTTTTTAATGAAAATAGTAGGTATATACCTACTATATATTACTAGTAAGTATAATATAATATTGTGATAATTACACTAATTAGTTTTTAAAAAATAATTGTTCAATCAATTTCATGTAGATACCTAGTTGTCAGTAACATTGTAATCTGGGGGTTATTTTTCCTAGGGTCGGGGATTTTTATTCCGAAATTCACTGTCTCTATATAGTCTATACTTTAGTTCAGAGCATATTCATTAAAATTATGTATAATAACCTTACCAATATGCCGACATGAATTGTTTCCTTAACACAAATACAGACATACCATTATAATATTTTTATATACCTACTATGTTTTGAACTGTATTCTTTGACGTATCGATCACTCGAAATATTTTTGTACTTTATATATTTGTGTACACTACACCTCACAATTCACATAACAATCATAAGTAATATTTGAAGTTTTGAAAATGTAATATTTTATTTCAGAGATTTAATTTTTACAGAATTATACCAACATAAAATGTGTATTAATATAGTAATATAAAATGTTGTTGTAAATTTTTCAAAAATTATTTATATTTTTTTTATTACCTATATTTTGTATCATATTTTTGTATACTATGTGTTTAACTGTATTATTTGACGTATCAATCATTCAAAATATTTTTATATTCTACCAGTGGCGGTTCTGGCATAAAATTGTTGAGGAGGCAACAATATTATACCCTTCTAGACATGTAAGCGCAAATCCCCCAATTCTCAAAACTCATTAATTAAAAACAACTTATGGAACAAACTGATTACTCTAATAGTACTTTACTACTTTATTTGTCCCTCACACTCACTGTAGTACTGTACCTATCACACAGAAAATAAAATAATACAATTTAAATCATATAAAAAATTGTTATTACTTATTATACCATTGCTATTGATAATAACATTAATAACTTATTAGTGATAACGTGCAATATTATGAACTAAAGAATAATAATAATTAGTTGTACAATAATATGCTGAATGCCTGAATGCCTAAATTCTAGTTGTTCCCAAACCTAGAGAATGATTAATCGTCAACCACTGAGGCGCTGCAAGTCACAGCCTGTGACGTTTGCCGACGGAGGCTACGGTTATGTACAGTCTCCACAGAGAATTGCGCATGCGCTATTCCCATATTTTATGTGCATCTGTGTGTGTACATTTGTGTACACATGTAACGTATCGATAACGGCGGCGGCAGTTGCCTCCTGAGAAAGTGGGTAGCCGCCGCCGATACGGGACGCATGGAGGGGCAGCCGTACTATGTAGACATGTAGTAATACAGTATATCAGTAGGTATAATAATAATATTAATATTATATTCGCGATTCGCCAGTTGCGCGCGGGAACTGATCACTGGCCAGTCTCTTATGACTTATGAGCATCACGATAGGTACACTCCATAGTTCCTTCAATACATAACTTAAATATATATTTTATTTATTTCCCTTTTATAATAATGTCTATATTTGAAAATATAAACACACAACATTTTATAATTTAAATAATATTAATCATGTATATTCTCTAATTTTCAAGGGAGGCATTGCCTCCCTTGCCTCCCCGGGAAAACCGCCACTGTATTCTACACCTATTTTTTTTTTTTTTATTGATCTAAAAGTTAACATCGACAACAAAGGCCATTAGTCACAAACTCGCAAACAAGGTTTTTATACAATAATACAAGTAACAATAATGATTAATAATTTTTTTAAAGTTTTGTTTGTTTTAGAAATTTGATTATATTCATTATTCAGGTTGTTTTTCTGGGTTGGGTCCGTGTTTGCGTCGCGCTAGTAGTTTCTTCTAGATGCGCGTACGGTATTGAAATAATATATTATGGGTATGACCATTCTTTCTCGTTACAACCATGTAATGACGATAAATCCGGACTTTTGTTTAGAACATATTGATAAAAATGTCAAATCACTTCAAATCAAAAATCTATTGAAACTGGCGGCGTTCAGTGGATATTGTAACTAATAGATGACAACTTTTTGTCGCCTAGTAATTGATATATTTAATTACTGGCTACCACGATTTTTGTAAAAATTTCGACGTTTGAACATTATTATATAATTTTATTTATCGATATTCATTATTTTAGTTTTTGTCATTTATTTATGACGTAAATCATTTCGTTGACAATAATTATTGAGAATGAAAAACTCGTGTGAACAGTTAACCATAGCCCGTAGGTATCCATAGAATAATACGCAATGCGACACGTTTCATCTGGTCGTCAGTCGTCCGCGCAAATATCTATTACCTATCTACAAATTGATTGTTTTTTATTTGATTTTGGTACCTACCTCCTACTTGTTCATACAGTGCCGCTCTAACCACCAATAACGCCCTAGGGCAACAATATTTGACGCCCCTCTCCCTCCCACAAAAAAATCTAGACTTCACATTTTTAGCTTATAATTAACCACATACCTTAAATATGTTTAATACTTATTAATTAAAGGTTCCTACTTATTTTTTTATTATTATTATTGGAATCATATTTATTTTGTTTCAATGATTTTTTTGAGTTGACACCGATTTCATTATTCCGGGTACATTACAGAAAGAAAATATATATAACTATTTTCACAAATTAGTGGATTTTATTATATATCATACGTTCTGCGTTTCTGCGTGTGGCGTGTATAACAGTCAACATTGTAAATTGTACAAGTGAATATGAGTGAATATAATATACAGAATTTAGTCAAAATACACTAACTCGATTTATTTTAAGAAGTGGGTGAAATTGATAATGAGTTGGTTATAAGTTATAACATAATATACATCTTTGCCTTTGCGTATAATATTTATAGTAGCACAACTCCCCGAAGATGGGGGTTGTTGATCACTGAGACCCATAGACTGCAGGGACCCCCCCCCAGGCCCCAACCCAACTAATAATTTACTATTTTTATATTTGATAACAAATATCAAAATCACATTATTTTAATGTATTTATGTATGTATTAAATTTCACTGTCAGTATAGATATCTGATGTATTATTAAAATATTATTCTATAAATATAAAATAATGATGACATTTCTCCATATTTTACATGGAAAATTAAAGGAGGATTATTAAACACAACAATTAAAGACCTCGCTTTGTTTATAATTATTAAAAATGGTTTCTGTAATCCATACTGCGATGTTCTTAAATTTGTCGATCAAAAAACCAGAAAAAAATCTTTTTCAAGTGAAAAAAATATTTAATAGGTACTACCAAAGATATGAATTAGTTTAGTTTATAATTATATTACTTAATTATTTTAATGATGTAAATACATATTTAAAATATATTTCATGTAAATAAATATTACTATTGTAGTCTTATAACTTATAAGTATTAATATTTTTATTTGTTTTTATGAATATTGAATATATTATTGAAGGTATGTCGCATTAAGATTTAACACATTATTTACATAATTTTATATTTAATAGTATATAATTTGATAGGTACTCATCTTTGATATTACAGTATAAAAAGAAAAATAATACCTAAAATAAAATCACCAAATTTTTCTTTTATCATTCATTTTTAGTACGCCCCCTAAATTCATAATACTTTAGACGCCCTAGGGCACTTGCCCCATTTGCCCCCCCCCCCTTGGGACGGCTATGTGTTCATACAAGATATTAGCTCAATAATTATTTCCCTTTGAACCTTTAAACAGTATAAATGCGGGTTTCCACTATACACGAAAAATGTTCAGCTGTGTCCAACAACACGGTTAATCGTGTGGTAACTTAACATAACCAACCAATCACAGCAAATGATTTGTATGCACAGGGCCGGATTTAAACATTATGGGGCCCAGGGCAAAAATATTTTGGGGCCCTAAATGATCCATAACAAAAATTGCATACCTACCTTAAGTTATTTCATGCGTAAAATATATTTATAGACTATAGTTACAACTAAAAATAACTATTTATGTTAAATAAATTGAACAAGTCATACAGTAATATATTATTTATTTTATTAATAAAAAAATATAATCTATGGCTAAAATGTATTTAATTAAATATATATATATTAATAAACTGTACCAAAAATTTGTATTTATATTTTTAATAAAGAAAATAGTCAATTAAAAGTTAAGATTATTATTACAGTCATTAACCTATTATGTTTACATAAAAAATAGAATATTATAAATTGCATACTTTTCTTGATTTCTTTTCTGCAAAGTCATCTATAATATCATCAAATGACAGATTATCCAACACATCACTTTCAATGCTCATAACTGATAAAAAGTTCAAACGATCTTCATTCATTGTAGTTCGTAATCTATTTTTTATAATTTTCAATCTTGAAAATGTGCGTTCACTACTACAATTGGTGACCATAATTACTAAATACATGCGTAATGCGATTTCAACATTTGGAAAAGCTGATATTACGTATTTTTCAATTAAAGTTTTGTACATAAAATGCTCATTACTCATTTCTGTTGGCTTGGAATAAAGTTTTATAAATTCAGAAAAATTAATTATTTCAACACACAACAATTCGTCTAAGTCATCATCGTATACAGCTACAAGTTTTTTAGCTGCTTCTTGTAATTCTTCGTTGCTAAGATTATTTAATTGTCCAAAAAATCCAAAACGATCACATATTACTTCATATGCTTTAAGTCTTTGACTTATTGCTGATGACATTTGATCTATAACAGTATACATGCATACAGTATGCACGTGAACGAGTACTTGTATTGTGGAAACCCACCTGCAGGTTACCTATGAACTACGACGACAGGACGACTTTCTTCATTTTCGGTACCTAAGTAAAAAACAATTTAAAATCTAATATTTTATGCTTGGACTTAAACTAAATACAGTATACCTCTTCTCAATAATGATATAATATACTACAAAATACAATAATCCTAAATGAAAATATATACTTGCATAATATGATCCGTATAATGCATTACCATTGGTTATAATGGTACTAGTAAAAATAGTAGTATTTATAATCAATGGTATTGGTGTAATATTATTAATATTATGTAAATTTCTATGAATGACCAATATAATAACTATTATTATAAATTATTATTAAATTTATTAATTAATATAATTAATATTGAAAAGTTTTTTATGAGCTCATAATAATATGTTGTGTGCAATTTTTTTTTTTAATGTCGCCCAAGACTAAAAATATCCACTGTGGTGGTTAGATGAACTCTAGTTTTGGGTACTTATTGTAAGTTGTAAACAGTTATTTACGTAAGTGTTCAAAAATGTATTTGTAAATTGTATTTAGAAACGGCCTTGCGTTGTAAAGTCGATTTATCTATAATTGGTAGGTACTAACAATAACGTATTTACTGGATCCGGTCGATGGTCGTACGTATTCAGTAGGTACATTTAAGTGAAATAAAGCTGTCTATAGGATACAATATAATATGTCATCTATATATAGTAGGTAACCGATATACATCGCGATAACTCGATCAGTGGTTGTCATTACTTCGATATTATTATAATATATTCTATTAAAATTCAGTCGATACATTTGACATGCTCTAAATCCACGAAATCGAGAAAATGAGCAATACTTTAAAAATGTAAATTCAAAAATATTATTTACGTCTTATTTGCAACGGTTCTACAATTATTATTGAAATTTATTTTTTCTCCATTTCGGGTAGGTACCTAACTCTATCGGCCGGACCACCTACCAGTGCGGTGTACCTTTACTTGCCACACTCCTTTATGTATGTATACAACTAAAAGTAGGAATAGTAAAAGTCGAGAAGTAATATTATGAGAAAAGAAATAAAACCACTTTTTATTGTAAGTGGGCGCGAATCGCCAATATTTATTATTTATAATATTTGTACCATTGACAGGTATCAGTAGGTATCTTTTTAGATTCTGAGTGAAACGATGAATGTATTGATTTTACAATGATGTGTGTTTTTTTTTTTATTTTTTTTTTTTTATTTTTGTGTCTGTGTACACGATAAGTAGTCGAAATAATGCTTCGATTTTCGACTTCGGTATCTTGTTCGATTGGAAAGTGAATATCGTTGGTGCATTGGGGAGGTCAAAATTTAAAATTCCCAATAGTTTTCACAAGCGCCAGGAAAAACAACATAAAAATTAAGGAAAAACAGGAATTTTTACGCAAAATCGGTTTTTGACAAAATCGAATTTGGTTTTTGGTGTAACTTTTAAACAAATGGCCGTAGATACATGAAATTTTCACTGGTTGTTTATATTTGCATTTTCTATACACGATAACATTTTCAAAATATTTTGATTTATTTTGAACTGTTTAGGGACATTTTCATTTTTCATTTTTTTTTAGTTTTTTTTCTAGAAATATCAATAAAATTTTATTTGTTGGTTGCGAAAGCTTGAAAATTTAATAGAAGACTCCTAGTATATTGTTTCAAAGGCAGATGAAAAATATTAAAAATCGTTTGTCAAAGTTTTTTTTTATAAGCATTTAAAGTTCAAAAATTGACAAAATATGGAAAAATCACGAAAATTAGCAAATTATTTTGAGTTAAGAATTCGCAAAAATTTTTCTTTTTAAATCTAAGATTTGAAAATGTAATACAAGATTACTCATAAGTTGTCTACCTTTATCAATAAAAAAAATCTCTACCGGACAGTCAAATTACATTTTTATGAGCGTTTGAAATTCAAATTTTTACAACATTGGATGTTCACTCGATTTCTCATGTAGCGATTTCCTTATTTTGTTGTTATTCATAAACGAATAACTATAGATACATGAAAATTTCACTGAATGTTTATATTAGCATTTCCTATACACCATACAATTTTGAAAATATTTTGACTCTTTTTGAGCTGTTTACGGATATTTTCATTTTTCAATTTTTTTAGTTTTTTTTCTATGAATATTAATAAAGTTTTATCTGTTGGGCCAAAAGTGTAAAAATTTAATACAAGGCTCCTGATATATTGTTACAATATCAGTTGAAAAATATTAAAAATACATAGGCACGATTTTTTTTTATAAGCATTTAAAGTTGGAATTTTGACAAAATTTATCAAAATCTCGAAAATTATCAATCGTTGGAATTAAAAAATTATAAAATGTTCAGTTTTTATAACTAAGAGTTGAAAATTTAAAACAAAGATTCTCTTAAATAATTCATACTGTAACCAAAAAATCTAAAAAATATTTAAACACACTTATTTTTTACAGACATTTTAAATTCAAATTTAGACAAAATTTCATATTTAAACCAAGAATTACGATTTTAGTTATTTTGTTGTGATTGAATAATACTATTCGTGGGTACTTGAAACTTCTAAAGTGTACTATTATATATCTATGATAGTATCACGGTTTTTGTTGATGTATAACGCGTTATAAGTATCTAATGGATATTGTGATATGATTAATTTGGAATTTATTATAGGTCAATTTTTTGTTTAATACCATACGTAGATATGTATATAATATGCCTTATACATAGACTGACATACCATCACCGCTCAGAATCGTTTTTCTTATACAATGATATTATATCATTGAATTCAAATTTAATACCATCCATTATACAGTGACCCACTTGTAACCTACTGTACAGCAGAGCGACACCCACTTGCCCACCTTTTTTATTATTATATTATGCAGGTACGAATTTCCATTAATTAATTTGAATATTATTGTTATGTGCATGGAGAAAATTGTCTACCTTATTGTTAAGAATACTTACTTTTAAAATGTATTCAGAATACGAATATTTAAATACTTGGTGTAATTTGTATTTAAAATACGTATTCAAATACTTTCTTTTAAAAGTATTTAAATATCAATACAAATACCTTTTAAATGTATTCAAAATACTTACACAAATACTTTTTGTTAAGTTCAATAAATGAATAATTAATAATCAATTATTCAATCTATTCGATGACTAGTTGACTAACCACTACTACCCCGCCATGAAGTAGGTAGGTACCTACTATTATTGAATAGTTTCTTTAATCAAGGCAACCAAACCATCTTGTGTATCACTCCATCTATATATTGTAAAATATGATTATTGTACAATCAACATGATGATCATATTACAATATTGTAAAAATATTTTATACAGATTGTACAAATTAAAATGAATATAACAAAAAAAAAAAAAATGATTTTTTCTTTTGAAAATGTTGATCATTTCGGGCTTAATACCGAGTTTCGCCAAGAATTATTATTATTAAAACGCAATAATTGCTGCCCAGTTGAAACCCGAAATACTAATTTTCCCCCATCATTTTTCGAGTCCACTTTAATCTTGAATACGAAATAAAGTAATGCAACAATATACGAGTTTGGGAGTTCTGCAGACCACATAGTGCGTATACCCATATCTAATAAAATATACCTACATTATCAGGTTTTTTTTTAATGATTTTTCCTGACTGCACAAACTTATTCCCACTCTTGGGTTATAGTAGGGAATACGTCTATGCAGACCAAACCCAACGGACTGTTATCCTTTGAACTATCAGGGATGGCTCCAGAAGGGCCCTAGTCCCCCCTCCCCCAAAGCTATATTTCTAAACAATTGTATAGTGTTAAAAACAAAATTACAAAAAAAAATCATCGACATTTTCTGAAAATTATGACATGGTCACCCCCTAAGCATATCTCTGGAGTTGTCCCTGTGAACTGTGCTGGCTATACTACCTAGTACCTACCTATTACTAACCTACTGTCTACTGTATACTGTACGATCTACATTTTTTACTTTCATAAGACTGCATATAGGTATTCAGAAACGATATGTAATAACATAAAAATCTCATCTCATCAAACTCTTTCATGATAAACCTACCAAATAAATCATTTTATACTAATGCACTATTTTTATTGTAAATTTGTAAATAATAATTTAAATTTTGTTTGTAAATATAAGTAATAATAACTTACCAAGTAATATTTACTCGGAATAAGTAATTTGTAATAATAATTGTTTATAAAAATAAAAACAATCAATTGACTAGGTAGGTACCTAACTATCGTATATTTAATCAAATGAGAAAATAGGGCATTTGATGTCAAAACGGAGCTAGTATTCTAGAAAAGCGTTTTGTCAAAAATTCATAGATTATCTAGATCCAAAAAACTACAACTTAATGTCAGTAAATATAAAAAGGGACATATTCCATACAGAATGGAATCGTATATAACTATATAAATGAAAAAAAAATATTTACATTTGGTTATTTCCAATTGGCAATTGAATAAATAATAAGTAATAAATATACTTAACTGTTGTAATTTTAATATTTGTTATTATTTCATATAACCCTCTACCTCCACCACAAGCATTGTGCTTAAAGGTGGTAGATATTTTTTTTGTTTTAAAAAATACTATAATAATGAATAATATAAACAATATTTAATTTTAATAGAAACATTTTTTTTTATTCTGAGGTTTACTCAGTTATTGTTGTATAGTATACATAGGTAAACCTCCTAATATTCATTGTACAATGTACACCGGCAAACTTTTTGCAAAATTATTAAATTTGATGTTTTCTTTAAAATGAACATAAATTATTTTAAAAACTAAGGGTATATTTATTTGATGCTTACTACTTAGTACAAATTACTGAAGCAATTTAAAGTTTGAAAAATGTTGATATTTCATAACATAAATGATCTTATGTAGGTAGAGATCATAGACATATTAATAATTAATATGCATGTGGTAGAGATGAACCTATTAGAATTAATAAGGTATTTGTGTGATATTCAATGCAATGTACTTACAATTTAAGGTTTTTTATGACTTAAATTAATAATATCTATTATCTAACTACTGCCTTGAGTCTTGACTAAATACTGTAAGACCATACTTTTACCGATTGGTATTATTACCGGATATAACAACTTCCAAAAATATTACTTTATTAAAACAAACTTTATTTTTAAAAATATATACATATCGCATAGATATTAGATAAATATATTAATTATATAATAAACCAACAGTGTATATTTTATGAAAAAAAAGAAAAGAATATTAGCGAATTGTAATATAATTAAATATAAAAAATTAGCAATATAATAAATTATAGATAAACATTACCCAACATAGTTTATTTTATTAAAATGATACAAATGAAATAAAATTGTAGATTGTGTATTTGTTTACCTATTAATAGGTATTACAACATTTAAATATTATAAACATTAAGTGTTAACCAATTTAGCAAACTTTACGACAGTCACTCAAGTCTGATGATACGTCTACAAAATATAATAGCCAGTAACCACTAAGATTAGGTTTCATAAATACAATTTCAATAATTTCAATAATTATATTATTATTTCAAAAATAATTATTTTAGTACGTTGCCAATATACGCTACTAGAATGCGCTAGTAACCACACCTGTACCATTAGAAACATCAAATTTTGAGGACCGGCCTCCTACTACCCCCCGGCAAATTCGATTCCAGTCTTGTATATCTGAGTCCGTGTTAGGCACTTGAAAGTCTCCTGAGCTTAGAAAGTTGAAGTTTTAGAAAGTGTGCTCTATGTTGCGTCGGTACAATTTTCTCGGTAGTTTGCGTCGTTTGTGGTTTCTTCTAGATGGCGCGTACAGTATTGAAATAATATGTTATGGGATGACCACATTCTGTCTCGTTACAATTAATGTAATTATTATCTACTCATTGTCAGTTATATAGATATATTATATTATTATATTCGCCGTACTATAATGCTATTGATACTCGGGGCAGTCGGGGGTGGGGGCTCGGATTGTATCATAAGATAATTATATTATAAAACAACGGCGTACCGGTTAATTAACGGACCTCTAAGCGAAATTATTCAAACATCGTCATCGGTTAAAATTGGTCTTCTTTGTTTTAGACACGAAACGGACAGCATGTATTGCCTCGGCGATGTTTTTGAATATGCCGTTTCCATGATGTTAGTTTCTGGCCGTTTTCCTTACGATGTAGTAGGTTTTGTAGGCGAGGGCGGCGATATGCAATAGCTGCAAAATGTAGCGACGTCTCTTGTTATGGTCCTGGTTAGGCACTTGCAAGTCTCCTGAACTTAGAAAGTTGAAATTTTAGAAAGTGTGCTCTGTGTTGCGTCGGTACAATTTTCTCGGTAGTTTGCGTCGTTTGTGGTTTCTTCTAGATGGCGCGTACAGTATTGAAATAATATAATATATATATAATATTATTATGGGATGACCACATTCTGTCTCGTTACAAATGTAATTATTATCTACTCATTGTCAGTTATATAGATATATTATATTATTATATTCGCCGTACTATAAATGTCTATAATGCTATTGATACTCGGGGGTGGGGCTCGGATTGTATTATAAGATAATTATATTATAAAACAACGGCGTACCGGTTAATTAACGGACCTCTAAGCGAAATTAGACGAATATCGTCATCGGTTAAAATCGGTCTTCTTTGTTTTAGACACGAAACGGACAGCATTTATTGCCTCGGCGATGTTTTTGAATATGCTGTTTCCACGATGTTAGTCTCTGGGTGTTACAATGTAGTAGGTCTTGTAGACTATATGCAATAGCTGCAAAATATAGCTTCGCACCTCGTTATGGTCCTGGTCAGGCACTTGCAAGTCTCCTGACTTCCTGAGGTAAGAAAGTTGATATTTTAGAAAGTGTGCTCTGTGTTGCGTCGGTACAATTTTCTCCGTAGTTCGCGTCGCGCTAGTAGTTTCTTCTAGATGGCGCGTACTGCATTGAAATAATATAATATTATGGGATGACCACATTCTGTCTCGTTACAAATGTAATTATTATCTACTCATTGTCAGTTATATAGATATATTATATTATTATATTCGCCGTACTATAATACTATTGATACTCGGAGGTGGGGCCTCGGGTTGTATTATGATATAATTATATTATATAATTATAATTATAGTCATTGCGATGTAGTAGGTCTTGTAGGCTATATGCAATAGCTGCAAAATATAGCTTCGCACCTCGTTATGGTCCTGGTTAGGCACTTGCAAGTCTTCCGAGCTTGGGAAGTTGAAGTTTTAGAACTTGTGCTCTATGTTGAGTCGTCGATCACAGGTTCTATGCGTCGGTACAATTTTATCCGTGGTTTGCGTCGCGCTAGTGGTTTCTTCTAGATGGCGCGTACGGTATTGACATTATACCATTCTGTCTCGTTATACATACCATGTAATGACGATAAATCCGGACTTTTTTAGACATAATTGATAAAAATGCCAAATCAAAAATCTACTGTAAACTGGCGGTGGTTAGATGAACTCTAGTCTTAGGTAGGTATTTGTTATAAAATGTAAACAGTTATGTACGTAAGTATTTAGAAATGTATTTGTAAATTGTATTTAGAAACTGTCTTGCGTTGTAAAGTCGATTTATCTATAATTGGTAGGTACTAACAATAACGTATTTACTGGATCCGGTCGATGGTCGTACGCATTGAGTAGGTACATTTAAGTGAAATAAAGCTGTATATGGAATACAATATAATATGTCATCTATATAGTAGGTGACCAATATAAATCGCGATAACTCGATCAGTGGCTGTCATTACTTCGATATTATAATAATATAGTCTATTAAAATTCAGTCGACACATTTGACATTCTCTAAATGCTTTAAATAATATACTATGGGATGACCACATTCTGTCTCGTTACACATACCATGTAATGACGATAAATCCGGACTTTTTTAGACATAATTTATGAAAATGTCAAATCACTTCAAATCAAAAATCCACTGTAAACTGGCAACGGTTCAGTGGATATTTTAACTAATATACTGAGCAATGTCCCCAGAGACAACTTTTTGTCGCCTAGTAGATGATATAATATTTAATTACTGAGCGACAACGATTTTTGTAAAAAGTTCGATGTTTGAAATTATTATATAATTTTATTTATGGAGTGCTGAGGCGACGTTACACGGTGCTCATTTGACGTCATAGAATATTGCTGTGGGCTGAAATACCAGCATTTGTTTACGTAATAATTATTTCTTATATTTTTATCGGTTTATTGTTATTTTTATTTCATGACATGATAATATACAATATAATACATTTATAAATGATAATTCATAATTCATATCATGCTTATAAAACTTCGTAAAAAAGATTTTTTTCTCAAATAATATCGTAAATACGTTAAAAAAATGTGTCCCGGTGCATTATTATTATTTATTTTTTACACCGGTTTAGCCCTAGCGAATTTCTATTTTCTAGGTAGATACTTGCTATGAATCAGTGGATATTTTAAATGATATACTGGGCGACAGCAAGTTGCCCAGAGAAAAATTTTTGTCGCCTAGTAGCAGGGATTAAAATTATGTGTAGTACGAAATGCTGAGTGTGGAATACGAAATTAAAAAGTGTGTAATGGCCTGTATTTATTAATTGAAAAATGATTTCATGTTTCATTAGGAAATAGACATTTAAATATTAATAATTATTATTACGTATTATTAGGAGTCGGTTTTACAAGTTTTACTTATAGATACAATATTTAAAATATTATAAAACAAAAATATTTCGAATTATCGATATAAATAATTATTATCAAACAATAGTTACTGAATGTATTTATCTATATTTTTTTTAAAGAACCATTAACATAGGTATGTCGTTTCAAATCAAAAACAAAATGATATTATTGTTAATGTTTGAAAACTATTTAAGATACAATCATTTTTTTAATGATAAGTATTATTAAGCCTTGTATTTATTTATAATTAAATATTAACAATGTAGTAATTATATTAATTAGCTTTTAAAAAACATTTTCACAAAAACAATTTCATGTGATTGAGAGTACCTAATGTTGTAGTCTGGAAAGTTTTTTCCTAGAATCGGAGATTTTTATTTCGAAATTCACTGTCTATAAATTACTATAATATAGTATAATAATATTATAGTTCTGGGCATATTTTATTGTAATATTATGTAGGTATAACACGCGTAATTAATAATCGTACCAATATACGGACATAAATCGTTTTATTGCGATGTAGTCTATACTCTGTAGATAAAGAAAAATAGAAATTGATTACTCTATGTTTATGTGTATAGATTCAATACACTTTTTGTTGGTGGGTGGAGGGGAGGCAAAGCCCCTCAAGGTAACTCCAAGTTTAAAATAAAATGTGTAGTACGACAAAAATTATATTTTAGCCTCTGCATTTTATTCTACATGTATATACTATTATTATTTATAAAACAATTAACACGTAACTACCATCACCGAAATGAATAATACGTATATATATTCATAGGCGGATCTAAGATTTTTTACGCCCGGGGAAAATATAAAAAATTAAGCCCAATCATAGACCAAGATTGAAAATACAATATCATTCCCTACAATTGTTTTATCATAACTGGAACTAAAATTACAAACATACTTATTAACTTTTAAACACATAATAATATATAGTAATTAATATATTCTGTGGACTGTGCAGGTGTAACCAAGTTTATACTAATAAACTATCACACCAAAAACACTTTAAATTTAAAAACTTAGTTAACATATTGTTGATACATTTTTAATTACTGGAAATATTGTAGTGGTTACTTAATTGTATTTATTATTAGAAATAATAATAATATTAGTTATATATAAATGTTGAAAAATAATCAAAACTTTAATTACCTACCTATCCTGTATAAAAATTATAAACCCTTTTGCTGTTTTGGTTCTATGCGCCTCAGCCTTCAATTATAATAGATTTTTATGGTAAAATATAAAATCTTTTATTCTGATTAGGGTACACAATTTAGGCCAGTAAAAATTGTATTTAATTAAACAATTTATAATAGAAAAAATGAAAAAGTAAATATTTAAAATCAAATCTTTTTTTTTAAACATAAACAAATGTATAACTTATCTTGGTAAATATTATAATATATAATATTATAAACTATATATTAACATCATTTTTAATATACAGATATAATATATACGTATCGTACGTTGATTGATAATCTTATAACAGTTATTGTGTAGGTATCAGAAATTTTAACGAAAACACAGCATCAATAAATGCCTAGGTATAGTTACTAGTTACATTTTCACTCAGAATCTTAATAATTATAGTATATTAGTTGTATATGCTTGCAGTAGGTATGCTAATGCTAGTATACCAGTATATACTTAGTATACTAATACGAATCTATTCATAATACCATTAACTTTATTTTTTTTTCATTAATTCCAACGTCATCACTACAACATCATAAACAAATAATGTGATATAAAAATGTTTTCTTAACTTCTATCACCAAGCATTAAATAAAGAACTAAAGAAAAATTACGCCCACTAAAATTTTACGCCCGGCTTCACCCCCCTAGTTCCGCCACTGTAATATATTATTATCCACAAAATTACCAATACGTATATACTATTACTTACAAAATAAACAACACGCACAGATAATTATTCACAAATAAATTGCGTAAACGCGCGTTGTACGCCGTAAATGGATGGGTACCTATCTAATAGCACGTAAAACGTTCAATCGCCTATGCTACGCGTGTAAAATTTCGTTACGGTTTATTTCCTCACCCGTTCCGCTCGCCAAGTTCCGCGATGTTTCATGAGGAGGTACGCGCTTGTACTGTGTACCTATTAACACACGCTCGTTGCTATTGTTACGTGCCAAATACTACAGTTGTTGAAATGTAGGAAGTAATTGAAATGACTTACGAAGATGACTTATAATTTGTATTTATTGTACTCAAATAAAATAGTTATGCAATATTATTCCAAGTCCAGAATAATTAATTTAAGTAAAACGGTTATAAAATATAAGCGAGTTGTGTCTAAGTAATTTAGCTGGTGTATGTTCGAGTTGAGGCTGGCTGCTCCCTGCTCGTCTGATGAACGCCTGTCCATCAGCTCTCCTCGATGGATCTCTGTCCCTTGTCCCTTCCATTAATTCCAAGACCATACATGGTCCTGCGGTTAAGCCTACGTGATTCACACGCTTGCACGCGCCGCAAGTCTACATATATCTATATTGTACATTTGTGGTGTTATTTAACATAACGGCACAAATCTAAACTATATTATTTTTAGGATTATTCATATACGTAGTCATATATCTATTGTCGCACGCCGCTCATGGTCACGCACTCGATATCACTATTATTGATATTATTACTATTAATGTGTACTCGAGGAAGCATTCGAGTATAATATTTATATTTATTATTATATATTTATATGATTAGTGATTACGTATATATTATAATGTGTCTTAGACAAGCCATGTGGCAAGATAGTATATGATTACGTATACATTATAATCAGTGGCGTAGCCAGAATTATGAAATGGGGGGGGGGGTGTTTAAGTATAGATTAAAACCAAGTTTTTACAGTTTTCGTTTATAAATAAATTTAGGATTTGGGACTTGACTTGTTGCACTAAAAACTATTGAAATATGCAGTCAAGATTTTCAAAATATGCTTAAATATATGTAGCTACATTTTGATATTATTTTTGAAAAATTCATAAAACATATTACAATTTTTATAATAAAAAACTAAAAAATAAGTAGGTACCTATATAAACATGATAAAAATAATTTAAACACGGGTATACAAATTTTAATATAGGTAGGTACCTTATATTGATTAATGATTAATATGATGGACGGAGGATACTATTGCATGTTTTGGATATTTTTAAACTATTGTGAAATAAAACTTGATTTTTAAAAATGCTGGTATAAAATACTAGGTAATAAATGAGTACCTAATAATGAATAACGTGATAAACGAACACATATCTACTGATTTTCATTTATTCGTACAATCTAGAATCTAGATGCCAATTATAGTTTTAACACAGACTTGTCACAAAACACTTATAAAGTCTTACGTACCATATGCGAAAATAGGGCCAACCGTAGCCAAGCTCCACCAAGAACTTTAACAGGTCTCCCAAACATTTACTAAATTTTATAATAGTATGGTTTTAGGCTTCGGCTTCCCCAAATCTCAAAATTATGTATAAATATTGTGTACCTAACCAAACATAATATTTTTAAAGATATTTTTCAATGTTATCCAAATATGATTTTAACAATTGTATGTACCTACATTTAAGTTAAAAATTTTAAAATATGCACAAATATGCGAAAAATCGCTCAAATGTACAATTTTCCTACAATTTGCAAAAATCTGCAAATTCAAACTTTGTTTTATAAAACAAATTTATAACTTATCTAAAATAACCTACTACCACTACAATGAAACATGCAAGCAGTCCCGAACCCTATAAACAATATATTTATTAGGGGGAAATGTCAATGGGGGGTGTTTAAACACCCAAAACCCCCCCTGGCTACGCCACTGATTATAAGGGCGAATGTAAGTTCCCACACGAGATATAGCAGGTAAAAATTATCCCTGGATATCCATACGTAAGTTCCCACACGAAAAAAATTACACTTGTACGTAAGTTCCCACACGAAATTTCAGACACATAATAATGTTTATATAAATTGTTTATAATTTTAACTTTTAATTCGTTAATGCTCAGCCTTGCCAAACACAAACTTCCTTCCCACTTTATTCAGACTTAGGACTGACAACTTAAACGTAGTTGGTGTGGTTAAAATTTGTTTTTTTTTTGTATTGCATAAAAAAAAGTCCAATTGAATCTAGTCCGTATAATATATAATAAAAATTAATAATATAATGTGTATAATATTTGTATATGTATAAAATAAAAATAATAATAGAAAAAATCAAATTGTATTAGGTTTATTGCGATAGCTCAAACACTGTATTGTAAAGTGTTATTAGATCAAACAAAATGTGATTTTTTCTATTATTATTATTTATTTTATAGGTACCTATACAAATAATGTGTGGAAGAAGAAAAACAAAATAAAATATCAGATTGACTATGTGACTTTTGACTATGTGAAGTGTTTGAGCTTTCGAAATAAACCAAATAAAATTTGATTTTTTTCTATTATTATTATTATTATTTTATACCTAAAAAAATTTCGTTTAAGTTGTCATTCCTAAGTCTTACTAACTTAACTTACGTACAGGTGTAATTTTTTCCGTGTGGGAACTTACGTACGGGCGTATTTTTTTTCGTGTGGGAACTTACATATGTACTCGCTTACCTGCTATGTTTCGTGTGGGAACTTATCAAACCCCGATTATAATGTGTCTTAGACAAGCCATGTGGCAAGATAGTCTCAGCTCGCTACACTATACAACGTACGTAAATTATTACGCCGCGATCTTTCTTTTACGAGTGAATTATTATTATTAAATATATTATTATATATTATTAAACTATTACTGGGTAGCTAAGCCAGCAATCTTATAACAATATTCAACTACCTATTTCTTATATAATTCTATTAAATGAATTTATTATTCCTTTTTTTTTTTTTTTACGATATAATTTTCAAATTTACGCTCTTTGACCATTTAATTTCAAACATACACAAAAAAAAAATTAACTTTTCATTAATCATTAACAATTATTTATAATATTCGGTGTATGGTGTTCAAAATGTATCTTAACTTTTCCGTTGCCCGGAATAAAAATTCTGACTTGCATCAGTATATTATCTGGTAGGCAATCTACCTGCGGTCTTCAATATCAGCTTTATCGATATTTCTGTAATAAATAATATACACAATGATATAGTAGAATCAAATGGCACGAACAATATAATATTATAATGCAATTTAACTTTGTTTTTTACTTTAGACATTTTTAGCTCTGCAATAAAATAAAATTCGATTTAATGATATCAGAATTTTTGATTACCTACCTATGCTAAGATGGAATACTTGGCGCGATCTTGTTCCGTTCACATGCGAAAAATATCAATATTTTTTTGATTAAATGAATTTGGAAAGTTATAATTTTTTTCAAAATATTCTTTTTGAGAATTTGCCGACATGAGTATATTTCTTAAATTATTTTTAATCAACGGCAATAAAGAACGATTGCCAAATAGACACGCGCCCACCACAGAGCAGGGCAAAAGGCATGGGCCACGGACTTACGCGTTATTATCTTTATTTAAATACAACAAATTATTATTGTCTACTATACCAAAGATAGAAGTACAGTACACTTATTTTGGTGGGGGAGGGGGGGTGCAAATGCAGTTATTCGGCAGGGGCGCCACCAAACCTCAATACGCAACTGCATGCACCATCGAAATAAAGTCTAAAAAGAATATGCAAGTAATTACAGTATGACCTATTTAATGCCACTCTAGAGCGGTGGTGGAGACGGTAAAATAACTGTGAGGACAATATTTACCGCAGAGACGAAATAATTTTACCGTCACCGCTGCAGTGTGTGAGGATATAATGGTTTGACATGGTCAAGTTATATATTTATGCAATTTATGAATGAAAAATTGTAACATCGATATGATAGAAATACGTCTTCAATATCAGCTTTATCTTTGTTTCTGTAATCAATAGTATACATAAAGATAGAAGCAAATGACACGAACAATACATTACAATGTTTATTAAAATTTAACGTAGTTTTTAGCTTTAAACGTGTTTAGTTCTACAATGAAATAAAATTCGATTTCATGTTATCAGAATTTTTGATTGTGCTAAGGCATTACATAAAATTGTCGACTTAATGTAACCGGACAAAACCACAGGTTCTTGTTCCGTTCACATGCGTAAAACTTTCTTCGTCGACGACAACGAAGTCGATCACCATAATTTACGCCGTCCCACAGTGTTCCAGAAAAGGTTTTTAGCAGGACAAAATTATTTATTTATAAAATTGTTTTACTTTTCGGATACTTAGATCATTTTAAAATTCAGGTTTTAGAATTAAAAAAATAAACTGCTTAGTAGTTAGTATATTATTTATTCTAATGATATAATTAGATTATAATTTTTTTACATATTATTGTATAAATCAGAATCACTAGAACTGACAGATTCTCCATCAGATGTAGCTGCTTCGTATTCTTCTTTCTCTGTTTCTGTATCACATAAAAAGTTACATAAGTTATTTTTTTTTGTCATTTGGTTTTATGGTGAAATATAATTTTTGACGAATTTGAAAAATATAATATTTTTTTTTAATATAATAGGTACTATGTATTGTGCAGCAACTTGCCGCAACCAAATTATATAATATCGTTTAGAGGACAAGTTAAGCTAATAGAAAACACCAAGTTCAAACCTCTACTATCGACTACTATTTTTTCAGTATCCTCAATAATTTAAAAAAAAAATGTATCTTACATTTTTAAATATTTCTATATATATTACTTAAATTGTTCATGCAAAACTTAAAAAAAATAAAAAAAAAATATATACATACCTTCCACTAGTGTATCCATAATGTTGAAGAAAAATGAACGGACTAACTTCATTCAACGAACGACACTAACGGTATAAAACCTATACTCTCAAAAAATTTAGCTGGCAATTGAAAATCTTTTCTCGGACTATTAGTATAATCAGTACACTATTATAACACTGTATGCGATAGCGTATCAATTTAAAAACCAATATTATATAATTAGTGACTGACTATCAACAAATTAAATTCATTTTTATGTTCAATTAATGATTATGAAAATTCTAATTTTGTCCACCTAAATCAAATTTCTGGAACACTGTGCGTCCGCGCTATTTATACGCCGCCGCGTTTGTGCCAGTGGAGTACTCGTCTTCTGATAAATATTATAAATGACATTCGAAGCAGATTCAAACGTTTTAATTAATACCATATTCAAGAACAATAACTCCAGAACACAGTAAAATACACAAAAATCACATATCCATAATCTAGAAATAGAAAAATGTAAATAACTAAAAAGCGAAGTACCTACCAACCAATTGAACTTGAAAACCAGTCGCAATTGAATTGGGGCTAGAGGGGCTTAGCCACCCCAAATATGTGTCTAGCCTCCACATAATAGGTACAGAATTATAAAAATGTCGTCGAATTTGTGGTTTTTTTAACTTTAAAAATTCGTAATTTTTTACAACAAATATGTTATAGAAATTGAGTAATTTTTTTCAAATTAAAAAAAACCTTAAATTTGTTCACATTCTTTTTTTAAAAAATATTTCCTCAACTTGTTACGTTCCTCTGTTTGTGGACTGTATAATTTGGTTTGGTTTTGGGGTTGGTAAGACTAATAATTAGGAATTGGACATAGGAAAAACGTCAATAAAATTAGCTCAATTGTTTTGGTGATGGTGTTGAGTGTTGACTATTATTAAAAAAAAACTAATGAAACACAACAATAATAATAACAACAATAACAATTGAATAAATATTAAATAATAACTTAACAACAAAACAAAGCGACAACGGTAACGATAATACGGTCGGTATGGTCGCGGTCGTGATACACGGCGAGTGCTGACTTGTCACGGAGTTTCGTCTATGATCACGGTGTAATCGGAAAAAAATCCCCCGACGAACAACCCTAAAAGAGAAAAAAATCTCCACCCTAGGAAAAAAAATCCCCAGTTACCTACAATATTACTCACAATCACATGCAAATGGTTGAACAAATATATTTTGAACGTTAATTAGTATCTATAATTAATATTTAATGACAAATACGTATATTATATTATATTATAATAGAAGATTAATAATAGGTTATTAATTATATTATATTGTAAAAAAATTATAAAAATATTTAGAATGATCGATACGTCAATTAATATACAGTTAAAAACATAGGTAGTATACAAAATATAGGTACCTATAATTATTATTATTATCATTATTATTACCACCTATATTTCGTATAAAATGTTTGTATAGGTAGATACCTACTATATTATACCTACTAAATATTTGTATATGTTATGTTTTTACTGTGAGTAGGTGACTATAATACATTCAAAATTCAATAAATTATTGTTTCATAATTATTTTATTATGATTATAGTTATTATTATTATTATTGATATTACCATTTACCACCTATTTTTTATAATATTTTTATATACCTACTATGTTTTGAACTGTATTCTTTGACGTATCGATCACTCGAAATATTTTTATACTTTATATACTTGTGTACACTACCCACACCTCACACAACAATCATAAGTAATATTTGAAGTTTTGAAAACGTAATATTTTATTTCAGGAATTTAATTTTTACAGAATTATACCAACATAAAATGTGTATTAGTATAGTAATATAAAATGTTGTTCTTAATTTTTCAAAAATTATTTATAGTTATTTATTTATATTATTTTATTACCTATATTTTGTATAATATTTTTGTATACTATGTGTTTAACTGTATTATTTGACGTATCGATAATTCAAAATATTTTTATATTCTAAACCTATTTGTAACGTTGTTAAGTTAGTTATTTAATTTGAATTACACATAATATATTATCGTAATTTAAAACAAAATATTATTTATAAAATATAATTTTTTTAACAATATAATATAATATAATATTATAATATAATATAATTATTAAAATAGAATATAATATACGTATTTGTAATTAAATATTAATTATAAATACTAATTAACGTTTAAAAAATATTTGTTCAACCATTTGCATGAGGTTGTGACTTTGTGAGTAATATTGTAGTCTGGGGATTTTTTTTCCGGGATTCGTGTGCATATGGCCCAGAGTAATATACTAATATTATAGTAATTATAGTGGCCTAGTACCTATTAGCTTAACTTTATCACCGGGAAATCCTTATCAAGATTTAACTCAAATAACGTGTCAGATATTAAAAATATAATTCAGATACTTTATAAACTGTATAATATGCTCTAAAGTCTAAATATTGTATTTTTATTTTGAGTTAAGTCGTAAATGTTTGATGTTTCGGGTTTATATATTGACTGCAGGTAAACGATTCGTCAAAAAAAAAAAAATTAAAAAATTCGTTCGCTTGATAATCGTTTGAAAAAAACTCGAATGTGAAGTCGTGAACGAATTCATTTTTTCAGTGAACGTTCCGAACACTGACATATATATAATATATTATATATGTGTATATTCAGTGGCGTATTTATATGCAGGCACTATAGGCACTTGTCAACAGCGGCACATTCTTCGAGTGATTTCATTTTTTTTACGAAATATTGATGGTATTCCATATTGACTCTCCATAGACTTATTATGTTCTTTTTCTGTTAATTTAAAATATAATAAATGTAGCCACAACTAGGTGAATAATAATAATAATAATATATATATATATATATATAGCCTATAGTCACAACAGCCAACAAGAATTTTTAAAGTTTCTTATCGCCGTCATAGACCTATAACTTATGTACAGCACACTCCACTCTGCCCTGCCAACAGTGCTAGGATGTAGTGAAGGAGTCCGCATATATGTATAGGCCTGGGCTATACACGGGGTATTCCGCCGCGTTTCGAACGCAGCGTAATAGCGTATTCCGCATCGTTTTCCGCGGCGTTTTCCGTCAAATTAAAAACGCATTGGTTTAAATCGGAGCAGCTATACACGACGGGCGTAATATTTTCAGGGCGGCAAAAAACGCCGTTCGGCTTGCGTTTTCCCCCGTCGTGTATAGCTGCTCCGATTTAAACCAATGCGTTTTTAATTCGACGGAAAACGCTGCGGAATACGCGGCGTTCGAAACGCGGCGGAATACGCCGTGTATAGCCCCGGCCTAAGGCTGGGGCCATACACGGCGATATTCGCAGCGAAATTCGTCGAGCGGATTTCGCGGCGGTTTTCGTTCTGTCTGGCTATACACAGCGAATTCGCGTGACGGATTCGCTCAATAAAAAAAATACCGTAGTATAGTAATAATCGCCGCGAAATTCGCTAAACCAAAATACCCGTATAGCCGCTATCATTAAAAGTTTATATAAATAGACGGTTTAGCGGTTTTATGGATTGGGCGGTTTTGAAAAAAATCGTCGACCGACCGCGAATATCGCGGCGGATTAATTCGCGGCGAACTCGTATAGCCTGCCCGATTTAATCATATAGGTTTTCGATGACAGCGGAATTCGCCGCGAAATCCGCTCGACGAATTTCGCCGCGAATATCGCCTTGTATAGCCCCAGCCTTAGGAACTGTAGGTATATTATTTTGTTTCTTTTCACGCTCTCACTCTCTCACTCTCTCTCTCTATACTGTACACGTCCTGACGTCTCTCTCTCTCTCTCTCTCTCTCTCTCTCTCCCTATACTGTACACGTCCTGACGTCTCTCTCTCTTTCTCTCTCTATACTGTACACGTCCTGACGTCTCTCTCTAAGCTCTGTCCATTAGTTTATAGGTCTATGATTGCCGTCTATCGGGAGTATTCATGTCATTAATAGTATAATCTAATAACATCAACATTCGGCGCTGCGGTTCTACGAATATTTTGTTGACAAATCGGTCTGTACCGCATAGTGTTGAGTGCTTACCGCTGCAGCTGTGTCGCTTTTACTTGTATGGAAATCGTTGACATTTTTTTTGAGTACGAATAGAAAACGGTTAGATTAGGTGAAAAGTTGCCCAATTATAAAGCGAAAAGTTGCAAAATGTTTTAAATAAAAACAAACAATTATTTAAAATATAAATAAAAGTTGTTTTGCACAACTAGGTACCTACCTAATTAAACTTAATTTTATCGTACTTGAGGCTGCAATTTTCCACACGCTTACAAGCGGTAAATATATAAATACGCCTCTGTATATAAATTATTATATATACATATATATTATATTATATAAAAATCTCGTATTGTATTATAAATTATAATATCTTCGTGGCTGTAGTGATAACTTACTGTATGATAGTGAATTGTTGGTATACTCGGTTGCCACTTGGTGATAATAAAGTAACGCCAATCACAATACGACACACACAACATCATCAAGTGTTACCAGCTGATACTTACACGACTGCGTACATAATAAATAATAACATTATAGTATTGTTTGTAAGTAGTATTTTGTTATTCTTCTGTGCGAGCGCCATTATACTCATACCCGTTTTCAGTAAACTGAGTAAACAATTGTACTTTGGTTGCTACTCAGATAGGTGTGTTGGATTCGTTAAAGTATACGACTCAAGTTTCAAAAGTCGAAATTAATTACTCATTTAACATGGCCAATGAAGTTTACATTGTTTCTGCTGTTCGTACACCGATAGGTAAGCATTACAAATATAATATGAAGTGAGTTCTGGTGTCAAACATCGTCTGACAAACCAAATCGTTTCGTGTATGGACGTGTTTGTCAGTCTGCCATCGAATCGTCGGTCGAACGTTTCCACAAACCAACTTGACGACTTAGGGATTTGTGCGTGTGTGGATCTGTCTGACAAACTGAACTACACAACATTGTATGATATGTAATAGATCTATTGGTTGTTATTTGGTGTCCTGTGGACTGTGGTTTATAGTAACCCAAAACTAGTAAGGGCATTTTTAAAAATACACATACATTTTTTGGATGTGTCATGACTGTTGTATATAGTTTATAATTTATTGGATTTATTATTTGTCTGTATCACGTATATACATTTGTTTGATTTGGTGAACAATCTTTGAGTATAATACACTTTGTTTCCAATCTATTAAAATTAAAATTTTGTATTTACAATAGGCTCGTTTGGCGGTTCATTGTCGTCTCTGAAAGCTCATCAGTTAGGCTGCGTAGTGATTTCAGAAGTTCTTAAAAGAGCTAATGTCAATGCAAATGAAGTATCTGAAGTTATTCTTGGACAGGTAAACAAAATATATAATATGTCACATTATTAGTATATACTTTTTAGTAATTAATGTGTGTGTAAACAATATATAACATGTATGAACATTTCTTAGGCCCTCACAGCTGGACAAGGTCAGAATCCCGCTAGACAAGCTTCAATTAATGCTGGAATTCCAATCACTGTACCAGCTCATGTCATCAACATGCTCTGTGGATCTGGGCTGAAGTGAGTTGAAATTAAAATTTATGAGCATTATTTATAAATTACTTACTTTTAAATAATACTTATAAGTAAGTTTTGTAGGATACAAATTATTTAAATTGTATTAAAAATAATTGGTGATTATTCCCTAGGGCTGTGGTTCTTGGGTACCAGGCAATCAAATGTGGAGATTCTTCAATTGTAATTGCAGGTGGTCAAGAGAGTATGAGCAACGCTCCTCATGTTGTCAATATTCGATCTGGGATTAAAATGGGTAACACAGAATTGACAGACACAATGCTATGCGATGGATTGATAGACGCATTTGACAACATACATATGGGCATGACTGGTAAGAAAACAAAACATTACTCTAAATCTATAGATAGGTATTGTTTTTGAATATTAGTTGTATAATTTAATTATTATTATTATAATACATATTTAATTTTAGATTTTTGGTTTAAATAAATCAGCTGTTTTGATGATTTAATTTTAAAACAAGGTATGATAATGATAATTTTGTACACACCTATTACTATATAGTATATATTCTCTTATTAGTTTGTATAATATATACAATTTTGTTTTAAAATAAATATAAAAAACTGCCATAAAATTATACATTTATTTTTTTACTATTAATTTGAATAACTTACTACTTTGGGGAAAATAGTGGGCACTTTTTTTTAGACTGAGAGTCAAACACAATTGTTTTTCGTGTTCAATGATTTTATATTATTAAATGTAAATTTAACACATCCATTACAGTTACCCCACAATACCTGATCTACAGCGGAGCAGTAACCACTTGCCCCCTATTTTTGTATTGTCAATTATGTATGGACACTTTAAATCTTGGTTTTGTGTATTTTTTAAAATGGAAAATAAATTATTTTTAGACTTATAAGAATTGTATAATATGCAGTTAATAATGCTATATAATTAAATACTGTTTAAAAATATTTTGTTTTCAGCTGAAAATATTGCTGAAAAGTATGATATTTCGAGGGAAATTCAAGACAGTTATGCTTTTGAGTCTCAGAAACGAACAGCTGAAGCTCAAAAAAATGGTTACTTCACAGATGAAATAACACCAGTTGAGCTGAAAGTACGACGGAATACTATCGTATTTGACACAGATGAATATCCAAAAAATGATACTACGTTAGATTCATTAGCTGCATTGAGGCCTGTTTTTAAATTGGTAATATAAAAAGTAATTTTTTTTAGAAACAATTTGAATGTCTGATTAAACATATTTAGAATGGTGGTGTGGTTACTGCTGGAAATGCATCAGGAATAAACGATGGTGCTGCGGTAGTACTTCTAATGAACGAAGAAGAATACAAAAAACGAGGTTGTACTCCATTGGCTAAAATTGTAGCTCATGCTGAATGTGGGGTTGATCCAAAAATGATGGGTACTGGACCAATACCTGCAGTGTTGAAGACTGTAAGTATAAACAATATTTAATTAGTGATAAAAGTAATTTTAATACAACATTTAATGTACCTGATGTATCTTACAACGTATACAAATAACTGTGTGCATGATTGACATAATTTACAGTGAGTAATTAATCCAAAATGTTTTTACTTTCTTAGATTGAAAAAGCTGGTTGGACAATGGATAGCGTTGATATTTTTGAATTAAATGAAGCGTTTGCTGCACAATCAATTGCTGTAGTGCGTGATTTAGGATTAAATTCAGATAGAGTGAATATCAATGGAGGTGCAATTGCATTGGGTCACCCTATTGGAGCATCTGGTATAATTATTTTTTTTTTTTAAAGTATATGTTAGTTGCTTAAAATAAAACTGAATTGTACAACACAGGCAAAAAGAATGTTCGATTCCAATGAAACGTCATTCACCAAGGTTTAAGGGTGTCGATGCCAGTCAATAATTAAGGAATAAAATTTGTTTTAAGTAAAAAAAATTAACAAAGTCCGCCCTTTTCTACAGGGCGTGAGAGTTTTTCCTGTAAGACATGTTTTTGTACTTAAAACGCATCAGAGCGACTCCATCAGTTTTAAAATATGTCATTTTTAGAAGTTTATTGTTTTTTACTTCTATCATACGCACTGGGGGAAAACTGCAAAAATTCATGCGCAGTCACGTGTTCAATGTTATAATGCCATATTAAGATGATTTCAGCGTAATATTTGTTTTTTCTAATAGACCCACACACATCATAGATTGCATTTTAACTTTATATATTTTATAATATTGTAATGAAAAATTGCTTTTAAACAATTAAATTAATGTGACTACGTTTTATGATTCATTTAATCAGGTGCTCGAGTATTGGTAACGCTGGTGCATATCTTGTTGAGAACCGGCAAAAAACGAGGCATTGCATCCTTATGTGTTGGCGGAGGTATGGGTATTGCTGTGGCCATCGAGACATTTTAATCACTCAACACTTTAATATTCACTCTACAAGAGGACATCAGAAGATTTTAAGAAAATTATAAAACTATTTAAACTTACTCTGAGGTTATGGGCAGGAAATAATTAGGTTACTTTAGATATAACGCAAAATATTTTAATTATTTTAAATATGTACCGATAAGTGTGGATATTGAACATAGTTTTCAATATATAAACATTGTTTAAGTAACAGATGATACAATTTTCAATAACACAATTTGATTATACATTTTAATTCAGAATAATAATAATATATTTAATTTTTATAATATTTTATAATCCTGTAATATGTTTAAGTCCGTTATTTAAGTTAGTAATTTACATTTTACAACAATATATAATTTTATATGATTTTTTTATGTAACTAATTTATTTTTCATTGCAAATTTTCCATAATTTTAACGCAATTATATGTGGTCTCTAGTTATGAGAACAATATACTATTGGGAAATGGCAAATTAATACATCCAAATCATAATATGTTCATTATGTTTACATGTTTGGAAGAATGTTTTTTTGCTAATGCAAATTCTGGTGAAGTGTTTGAAAAATCCATTGATTGTTTTCTGAACAAGTATGAAATAAAATGTCCAGGTGAATTACATGGTTTTTATCTGATAACAACTATAATTACATATTATATTCAAATGCGAATGCGGTAATATACAAAAAACATTTCAATTTCAAACCGCAAAACATGCAGCATTTAAAAAAATCTAAACTGACAAAAACATAATTTAAATAAAAAAATTGTTTTAAGTTAAGAATAAAATATATATATTATATATATTTTGTTTCAGAGTAATAGGTACTATGATTTGTTCTCTACATTTAATAATAATAAAATTATACTATAAAATTATTTAACTATTTTAATATTTAATAATTGTTTTTTTTATCATAGACCAATTTATATTTTTATCAACTATAGACCAATTTCTAAATTATTTTTAATACCCAAGCTGTTTGAGTCTTTAATTACAAAAAAAAATATCAAATTTACTATCTAATTACATTTGTCCTAACCAACATGGATTTCGGCCTAAAAAATCTGTGTCTACGAATTTGTTGACTTACCATACCTATTTAATTAACTCCGTTGAAAATGGCGCACAAATTGATTCAGTTTACACAGATTTAAGTAAAGCCTTCGATAAAGTAAACCATTATTTACTAATAATTAAGCTTCAAAGATTTGGACTTCATGGTAATTTTCTTAATTGGTTAACTTCTTACCTAACGGATAGATGTCGGTTAGTTAAGTTGTCTAATTCTTTATCAAGGGTTATTTTTGTAAGTTCTGGAGTACCCCAGGGCTCGCACTTAGGGCCATTACTATTTAATTTGTTCATAAACAATTTACCATTTGTTCTTGATTCTTCAGTCAATGTGTTAATGTTTGCCGATGACACTAAATTTTATTCTACTATTAAAGACCAAGATGATGCACTAAATCTCCAAGCAAACTTAAATAAGTTTAGTTTTTGGTGTGAACAAAATAAATTACCAATTAATATTAATAAATGCAATGCTATTTCTTTCACTAAAAAAAAATACCCTATAATTTTTAACTATCAAATTAATAATATCAATATTAACAGAGTTGAATTGGTTAGAGATTTGTTTGTTCTCTTTAATAATAAATTATCTTTCTCTATTAATACAAATATGGTTATAAATAAATGTTTTAAAATGTTGGGTTTTATTTTACGAAATACTAGGGAATTTAAAAATGTATTTACATTAGAGATGCTCTATTGTTCTCTTGTTAGGTCACATACAGAATTCGCTTCAATAATCTGGGTTCAAAATGGTACTGATAAATTGGTTGAGAATGTTCAGTATAAATTCCTCAAGTCTATAGCGTTTCGTTTAAACTTACCCATTTCTAGAGATTTATTTTCATTAGTAGCTAATTCTATTTTTATTCAGCCTTGTGAGGTCAGGCGTAAGTTATCTGACGTCCTATTTATTTATGATCTTCTAAATAATTATATTGATTGTCCTGATTTATTAAGTAAAATTGGTATTTGTACCCATAGTTATTCGATTAGAAATTCTTGTTTATTTTTTGTACCTTTTTATAAAAAAAAAATGTGTACAGATTCATTTTTTCCTAGAGCACTATTATTATATAATTCAATTTGTAATGAAGTCGATTTCTTTTTTATGTCTCGTGAATCTTTTAGAACAAAAGCTTTATACCTACTATTTATTTGAAATTTTATATATGTAAATTTTTTTTGTGATTATTCACCTTTCAAACTTTATTAATTATTTTGTATATTGTATGGTTGTTTCAGGATTATTATGTATTATATCTATGTAAAGGGCTTGCCCCGTAAAATGAATGATAAAATAAATAAATAAATAAATAATATAATATATAAATGCTGTTGTGATGTGGCTCGCCCGGACTTATAGCGAACCTAGCGGATAACTCTTGAAATATTTACAAAGTTGTGACACGCTACTACCACAGATTATATAATTTTATATAAACTGTACTACTACCATTGATTAAATATACATAGATAGCTTACGTCAATGCACAATATGGAAATAAGTGAAATAGTACAGTTTCGTGACCATAGATATCGCAACAGTGCATATTGAAAAATAATAAATTTAACAATATAATTTAAAACGTTGCACTACCTACTACTAACATTAATGAAACTAATAATTGAAGATATTTTAATTATGCTATTTTAATACTATTATTAATATTTTTCAAAAGTATATTAAAACATTAATTTACTACCTATTCATTTTAATAATTTATCCGTGTGAAAAAGTACATGTGATTTTAGTATATACCTAATTTAGAAAAAACAATTAATAATTTTTATTAAGGGGCCTTGGCAGTTTTACATTAAATTTAGGGAGCCTCGTGACAAAAAGATTTGAGAAGTACTATACTAGATTATACTCTAAAATATCTAAATATATATAATAGCTGTCCCGGTAAAAGATCATGTTTGTAATGTTGCATTTCAATTTAAAAACTTCATATACATTTTTCTATCATAATTTATAATTATTGAAGAAATATATAAACAAAATTTTTGACCAAGGTTGGTTGCTCAATACACAGTCAAATATTAATCAAATATATCATAACGCTTTATGTCAAAACAAGAATTATACCTATTCACTAGCAGAAGAAAAAAATGAGCAAGGTGCTAAAAACAAGAAAACACCAAAAAAACTAAACAATTTTTCAAAATTATTTTGAAGTTTATAAGAAAACTATTATAGTATAAATAATATACCTAATCATATAATAAAATATGCAAAATATTTTAAACATATTTTTAGAGTTTTTTATCAGCACTAGAAAATAATACTCCACTCTACCAGACTACTATTAAAATTAGGAGCAGAATCGTAATAGTTTTAATTTAATTTAAAGATTTTAAGAAGAATGCAAATATCCAAAGAAGTGAATTAATTATACATCATATTTTATAATTTACGTCTACTCGATAAAAAATATTGCAAATGATTAAAATGCAAATGTAATGTACAATTATTACAGGCTCCAATTTATTATGCCGACTCGATTGAAAAAAACCTTATTATGATACAATGTTTTAGTAAATACTAACTTCAATTTTTAAAAAAATTGCATTTTAATTCTTCAGTTTTAAGACATTTTGCACATAACAGTATGAAAACACAGGCCTTCATAGAACAGGAAGCACGCTCTGGTTGACTTTAGAACTGTGGTAATATTTTCAATCAAGAGTGGATACGTAAAGGTATCCAGAGTGACGACACCTTATCGATACACCTTGGTATCCTCGAAACCGTGCTTTAAGTTTTAACCCACAGATATATCGAGCCCTATTATGTAAAAGGGCGTAAAAGCGACATTTTCATTTTTTTACAGGAACTAAAAAAAACACTTAAAATCGAATATCTGATGGATTTTCATGAAAATCAGATGTGTAGTTATAAAAAAATTATTTCAAAAATACAATTACAGAATAAAAATGATATTTTTAATATTGTGTAACTTATGGCGCTTACAATAAAATAAATGTTCGAATAGCTCAATGGTGACTTTTTACTCTCGGCGCTTACAACAAACATTTCGTCGTGTTGATTGCGCTTACACTACTCCATGCAACAAAGTACCTTAGGTACGAATTTTTTTCGAAATTAATGTGACTTACGATCAATTTTGAAGTTATTTAAACGACATGTCGCTTTTGCCCAATCTTTAAATGGCAAAACGACATGCTTAGGTTTATATTGTCACTTAAGGTACGTTTTCCCTATAGCGTCTGGACGCGGCGTCTAGCGTCACTACCGGTCTGGACGTAGGTCGCGTCTAGACGCCGCGTCTGACCGCGCACTGTTCTCGCGTCTGACGCTGCAGGGAAACCGTACCTTAGCCATTTTACAGATCGATGAGCCTGAATTTTAGAAAAATTTTGATAACAATATCTCATTTTTGCCAAAATGGTCGATTAAGCCCTTTTACCCACGGATTAAGATATACTAAGATCAATTATTTAAATTGACATCAGTCATTTAAGAAGGATTGAATAGATTTGTGACCACATCCAATGTTTTTAACAATACTGTTGATTACGTTATAGAAAATTATCCAGAAATGCTTAAATTTCCATGTTTTCATCATAAATCTGAAATTATGACGGTTATTTTCCAAAATTACATTGTTATGAGAATGAAGCAGTATACTATAACTCATAATAGAGAATTAAAGAAAAATAGCTCTAAAAAAAAAGCTCTCAAAACTTCAATCTTCATAATTAATAATTATGTTATATTTGAAATTATTAAATACAAAACCTATTAGTTAAATGTGAATTAGAGTTGTATTGTAATATTATTGTAGGTGCCAGGGGCGGATTTAGGTATGTGGTGGCCCCTGGGCGGAATATACCGTGGGGGCCCCTTATAAATAAACAATGAAATATATTTTTTTTACTTATTGAATAATATTTATTATTATGTTTAGTAGTAGTAACACTAGTAACAATTAACTTATATTTAATAATAAATAATTATAAAAACAATCAAATCGAGTATAACTAGGTAGTATATTAAGTAATATTATCATAATATTCAGTGTAAGTAATTAAATGAAAAATAATAAAAATAATAATGTCAAGTAATTAAAATTAAATGCCGGGAACTTTTCTTAATTTTATTTGTATAAACTTATTTACCTAATGGAAATTAAACTGATAAGACTTTTTTTAAATTTGTATTTATAATATTAATGCGTTTGATTTTCAATTTTTATTATTATTTTTTTTTTTAATTAATATATACCCAAGTGGCCAATATACATATAATTTTTTTCGATTTTGGTACTTGTTTGTTATGGCCCCTCCAAAAAAAATCTTTCAATGCATAATATTATTTTATTTTAATAGTTTTAAATATATAATGTAAAATGTATTTATGAATAGTATGTATAGTATACAATTTAAATTCAAAATTGCTGCAAATTATAATTGTAAGCTTTCCAACAATCTGGCAAAATGATTGAGCCTGGTCTTATATATCTTTGTATTATAGGTAACAATGTTTTCTCCGATCGATCAGGTACACTGATTATAAAACACGCTTAAGTTTCCCAACATATTCCACCAAAAATCCATTGCTATTGCAGAATACGCCCAGCATTATTTTTTCTACTCACAAATAAACTTTCATCTATTTCAACAAAAAGACTGGGACCACCAATTTCTTTATTTTGATCATTTTCAAGTTTCCATACACATACGTCACAAAGATAATTACTCCAATTAACCACAGCATTTTGTCCCATATATAGTTTACGTTTACAAAATGTTACTAAAGACATTTCTAGGGGCAAGTAGTATATGAAATGGACAATTGTGTGTATTGGTAGTCTAGAACCAGTTAGCCAATTATTAATTCTCAATCCTTTTTCCTTTCGGCAACTTCTTTTCTGACATCGCCATCACGATCCCTTGATAAATATTGAATGGCCATTTTCACACACTTCACTAACTTTAATTATATTATGTTGTTGTAAAAAGCTAATTCCAGTATCACTGTTTGAAACAATATTGTAAGTAATTCAGTAAAATTAATTTTAACATATTGAATTTACTTTTTCAGTAGTAAAAAGTTAAGTAGTTTATTTGTTGCGGCCAACGACCTTGTTGTGAAACTGTTATCATTGTGTTGTTCGTGCATGATATACTCTCGTCGTTCGCAAATTATTATTAATTGTTAATTCTGTTTCTTTTTCCGCTATTGCAGCGCCTACTTTTTTTTATATACGTCTGTTACTTTTGGTTTAGTACCCTTTTGATACACACACAACGTAATGTGGTTATAAATTATTGTTAAACCTGTACTGTGTGGTCCATGTAACCATACAATTATTATTAGTACTTGTATTGTGACTGGATCTCACGTCGTTATTGAAACGACATAACAGAACATAATATTATTGAAATAAATCCTCGTCATTACGAACAGCAACCGTGTGAGTCTTTCTATTATTACTAACTGTCTGTGTGGAAGTTGGCCTTTACCGCGTATTCGTGTCCTGTGCCCACCAACTCCACCCAGTCCGACATACGAATCTTCGCGTAAGTCCGCCAGCACTCGCCGTGGTGTGTGGAAGGCCGCCCAGGTCATCATCGCGACATCCAGGTCCGCGTAAGTCCGACAGCAACGAACGTTGTGTGAGAGGCCACCCAGGTCGTCCAGGTCACCGTCGGTCCAGCTCAACCACAGCACAAGACATCTGTTCCTGTTTTTTGTGAGCTCTGTGGTCATTGCACCAGACCGAATCGACCACAGAGACCCCCCTCCCCATAATTAGCTTGCACCATCCCAATCCCTTTGGTAGGGATCTCCCGTCATGATCGTGCGTAGAATTTACTGCCTTGCACACTTTCAGACGAGGGCACCTATAGTTGCCTACCCACCCAAATAGTCGGCGCTAGTGGTGGCATTGGCCCACAACAATCATAACAGTTCTCGGGTGTTCCCCGAGTGGTCCTTCGGGAATGTGTTTCGTCAGGTGTCTTCGCGTACACAGTAGATAGTAGATATGTTTTTGGACCATGGCCATATAGATAGGTCTGGCAACTCGACAGTGTTTGTACGTGGTCGGAAATGTGCCGTTATACAATTATACGGCATATCAGGGGAATGCTATCAACATTCATAGTATAGCATTCTAAGTATTACAAATTTACTATTTTGGTGGGATAGATGGCGAAACAATAATATACAACACGGTATTAGAATAATACAAGCTAATATAAGAGATATTATGGGCATATAATAATATATACCTATCTAAAATTATTAAATACAAATATTAAAAATTATTACACAAATAATTGTGTACCCATCTAATTTATGGTAAAATTAATTGATAATATACAGACCTACAGTTTGCCTAGTACTAGTCTTTAGTTTCTAGTTGTTGAAAATAATAAATTCACAATGCCTAGACGCCTAGAGTATGCTCAATATGTAGAGAAAACAATGCTCTAACACTTTTTTGAGTGCCGATCAATAGTGTTAGAGCACAAAAATGCCAAAAGGTTTTTGGTACTCAAGAAACATTAGTTCCCGGCAAAACTGTTTTGTGTGAAAAACACTTTTTGTCAACAGACATTGTAAGACAAAATTAAATTAAAGACCCTATTACAAATCATGTTATTTGTACAGTGAGTATGTTCGCGCAATAAGCAATTAGCTTATCGCGGAAGACGGCGACAGGATATGCGCGACGGCGACATCTCCCTTCTCGTCCAAACACCACTCCGTCCTTAAATTATTTAAATTGTTCTAAATGTTATGTATATTTATTATCTTTGTTTTCACGTTTTGTGTAAATAAGTATTGGTCAACTTTTGCCCAATATTATTATCATTTTATCATATCACTATTATATTTTCTTTGTTATTGTTTACTTCTACGGCCAACGCCCTTGTTGTTTTTTCGTATTATTATTGTTGTACGTAAAAATTATTCTTTTTCTTGTCCCGCTATTGCATCGGTGGCTTTTCGTCGTTTCTTTTGTATTTTTTAAGTCGCATTGAGCGCATAGTATTTATTAAAATTATTATTATTAATTTTGTGATTCATCAATCAAATATATTATACAATATTATATATAGCCGTGAACGCACAACCTTCAGTGTTCATTAAAAGCAAATAAAGACCTTCATAATTCAGCACTCATCTTGTAAGTTACTATTTTATATCACCTTCTTTCATCTGTTCAACATAGTCAGTGGCTCCCGATTATTGTGTGGTGCTGCCCTGGAGTCCCCATCACGACCAATGAGAGTGCCGATGCGTAAGTCCACCAGCAACAAATACGTTGTGTGAGAGGCCGCCCAGGTCGTCCAGTATGTCGGGTCAATCCTCAGAGGGACTACCAGAAAATAGCAGTCTTCCTTAATTTTAAGTTAAGTTTAAGTCCCTGATCTGTGTGAGCTCTGTGGTCATTGCACCAAATCGATTCGACCACAGAGACTCCTCCCCATAATTAAATTGCATTGTCCTCATTCCCTGTATGTACGTCACCACCCATCCTCGCCATAGTGTCGTCGCCGCGTAGAAATCAGTCGGTCAGGCGTGTGTATAATTGCCTATCACCCCGACTAATAGGCATTGGGTCAGGCGGGTGTGTGTGTAGTTGCCTATCAACCCGATTCAGTAGGCAGTATTGAGAATATACAAATTTGGTATCTCTTTCTCGGTTACCACCGAGTGGTCCTTCGGTCTGTGCCCCTTATTGCCGGGCGTACACAGAGTATATTTTTAATACCATAATAATAAAATATAAAGAAATTCATTGAACTAGACCGGTTTAGAACTATCCCACACCGGGATAATGCACAATGTAAATGATATGGTCCAAACATCCCAGTACATTATTAATCACTGGTTCCATAACTGCATCCATAATACATTTTAAGTAAATAAATAAAAGTATTACACTTTTAAATAAAAAAAAATTATAAATTGTATTGTATAAATTTGTTTTTCACTTACTAAAGTTTGATTAATAATTATTTCTAGTATATAATTATAGTATTATTATTTAAACTCACTTTAAGGTTACTAACAATTTTTCAGCAGGAGCTATACTTTGACGAAAATTTGTGTCTTGTAATCGTATTGCCTCACCAATTTCATTTAATATAAAGTCAATCCTAACTCTAGTTATGAATTATAATCATATAATAAATTATTGCACTAACCGATTTTTTTCGAGTATTAATGCATAATACATAATATAATATAAATAAATAAACAATTTTTTTCTTCACATTTAATAAGTTACTTTTTGATCGTCAATTATATAGAATGTATGATAATGATAATTGATAACTTGTTTTCGTCTATCACTCACATGCATACTTCCGTAATCAAATGTCCGTAATAATAATAACGTTTCATAAAATTCCCGATACTGTTATATAATGTATTATAACCGCAGTCACTCTAACCAGTAATCAATTGATCAATAAATACATTTTTAATTTTCAAGTATTTTAGTATGTTTATGTTGATGTTGATGGAATTAGATCGAAAAACCATATTTCTAAATATGAAGGTAGCCAGGAAAAAATTAATACAAGCGGAATTGGTATATTGACCCCGAAATACAAATTTTGTTGCCCAAAAATGACCTAGAATTTTACCGATAAGAGTACAAAAGATGCGGATTAGACCAGTTAGTGACTAGTTAGTAGTTTTTTTTTTTTTTTTTTTCATTTATTGAACAAAAGCTGTATTTACAATCTTTAATTACATGTAATACAATGAGTAAATGGGATGTAGGTTGATTAGCGGGAGGGAGAAGTCACCCAATGGTGGCACTCCTTGAAATAGTAGCCTTAATAGTTATAAGAATTTATTTATATGACATATCGAGTTTTCAACTCATTACCCATGACTAAATAAACAGGCATGATCACCAAAAAACCAATTTTTCCGATAACTGCGCATTTTCTACAGACTTGACAGAAACAGTAAAATTCCTATATAATTTTCGTGGAAATAACATTTTTTCCATGATTTTTCCATGATTAGTTTTTCTTCCAAGTCTGGGGAAATATAAAATATGCGTGAGGTAATCTGGCGACCATGACTGTTCATTTAGCCACGTCATTAATGTTATCGACTTTGAGAACGGTTCAACGGTGTTCATTGTCCAAATATTGACTGTGGAAGATCGTTTATTACTAGTAGTTGTTTCTAATTAGTTGTATGATTTTGAAGCACCTTCCATAATAACCGTGTCAGTTGTATATGTGTACTCGTGTATGTTTAATAACAAAATCTCGAATTATCGTATTTAATGTTGGTCATTGTATCCTGGTTTTAATCAGTCTATGATTCATGTTACACTAGTGGAATTATGGACTCAATTAATGTACTCAAATATATGGAGAAAAGACAACTTGGCTATACCGGTAAGTTTTATTATTAAGTTTTGTAACTCATTCACCGTTTTTTGCGTCATTGATCTCCATGTAGAAATACTGTACAATTATTAACAGAATACCTATACTCTAGAATTATTTTTCTTTTTAAGTCTCAATTATTTAATTGTAATAAATTTAAATAACTTGTATCAACAACGTTTGAATAATAACACTGATAATCCTGATAGCCTGATAGAGTATAGTCATATACTTGATAGTTTGGCTGCCTTTAAACTTTAAAATAATGATAAATCATTGCATTAGAAAACAATTTATACTAAAAATATTGATTTCTTCATTCTTCAATGTTTAAGATTATGTTAGTTTTTTTTCTTTATGCTTTTCTTACTATTGTGAATTTTATAAAAGTAACTTTTTTAAGCACATTTTTATTAAATTTATAGGTAGTTAACATAGATTAAAAAATGAGTACCTCAAATAATAAAACCCCAACAATAAAATAATATTGTAAAATCAACAGTATATTGGACTCTTACTTAAATATAAATATTGTTGCTTTTAACAATTCATTATTCTATTATTTATTTATTTATTTAAAGGAATTAAAAGCAAATTGAATGACATGTTTATTGGACAAATGGGTTATATACCTCAAACATATGATGGCGCCTCGGATTACCCCTTGGATGACACAGGCAATACATATATTTATATTGGAAATACTTTTGCTTGTAAGTTCAGTAGGAATAAAAACAATTCACACTTAGTTGGTATTTCAACTGTTCACGGAGAAATAATTTTGGAAAATACTATAGGTCATTATAATGAAAAAAATAATCAGTTTCAAAGATGTAAGTTAAAATCAATTACCTATTAAACTTTTCTAAACATTTTTAATTAGTTCAACGTTTCAATTATTTTTAATTATTATCGTGTATTGATTTTTGGAACAAATGTAAGCAAATTATGATCATTTTTCAATTTTTTTTTTTTTTAACTGTATTTTGAGGTGTCGGATATAAAAGCGTGAAAATTACTGTCATATATTTTTATCAGCATATAAAATATATGTACTAATTAAATTTCATGGAAAAATTTTAATGAGGTCAAAATTAAACTGTAAATAAGACCAACACTTTCAGATACAGACATAAAAAAAAAAAAAAATTTAAAACGAACATGGATACTTAACCACATCGATGCGTATTTAATTTATATTAATTGTACTGAAAAAACGTTGTACCTACTAATTATTATATGTAAAATATCAAGTTTATTACTGTACAATATCATGTTCGTAATACAATAACATTATAATGTCTTATACAATTGTATTTATTGTAATTTATTGTAATTCTCTTAAAAATAGATTATGTACACGACGATTCTATTTTTAACTTTGCATGGGCCGAGCCACAAATGAAAATTATAACGGCCTGTAGAGATGGATCCTCGAAGTTATGTAGTTTCAGATCATCAGGGGTACTCGATGAAGAAAGAAAATTTATTCATTATTCTGCTGTTAAAAGTGTAATGTTTTGCCCTGGATCTTCAGGTATGTATAATGGAAAAAATAAATTGTATTAATATTACTAGATACATTTTTATAATTTTTAAATGTTATTTTTACATACCTACATAATGATGTAATACATTTTTTGATACTCCTCTGCAGAAGTTAGTTTAGTGACTAAATATTTAGTTTATACATTTTTAAACCAATGATAAATAATTGCATTAAAAAATAGTTAAGATGATGTTAGCTTTATAGCATAGACAGAGAAAATAACTTACAGTTACATTAATAGTTTCATGATTTGTCAGTAACTTGTATGTTTCAATATTTTTTCCCAAGTTTAATGAAAAGAATTGAAAATTTCAAAAATGTTTTGTCTCATTAAGTATCTGTGCGCAAGTTGTATTCACTTTAAATAATATAAGGTGATACATCTTGAAAAATGATAAAAAAAAATAAAGTCTATTTTAGTTTAAAACAACATAATGAATATAATATATTAATAATAAAATTGAAAATAGTAACTTATTTATGTTATTTATAGATATATTTTGTTGTGGATGCCAAGATGGTTCAATCAAAATCTGGGATGCACGTTTATATAACGATAAAATGGTTTTGGAGTGTGATCATAATAATATAAGTAATACACATTATAGTAAATAGTTATTCTGTTTTTTGGTTTTAAATGTCATTTGACAAAAATGTGATAATTAGTAGAATTTTATGTAATAATTTTTACAAACAAAATGTTAAAAGTGTTAAAAAATTTATTTTTTCCAACTATATTTTAGGCATTTCTGGAACAAAATTAAGCATAAGTAAATCAGAAAAATGTTTTGGAGTATCTTCTGTAATATTTAATACTGATCAAACTGTTATATCTTGTTCTTCGATGGACCAGTTAGTATTATTTATTATATTTTAATGAAATAACAAGTATGAATATAAAGTAAATGCCATATAGATATATAAGAATACTAAAATGCATACTAGACAAAAAAAAAAAAAAAAAAAACGGTCAGCCAGTTAATATGTTCTTAACTTAAAGCAGTGGGGATAGAATCAATTGCCAGAAGTAGTAATTATGAAATGCGTACATCAACGACCGACTGTTTTTTTTTTACATTGTGGATGTAGGCGGTACACGCACCAGTAATTTTATCTATCTCTATGGTAAATACATAATCTACTTAACAAAATATTTATATATATATATATTTTTTAGTGATATAAAATTATGGGATTTACGTAAAAGTTACCGCCAAGTACAAGGTAATACAGAACATCAACCACTCATGAAATATTTTAATGAAATGAAAATTTCACCACTAAATAATGGTTATATAGATATAATAACAAATCCTCAATGTACTTTAATGTATGCGAGTTGTAAAAATAATGTTATTTACTGTTATTCATTGGATTCTACAGACACAAGTATTTTATTTATATCCTTTATTTAATTTAATATTATTAGTGCTTATAGATTATTATTATTAATACTAATAATAATATGTTTGTTTTATCAGCCTAACATACATACAAATTATGCAAAAATAAAATATATTACAATTAACAATGATGATTCTTTTTATACACTGAAAAATACCTTATACTTTTATTAGAAGACATTTGTAATATACATTTTTGTTTATTTTAAACACTATAAACTTAATTATGTTTAATAGCTTAGTATATTATTTTATATGTTTTTGATCTTAGTCGCTTTTAATTAAGAGGATGTCAGTGCACCATTTATTTTTTCTCTGGCCCATATGCAACAAAGCAAATGTTGAAAAGATTGAACAAAAGAAGGCTGAACCAACCCTGTGTTGTAACTTTTAGTATTATAGTGAATTCACCTATCATCATACTGTAGGCTTAAAACATAATCTCTATCTGTACTTTGGCTTTCTTAAAGTATTTTAATTTTTATACAAGATAAGCATTTTTAAATAGTAATAATAATTTACACGCTCATAACTTACACAAAAATTAAAATATCATAAAATAGCCAAAATTGAGACACAGGGTATTTTCTTAACTTAAAGTTAAATAATAGGTGAATTCACTCTAATACTAAAAGTAATAACACAGCTAAATGTTAATTTTTCTGCTAATTGTAAATTTGGTATGTTGCTCGTGGATCAGATAGAGAAAACAATTAGTGTGACATTATCCTCTAATTAATTAATATAAAAATTATTATAAAATTATAATATATTTATATATCATACTCATTTATTTTTCATCATTATTGTAGAGCCAATATGCCAATACTCTGGTCATTTAAATGAAACTGGGTTCTCCAAAATTAGTATTAGTCATGACGGCCGTTATCTATTTAGTAGTTGTAAGGAAAATAACGGCGTTATATGGTTGACAGATTTTCCATATAATGAAAATCCAATGTTTAAAATAGACAAAACTGATGAGACATTTCCTAAATTAGAATTGAGGGCTTCAGACTGGTGTGCAGATCCAACAAGTACTAAAGTGAGCTTTCTGTTACTTATTTTTATATATTTTATTCATTGGTACTTAAAAATGTATTATTTAGGCTGAAGCAATATTATCTACTTCGGTTTGATATTTATTTTTGGTACCTACTTGGTCCAATAAAATTTGACAATAATAAACGTATTATATTATATATTTTATATAATTATCTAGATTATTATTTATGCGATAATATTATGTATACAGTATATTATACATTATAGCATTTATAAATTACTTATAAATACTAGATAAGTATGACTAACAATATTATAAAACAAAATTTTTTTTTATCATATGCTCTCACATTATTATGACGGTTGTCACTTACTGTTGAATTCATCCTATATTTTTTTCACCATTTATATATTAGAGTTTAGTGTCTTAATTTATTAACAAACATAATAAAGAATAAATATTACAAAATGAAATAATTTGTACAATTAAATACAAGTAAACAATTTGAATGTATATTATGGTAAATTTATTTTAACAAGATAAAGTTTGCATGATATTTTTATAGTATTGAAGAAATTGAAGATACAATTTAAATTAAATGTTATTCTTATAGATTTATTTAATTTATATATATCTGTATTTATTTTTCAAGTTGGTAACAAGTAGTAATTCGATGCCAATGGTGTGGTCAATACATGGCCCTGAACAAAAAATATCTGAAAAATATTCCATTTGCCCAACTTCTTTCTATCAATCAAAAAAATCTTAAGTGAAAATGTGTACAGTTCCTATCAAATTTGACACTGAACTCAATGAAAATTATAAAAAAGAGGTTTGTATATTTTTAAAATAAAATTCATATCTTATATAATTTAGTTAGGTACTTTATAACCAACATTCATATTTAAGTGCTATTATTAATATTCAATTTTGTTCTAAATTTTAGAAGAAACCATGGAAAATTAGGGTATTTAAAATCAAAACTTTGTTCCATATTCAGAATATTTAAATGTGACTCCTAAAAAACCATGGGATGTTATTATTTACACAAAAACAACATCTTCATTGTAAACTCAGATATCATCTCAGTTAGAAACAACATCCACAAATTCGACACTCAAGTTTTCTTATCAAATTCCTAAAGTAGTTAAACCAACTTCAAGTAAAAAACAAAAAAATGTATTATATCAACTAAAAGTTTAATTGACCAATTTTTGGTTTGTAAAATGGGTTATTGTACATGAAATATAGTTGTTAATTAAAATAATAAAATAAAATAAATCCAAAGATTATTTTATGTTGACTGACAATATTTGTATAGACAGATATTTGTGTTAAAAAAATTATACTTTTTATTTATATCACATTATTTCTGACCACATTGTTTACAACATATTATATACATTTTTATGAATAAGTTAAAAATATGTTATTTCTTAAATTGCCATATTCCTAATGTAATATTTTTCTTTAGAAGTATTAAGCTAATAAATATTAGATGTTTTAAGTTTATTTTTTTATAAATTTAAGATAGTTATGTGTTAAGTTCATTTAATTGTTATCCTTGTGTGGGAATCGATTTTCTATTATAATATGGGAACAATTCTGTGTACATTTTCTGATTTAAAAGAAAGTTAATTAGAAATAGTGTTAGGTAGCTGAAAAAACTACAATTCATAGTATTAGCTCATAAAATTAAAAAGATTACATATTTTATAAATTAAAATATCTAAATTCAAAAAATAAACACCCATTGACTTTGTAAATACATTAAGATAAATTGATGTTCAAATAAATAAAATATTTGGTAATAATTAATCTTGCTTCCTGATTAATAATTCAATCATTGTCTATGATTTATTTTGTTTAACTTTTTTTACTTGTTATTATATTATGCATTGACAAATTAAATTATTTGATGAAATTTAAATTATTTATTATGTTTATGATTTTAATCATTGGTTAATCATAGTTCTTTTCCTAGTACTGATTATAACTCAAATGCATGCTATTATTGTAGTTTGTATTTTTTAAAGATATTTATGTGAGCTATTGCACATCAAAGAGACGGACAGTTGATTCCTAAGTATACTTAAGGGTATCGTAGTATTATCTATTGGTACATGTCATAACTTATAACTTTCAAAATATTTTTATATTTTTGTATAGACGATTCAAGCTTGACGAAATTTGATATTTAAACGTAGATTAACGATTTTAGTCATTCTGTTAATTGTTGTAATTCAAACACCAAAAATTATTATTCATTTACTTGAAACGTTTTTTCATTAGTCATTATACGTATTATTATTTACTTATACAATTAACATTTTCAAAATATTTATATACATTTTAAGAGGACGTCGCACCCTCATGTGTTGTCTCAGTCTTACACGCATACTACATAGCAAATGTTCGTTGGCTAGTTTCAATAGGGTACCTATTGTCAGTTTTTATATTAGAGTGAATTGCCCTATTATCAAACTTTTATTTAAGAACAGTATTTGTGTTTTCTCATTGGTTTTTTACGATATTTTAATTTTTAAGCGATTTATTAATTAGAATGGCACTGTTAACTTTGATGTACCATGATATGCGCTTGTCAATTATTAGTTCGTTCCTTTCTAGTTGAAATGACTGAAAGATTACATATACCTTGGCACTATTCAATTAATAAAACTTCATTGACACGTAGTACGTATATCCCGGAGCTGCTCATATAAAAGGTAAAAACTTAAGAATGACTGAAATTATTATAAACTCGGTTTTTCAGGTCCGAAACACTTTTATTATATTAAAACAAACATAGATAAATCACTTAGGAAATTCAAATTGCTTAGCCCGTACTACGATCGACGTTTCACACGTACAACCGTCGGCGTATTTCCCGATCCTAGTATGTTTCAGCAAGGGGGACGGAGCCAAGACCTTTCTGCATGATGTATATTATATGTTTTTACCGATCATAATCTGATTCAGCGCGATGCGCTGAACCCACATAGGGTTCGTAATTTTAATATAAACACTTAAAACAAAATAATATATCATATTACATTTTTACATAGTACATTGTTTTGCTATCAATATTTATTCAAAAAAATTAACAATAACTACATGTTTCTGTTTTTATTACTGTGTTCGTCACATTATATTATAGTCATAACAAGCTGAACCCGTGCACTTCGTTGCCCCTTAAAATATGTACCAACTCTATATGACTCAAACTTTGTTCAATTTGTTATTTAATATTCGTTGTATGGTGTTTAAAATTTACCTTAACTTTTCCGTTTCCCGGAATAAAAAGTCCGATTCGTAGCAGTATATTATCAGGTAGGCAATCTACCTTCGGTAGATCGCGGACCCCTGGTTTGTATGTAAGTGTATGATTTAACTCTAAAGTATCAAAGTTATATCAAGTTTGTCGTATTCTACCTATGGTGGATGAATATAATCAATTAATACAAAATCCTAACCTAACCTGTTGCATCACTGTTGTATTTTTGACATCCAGATTTCCTACTTTTCCGGTGGATTTTCCTAAAATGTTGTTTCATAATAACCTTCTCTGTGATATACTCTTTCGTTTAAAAAAAATCAAGAAGATCTGATAAGTACCTAGTTTCAGAGTTGACCCTGCATAAAGATTTTTATTTTACATTTATATAGTTAGAATATATTATATATAATATATTGACAAAAAATAATAATACAAATAAATTAAGGTGCCCCTTAACTAATAGAAAGCAATATACAATACATTATTATTATTTTAATCCACAACTTAATTTTTTATTATTATTTATTATTTAGGGTGCACTTAAGAGGCCATAACTCAGGAATCACTTATGACCCAGCGTACAAACTTCACATAAACAAAAATCAATCTCGTTTAATCTCAAACCAATTAATATTTATCTAGAGAATAGAATTGTTGTTGTCATGTCAACAGACGTTTTTTTCATTTTTCATACATTTTGTTGTTGTTTTTGGTCATGTCGCCAGGTGTGCACTTATGAGGCCATAACTCCGGAACCATTTATCGCACAGCGTACAAACTTCACAGAAACCATCTACATATCAATCTTAATATGCCCTGAAATTTGAAATCGGTTCGGTGGATCTTGAGCTATAAGATTTATTCAAAATGTACACTTATTTTTATACATACAGATATAAGTATTACTAATAACAATATAAGTTAAATATTTTTAATCAGGCTGAGCGTTGTGATATAAGAATGTCATCAATCTATATAAAATGCAGCAGTGCCGTAGCCAGGGGGGGCACCAGAGCCCCCCCCCCCCAAAATCCTTTTTTTTTTGGTTGGCCAAATACCCATAATACATCGCACAGAATTTTTTTAATTTATATAATTCAAGATAAATCTATGATAACGAATAACAATAAGTTATTAATTTTATAATTTGTATTCATAAATATAAAATAGTAAAGATAAGCACAGACTTCAGATAAGAAATACAAGTGCATTCCATTTTTGTTGTTAACATGGTTATGGTTTGATTATAAGTATCATACTATCATATAATATTATATTATAAGAGTGGTAGGTATATAGTTAATGGTGACATGGTATATTATTTGATATTATATTATTATTTGCCGTTAATTATTGTTCTATGATTATAGTTAATTGGCATAGATAATAAATTACCGGTGATTGTTCTCTATGTTATCACATTACTTCTCAATTTCTCAATTTCATAAACCCTTTTTGTTTTTTTTTTTTTTTTTAATTAAAATATTCAATGTTATTTGTTTATAATATTAATTATTTATATTTGAATTTATTTACTATTAATAAATAAACATTAGTATTATAAAGTCATTATGAAAAGGACTTCGAGCAATTTGTTGAACTATTTTACAAAAAAACAAAATATAAAAAATATGTTATTAAAATAATATAATCTAAAAAACTACAAAATAATTTTAAAAAATCTAACTATTTTAGATTCTGAACGGAGCGAGGAAGCTATTGGTTTTAGAATGGTGTTAATTTTTTTTTTTTATATCCTGTATACAAAATTTTTACCAGAAGGAGTGCTTCGATTGGCCCACAACAATCATAACAGTTCTCGGGTGTTCCCCGAGTGGTCCTTCGGGAATGTGTTTCGTCAGGTGTCTTGACTTACACAGTAGATAGTAGATATGTTTTTGGACCATGGCCATATAGATAGGTCTGGCAACTCGACAGTGTTTGTACGTGGTCGGAAATGTGCCGTTATGTAATGTACAGTAATTTAAGTGTTACTTAAAATTAATTTAAGTGTCACCTAAGCACAGTCCCTTAAAATTGCGTTGCACAGTCATACTTACGGGATAGCTGTCACTTAAGGTTTCCTTAAAGTTAAGTGGTGGATAGACCACCCTTAACGAGCCCGTAAACTATTATTTTTAATCATTTAAAAATAAAAAAATAATGAAATCAATTTGTTAAAAAATGTTCACAAAATTATCGTTCTACTGTATATCGATTTATGTATTTTTTTTATTCAATTTTTAATACCTAATGTATAGTTTATATGAATGCAATTTTTTAACTTATTGAATTTGTGCAGTTTGCCGATGATGATAAATAAGATAATGGACCTTAAAGGTACTATAACCGACAACGGCCTTTCCAACCGCTTATACCGCTTATATTACTTATATTATATCCTCACGAGCCACGACTTTATACGCTATAAGCAAATTATGTTGTATTTATTTATTGGATATTTTAATTAAAATAGTAACTAAAAGATTGTATTGACATTACATAACATATGCACTATTTCGATATTGATATCGATATAGATTTGTAGACGTACGTTTCCCCAGCCCCCCACATATCAATTTTCCCAAATTTTCTTTTTCCAACATTAGTACGTCATTTGTTTGTATTTGTTTGACCAAACACAGAATTTGTTTGATGTCGGTTCCCCTTGGAAAATCGGTTTTCCGTGCGGGGGGCTGCAGAAACGTTTCCCCAGCCCCCCACATAAGAAATAATGGACTTTCAGTGAATTTTTTTTTACCAATTGTTAGTACGTTATTTGTTTGAATTTGTTTGACACGAACCAGAATTTGTTCGACATCGTATTTTCCGGGGTATCCGATGTCGAACAAATTCTGGTTCGTGTCAAACAAATAACGTACAAACAATTGGTAAAAAAAAATTCACTGAAAGTCCATTATTTCTTATGTGGGGGGCTGGGGAAACGTTTCTGCAGCCCCCACACGGGAAAATCGTATTTTCCGGGGTATCCGATGTCGAACAAATTCTGGTTCATGTCAAACAAATTCATACAAATAACGTACTAACAATTGGTAAAAAAAAATTCACTGAAAGTCCATTATTTCTTATGGGGGGGCTGGGGAAACGTTTCTGCAGCCCCCCGCACGGAAAACCGATTTTCCAAGGGGAACCGACATCAAACAAATTCTGAGTTTGGTCAAACAAATACAAACAAATGACGTACTAAATGTTGGAAAAAGAAAATTTGGGAAAAGTCAATAATTAACGGGGTGGGGGGCTGGGGAAACGTTTCTGCAGCCCCCCGCACGGAAAACCGATTTTCCAAGTGGAACCGACATCAAACAAATTCTGTGTTTGGTCAAACAAATACAAACAAATGACGTACTAAATGTTGGAAAAAGAAAATTTGGGAAAATTGATATGTGGGGGGCTGGGGAAACGTACGTGATTTGTAGTCAGTAGTCAGATAAACATCTTTTAAATTTGGCAATATACCCAGTGAATTTTGCGTTAATTTTGATTCATAATTTGTCACCTTCAATCGGATTTTTGTTATTAATACGCATATAGAGGGATGACAATGGCCTACTAAATTTGAGAATCGATTAGCAAACTAAATTGTAACTTTACCAACAAATTTCGCACAGTCGCCTTTTTTCTATATTGCGTGTTCGTCACTTACGTGCACATACATTTGTACAATATCTAATGGGCAAGAAACGAATTTGTTGAATGCATTTGGCGTTTTTTTTCGTGTCTTTTTTTACCTATCGTTTTTTCCCTAGATTCGTAATATGTATATCAGGTACCTACTATATTAGTTTATAATTTAAGCACTCTACATTTATAAAATGTTTCTTTATATACTCATCATAATAATTATCCCAGCTCATCCGTTTTAAAGTATACCTATGTTTATTGGACAATTTACACTACAAAAATAATATACAATATTATTTAAATTTACTATTCAAATTGTCTACGGCTTATTTCAAATCAGCATCCTTTGGGATCACTGACAACCTAACAACATTGCGGCTGATCTTACCAAAATATGAAAATTTAAGATTTTTGGTTTTCGAAAATGTTTCAAAATCATCGAATTTAATTATTTTTTAAAATTCAAAATGTTATATAGATGTAATTTATTATAATAACCAATTTATTGAAAATAAAATTATAAATTTATAAAATTGAACCACTGATAAGTGATAACTCAACCAATACCATAAAATATCATAGAATAAAAACGTAATTTTAAGGATTACTTATTTAAGTATTACCTAACTACGGGTTACTTAAATTTTGACTATGCAATTCAAATTTACGGGCTTGCTAAGTATTGGCTAGCTAGGTAACACCTAAGCAGCTTTAGGTAACCCTTAACAGCGGACTATGCATACGGGCGACTATTTTATATCACCTCCTTTCATCTGCTCAACATAGTCAGTGGCTCCCGATTATTGTGTGGTGCTGCCCTGGAGTCCCCGTCACGACCAATGAGAGTGCCGATGCGTAAATAAAGCAATAAATATGTTGTGTGAGGGGCCGCCCAGGTCGCCCAGTGTGTCGGGTCAATCCTCAGAGGGACTACCAGAAAATAGCGGTTTTCCTTAATTTTAAGTTAAGTTTAAGTCCCAGATCTGAGTGAGGCGAGTGAGCCCTGTGGTCATTGCACCAAATCGATTCGACCACAGAGACCCCTCCACATAATTAAATTGCATTGTCCTAATTCCCTGTATGTACGTCACCCATCCTCGCCATAGTGTCGTCGCCCCGTAGAAATCAGTCGGTCAGGCGTGTGTATAATTGCCTATCACCCCGACTAATAGGCATTGGGTCAGGCGGGTGTGTGTGTAGTTGCCTATCAACCCGATTCAGTAGGCAGTATTGAGAATATACAAATTTGGTATCTCTTTCTCGGTTACCACCGAGTGGTCCTTCGGTCTGTGCCCCTTATTGCCGGGCGTACACAGAGTATATTTTTAATACCATAATAATAAAATATCAAGAAATTCATTGAACTAGACCGGTTTAGAACTATCCCACACCGGGATAATGCACAATGTAAATGATATGGTCCAAACATCCCAGTACATTATTTTTCACACTGGTTTGGACGAATGAATTTTTTGTAAGTTAGGGTGGAGTTGCCAGCTTAAGCATTTTTTTCTAATGTTATTTAATTTATTCTATCTACGGTAGTACGGTCATTGAAAAAACCAGCGCCAGTTTAGACAGTTTGTGTTAACAACTTTAAATACATACATCGACAGCCAAGAAGCTCAAGAATCAGTCGGTAATGATAAAGTATCTTAAGTATCATATGATAATACTACATAAATGTACCAGTACAGGAATTTCAAGCCTACAACTATACTTTCAGTCCACCCGGATATTCATCATAAAATAGCTCAACATACTGAATACTTATTTTAGATAATTACTAAATTATTAATACTTAATACTTATCATATAAATTTAGAAATAAATAATAAATAAAAGAATTATACTTTTAAATAAAAAAAAATTATAAATCGTATTGTATAAATTTGTTTTTCACTTACTTAATTTACTTACTAAAGTTTGATTAATAAATATTTCTAGTATATAATTAAAGTATTATTATTTGAACTCACTTTAAGGTTACTAACAATTTTTCAGCAGGAGCTATACTTTGACGAAAATTTGTGTCTTGTGATCGTATTGCCTCACCAATTTCATTTAATATAAAGTCAAAAGTAGTTGAACTCGTGCGAGTGAAATTTTTAAATTTTAACTCATCTTTACGCAATTCAGCCAAAAAGTTAAAAATTGTATTATTTTCTGTACGTTTTTTATTTATTTCGTGCACACAAATTTTACGTTTACGATTATTTTCATTTATTTCACTATTTAACAAAAATTGCCACAAAATCGGTATAACAACAGCATCTTCATCAGAACTCATCTTGACGATTGGTGTATAAAACAAAAAACGAATCGGAAATTATTTTGTCTTGTTTGGTTTTGTTTTGTCAGTATGAATGAAATTTGATCGGAGCCGTTTGGAACAAAATGTTTCGACTTCACGTATGTTAAAAAATAACAAAAAAACGATATAATTTGAAGAGATAAGAGTTGCGAATACGACTTGTCGAAGTCATATTAAGATATTCTTCTACAGTTTACAGCCCATCAGGAATGATAGATTACCACGGTAACACTAGGGTCTGTCTATACGCAGTCGATTAGACCACCACCGTCGTTATCATTTTGTTATTATCAAAAACAAAATTGTTATCATATCGTATCATCTATTATAATAAAACCTACATTACATTATTTCATAGATAATATAACATAATAACATATTATTATATAAATTGTAGAATTTGATGCATATTTTGCATATACAGTGATTGCAATTTTCTTAACAAATGTAATATATATTATAATATATTTTAAAATACGAAACCTTAGAGTACCTATAAGACGGGACTTCTGGCCATAGAAATGGAACTATTTAAAATAATATTATATTCCAAGCGGAATTGGTATATTGACCCCTAAATACAAATTTTGTTTTGGCACAATTGGTCCATGCCACCCAAAAAAGACCTAGAATTTTACTGATAAGAGTACAAAAAATGCGGATTAGACCAGTTAGTGACTAGTCAATAGTTTTTTTTTTTTTTTTGTTTTTTTTTTTCATTTATTGAACAAAAGCTGTATTTACAATCTTTAATTACATGTAATACAATGAGTAAATGGGATGTAGGTTGATTAGCGGGAGGGAGAAGTCACCCAATGGTGGCACTCCTTGAAATAGTAGCCTTAATAGTTATAAGAATTTATTTATATGAAATATCGAGTTTTAAACTCATTACCCATGACTAAATAAACAGCCATGATCACCAAAAAACCAATTTTCCGATAACTGCGCATTTTCTACAGACTTGACAGAAACAGTAAAATTCCTATGTAATTTTAGTGGAAATAACATTTTTTCCATGATTTTTCCATGATTAGTTTTTCTTCCAAGTCTGGGGAAATATAAAATATGCGTGAGGTAATCTGGCGACCATGACTGTTCATTTAGCCACGTCATTAATGTTATCGACTTTGAGAACGGACAATGGTTCAACGGTGTTCATTGTCCAAATATTGACTGTGGAAGATTGTTTATTATTAGCAGTTGTTTCTAATTAGTTGTATGATTTTGATGCACCTTCAATAACAACCGTATCAGTTGTATATGTGTACTCTTGTATGTTTAATAACATTACTGATAAAATCTCGAATTATCGTATTTAATGCTGGTCATTGTGTCCTGGTTTTAATCAGTCTATGACTCATGTTACACTAGTGGAATTATGGACTCAATTAATGTACTCAAATATATGGAGAAAAGACAACTTGGCTATACCGGTAAGTTTTATTATTAAGTTATGTAACTCATTTACCGTTTTTTACGTCATTGATCTCCATGTTGAAATACTGTTCAATTATTAACAGAATACCTATACTCTAGAATTATTTTTCTTTTCTAAGTCTCAATTATTTAATTGTAATAATTTTTAAATTACTTGTATCAACAACCTTTGAATAATAACACTGATAATCCTGATAGCCTGATAGAGTATAGTCATATACTTGATAGTTTGGCTGCCTTTAAACTTTAAAATAATAATAAATCATTGCATTAGAAAACAATTTATACTAAAAATATTGATTTCTTCATTCTTCAATGTTTAAGATAATGTTAGTTTTTTTTCTTTATGCTTTTCTTACGATTGTGAATTTTATAAAAGTAACTTTTTTAAGCACATTTTTATTAAATTTATAGGTAGTTAAAATAGATTAAAAAATGAGTACCTCAAATAATAAAACCCCAACGATAAAATCCTATTGTAAAATCAACAGTATATTGGACTCTTACTTAAATATAAATATTGTTGCTTTTAACAAATCATTATTCTATTATTTATTTATTTATTTAAAGGAATTAAAAGTAAATTGAATGACATGTTTATTGGACAAATGGGTTATATACCTCAAACATATGATGGCGCCTCGGATTACCCCTTGGATGACACAGGCAATACATATATTTATGTTGGAAATACTTTTGCTTGTAAGTTCAGTAGGAATAAAAACAATTCACACTTAGTTGGTATTTCAACTGATCACGGAGAAATAATTTTGGAAAATACTATAGGTCATTATAATGAAAAAAATAATCAGTTTCAAAGATGTAAGTTAAAATCAATTACCTATTAAACTTTTCTAAACATTTTTAATTAGTTCAACGTTTCAATTATTTTTATTTATTATTGTGTATTGATTTTTGGAACAAATGTAAGCAAATTATGATCATTTTTCAATTTTTTTTTTTTTTAACTGTATTTTGAGGTGTCGGATATAAAAGCGTGAAAATTACTGTCATATGTTTTTATCAGCATATAAAATTTATATACTAATTAAATTTCATGGAAAAATTTTAATGAGGTTACCACGTCATACGTTTTTTTTTTTTGTTTTGTCAAAATTAAACTGTAAATAAGACCAACACTTTCAGATACAGACATAAAAAAAAAAAAAAAATTTTAAACGAACATGGATACTTAACCACATCGATGCGTATTTAATTTATATTAATTGTACTGAAAAAACGTTGTACCTACTAATTATTATATGTAAAATATCAAGTTTATTACTGTACAATATCATGCTCGTAATACAATAACATTATAATGTCTTATACAATTGTATTTATTGTAATTTATTGTAATTCTCTTAAAAATAGATTATGTACACGACGATTCTATTTTTAACTTTGCATGGGCCGAGCCACAAATGAAAATTATAACGGCCTGTAGAGATGGATCATCGAAGTTATGTAGTTTCAGATCATCAGGGGTACTCGATGAAGAAAGAAAATTTATTCATTATTCTGCTGTTAAAAGTGTAATGTTTTGCCCTGGATCTTCAGGTATGTATAATGGAAAAAATAAATTGTATTAATATTACTATTATAGATACATTTTTATAATTTTTAAATGTTATTTTTACATACCTACATAATGATGTAATACATTTTTTGATACTCCTCTGCAGAAGTTAGTTCAGTGACTAAATATTTAGTTTATACATTTTTAAACCAATGATAAATAATTGCATTAAAAAATAGTTAGATGATGTCAGCTTTATAGCATAGACAGAGAAAATAACTTACAGTTACATTAATAGTTTCATGATTTGTCAGTAACTTGTATGTTTCAATATTTTTTCCCAAGTTTAATGAAAAGAATTGAAAATTTCAAAAATGTTTTGTCTCATTAAGTATCTGAGCGCAATTTGTATTCACTTTAAATAATATAAGGTGATACATCTTGAAAAATGATAAAAAAAAAATTAAGTCTTTTTTAGTTTAAAACAACATAATGAATGTAATATATTAATAATAAAATTGAAAATAGTAACTTATTTATGTTATTTATAGATGTATTTTGTTGTGGATGCCAAGATGGTTCAATCAAAATCTGGGATGCACGTTTATATAACGATAAAATGGTTTTGGAGTGTGATCATAATAATATAAGTAATACACATTATAGTAAATAGTTATTCTGTTTTTTGGTTTTAAATGTCATTTGACAAAAATGTGATAATTAGTAGAATTTTATGTAATAATTTTTACAAACAAAATGTCAAAAGTGTTAAAAAATTTATTTTTTCCAACTATATTTTAGGCATTTCTGGAACAAAATTAAGCATAAGTAAATCAGAAAAATGTTTTGGAGTATCTTCTGTAATATTTAAAACTGATCAAACTGTTATATCTTGTTCTTCGATGGACCAGTTAGTATTATTTATTATATTTTAATGAAATAACAAGTATGAATATAAAGTAAATGCCATATAGATATATAAGAATACTAAAATGCATACTAGACAAAAAAAAAAAAAAAAAAAACGGTCAGCCGGTTAATATGTTCTTAACTTAGAGCAGTGGGGATAGAATCAATTGCCAGAAGTAGTAATTATGAAATGCGTACATCAACAACCGACTGTTTTTAGATTCTGAGCGGAGCGATGAATGTATTGGTTTTACAATGATGTATGTTTTTATTTATATTTTTATTTATATTTTTATATTTTTGTGTCTGTCATCACGTTTTAGGACCGTAAAAGTGCTTGGATTTTCTTCATCAGTAGCTTTTCTGGTAGGAAAGTGAATTTAGTTGGTACTTTATGGGGTCAAAAGTATAAATTTCACAGTAATTTTCACAAGCGCCGGGAAAAACAACATAAAAATTAAGGAAAAACGGGAATTTTTACGCAAAATTGGTTTTCCAAAAAATCGATTTTGGTTATTGGTGTAACTCTAAAACAAATGAACGTATATACATGAAATTTTCACTGGTTGTTTATATTTGCATTTTCTATACACGATAACATTTTCAAAATATTTTGATTTATTTTGAACTGTTTAGGGACATTTTCATTTTCCATTTTTTTTTAGTTTTTTTTCTAAAAATATCAATAAAATTTTATTTATTGGTTGCGAAAGCTTGAATATTTAATAGAAGGCTCCTAATATGTTGTTTCAAAGGCAGATGAAAAATATTAAAAATCCTTAGTCACAATTTTTTTTATAAGCATTTAAAGTTCAAAAATTGACAAAATATGGAAAAATCACGAAAATTAGCAAATTATTTTGAGTTAAGAATTCGTAAAAATTTTTCTTTTTAAATCTAAGATTTGAAAATGAAACACAAGATACCTTATAAGATTATCTACCTTTATCAATAAAAAAATCTCTACCGGACGGTCAAATTAAATTTTTATGAGCGTTTGAAATTCAAATTTTTACAACATTGGATTTTCACTCGATTACTCATGTAGCGATTTCCTTACTTTGTTGTAATTCAAAAACAAATCACTGTAGATACATGAAAATTTCACTGAATGTTCAGATTAGCATTTCCTATACACTGTCAAATTTTGATAATATTTCGACTCTTTTTGAGCTGTTTACGGACATTTTCAGTTTTCAATTTTTTTAGTTTTTTTTTCTATAAATATCAATAAAGTTTTATCTGTTGGGCCAAAAAGTATAATACCCTAACCTAACCTAACCTATAATACAAGGCTCCTGATATATTGTTACAATAGCAGTTGAAAAATATTAAAAATACATAGGCACAGTTTTTTTTTATAACCATTTAAAGATCAAATTTTGACAAAATTTATCAAAATCTCGAAAATTATCAATTATTGTAATTAATAAATTATAAAATGTTCAATTTTATAGCTAAGGATTACAAATTCAACACAAAGGTTCTCATAAACAGTTCATACTATAACCAAAAAATCTAAAAAATATATGAACACACTTCTTTTTTACAGACATTTTAAATTCAAATTTGGACGAAATTACATATTAAAAAACCTAGAATAACTATTTTAGTTATTTTGTTGTGATTGAATAATATTATTCGTGGGTACTTGAAACTTCTAAAGTGTACTATTATATATCTATGATAGTATCACGGTTTTTGTTGATGTTTAAAGCGTTATAAGTATCTAATGGATATTGTGATATGATTAATTTGGAATTTATTATAGGTACCTATTATAGGTCAATTTTTTGTTTAATACCATAAATATGTATATAATATGTCTGATACATAGACTGACATACCGTCACCGCTCAGAATCGTTTTTCTTATACAATGATATTATATCATTGAATTCAAATTTAATACCATCCATTATACAGTGACCCACTTGTAACCTACTGTACAGCAGAGCGACAAACACTTGCCCACCTTTTTTTACATTGTGGATGTAGGCGGTACACGCACCAATAATTTTATCTATCTCTATGGTAAATACATAATCTACTAAACAAAATATTTATATATATATATATTTTATAGTGATATAAAATTATGGGATTTACGTAAAAGTTACCGCCAAGTACAAGGTAATACAGAACATCAACCACTCATGAAATATTTTAATGAAATGAAAATTTCACCACTAAATAATGGTTATATAGATATAATAACAAATCCTCAATCTACTTTAATGTATGCGAGTTGTAAAAATAATGTTATTTACTGTTATTCATTGGATTCTACAGACACAAGTATTTTATTTATATCCTTTATTTAATTTAATATTATTAGTGCTTATAGATTAATATTATTAATACTAATAATAATATGTTTGTTTTATCAGCCTAACATACATACAAATTATGCAAAAATAAAATATATTACAATTAACAATGATGATTCTTTTTATACACTGAAAAATACCTTATACTTTTATTAGAAGACATTTGTAATATACATTTTTGTTTATTTTAAACACTATAAACTTAATTATGTTTAATAGCTTAGTATATTATTTTATATGTTTTTGATCTTAGTCGCTTTTAATTAAGAGGATGTCAGTGCACCATTTATTTTTTCTCTGGCCCATATGCAACAAAGCAAATGTTGAAAAGATTGAACAAAAGAAGGCTGAACCAACCCTGTGTTGTAACTTTTAGTATTATAGTGAATTCACCTATCATCATACTGTAGGCTTAAAACATAATCTCTATCTGTACTTTGGCTTTCTTAAAGTATTTTAATTTTTATACAAGATAAGCATTTTTAAATAGTAATAATAATTTACACGCTCATAACTTACACAAAAATTAAAATATCATAAAATAGCCAAAATTGAGACACAGGGTATTTTCTTAACTTAAAGTTAAATAATAGGTGAATTCACTCTAATACTAAAAGTAATAACACAGCTAAATGTTAATTTTTCTGCTAATTGTAAATTTGGTATGTTGCTCGTGGATCAGATAGAGAAAACAATTAGTGTGCTGACATTATCCTCTAATTAATTAATATAAAAATTATTATAAAATTATAATATATTTATATATCATACTCATTTATTTTTCATCATTTTTGTAGAGCCAATATGCCAATACTCTGGTCATTTAAATGAAACTGGGTTCTCCAAAATTAGTATTAGTCATGACGGCCGTTATCTATTTAGTAGTTGTAAGGAAAATAACGGCGTTATATGGTTGACAGATTTTCCATATAATGAAAATCCAATGTTTAAAATAGACAAAACTGATGAGACATTTCCTAAATTAGAATTGAGGGCTTCAGACTGGTGTGCAGATCCAACAAGTACTAAAGTGAGCTTTCTGTTACTTATTTTTATATATTTTATTCATTGGTACTTAAAAATGTATTATTTAGGCTGAAGCAATATTATCTACTTCGGTTTGATATTTATTTTTGGTACCTACTTGGTCCAATAAAATTTGACAATAATGAACGTATTATATTATATATTTTATATAATTATCTAGATTATTATTTATGCGATAATATTATGTATACAGTCTATACATTATAGCAGTTATAAATTACTTATAAATACTAGATAAGTATGACTAACAATATTATAAAATAAAATTTTTTTTTATCATATGCTCCCACATTATTATGACGGTTGTCACTTACTGTTGAATTCATCCTATATTTTTTCACCATTTATATATTAGAGTTTAGTGTCTTAATTTATTAACAAACATAATAAAGAATAAATATTACAAAATGAAATAATTCGTACAATTAAATACAAGTAAACAATTTGAATGTATATTATGGTAAATTTATTTTAACAAGATAAAGTTTGCATGATATTTTTATAGTATTGAAGAAATTGAAGATACAATTTAAATTAAATGTTATTCTTATAGATTTATTTAATTTATATATATCTGTATTTATTTTTCAAGTTGGTAACAAGTAGTAATTCGATGCCAATGGTGTGGTCAATACATGGCCCTGAACAAAAAATATCTGAAAAATATTCCATTTGCCCAACTTCTTTCTATCAATCAAAAAAATCTTAAGTGAAAATGTGTACAGTTCCTATCAAATTTGACACTGAACTCAATGAAAATTATAAAAAAGAGGTTTGTATATTTTTAAAATAAAATTCATATCTTATATAATTTAGTTACTCTATAACCAACATTCATATTTAAGTGCTATTATTAATATTCAATTTTGTTCTAAATTTTAGAAGAAACCATGGAAAATTAGGATATTTAAAATCAAAACTTTGTTCCATATGCAGAATATTTAAATGTGACTCCTAAAAAACCATGGGATGTTATTATTTACACAAAAACAACATCTTCATTGTAAACTCAGATATCATCTCAGTTAGAAACAACATCCACAAATTCGACACTCAAGTTTTCTTATCAAATTCCTAAAGTAGTTAAACCAACTTCAAGTAAAAAACAAAAAGATGTATTATATCAACTAAAAGTTTAATTGACCAATTTTTGGTTTGTAAAATGGGTTATTGTACATGAAATATAGTTGTTAATTAAAATAATAAAATAAAATAAATCCAAAGATTATTTTATGTTGACTGACAATATTTGTATAGACAGATATTTGTGTTAAAAAAATTATACTTTTTATTTATATCACATTATTTCTGACCACATTGTTTACAACATATTATATACATTTTTATGAATAAGTTAAAAATATGTTATTTCTTAAATTGCCGTATTCCTAATGTAATATTTTTCTTTAGAAGTATTAAGCTAATAAATATTAGATGTTTTAAGTTTATTTTTTTATAAATTTAAGATAGTTATGTGTTAAGTTCATTTAATTGTTATCCTTGAGTGGGAATCGATTTTCTATTATAATATGGGAACAATTCTGTGTACATTTTCTGATTTAAAAGAAAGTTAATTAGAAATAGTGTTAGGTAGCTGAAAAAACTACAATTCATAGTATTAGCTCATAAAATTAAAAAGATTACATATTTTATAAATTAAAATATCTAATTTCAAAAAATAAACACCCATTGACTTTGTAAATACATTAAGATAAATTGATGTTCAAATAAATAAAATATTTGGTAAAAATTAATCTTGCTTCCTGATTAATAATTCAATCATTGTCTATGATTTATTTTGTTTAACTTTTTTTACTTGTTATTATATTATGCATTGACAAATTAAATTATTTGATGAAATTTAAATTATTTATTATGTTTATGATTTTAATCATTGGTTAATCATAGTTCTTTTCCTAGTACTGATTATAACTCAAATGCATGCTATTATTGTAGTTTGTATTTTTTAAAGATATTTATGTGAGCTATTGCACATCAAAGAGACGGACAGTTGATTCCTAAGTATACTTAAGGGTATCGTAGTATTATCTATTGGTACATGTCATAACTTATAACTTTCAAAATATTTTTATATTTTTGTATAGACGATTCAAGCTTGACGAAATTTGATATTTAAACGTAGATTAACGATTTTAGTCATTCTGTTAATTGTTGTAATTCAAACACCAAAAATTATTATTCATTTACTTGAAACGTTTTTTCATTAGTCATTATACGTATTATTATTTACTTAATACAATTAACATTTTCAAAATATTTATATACATTTTAAGAGGACGTCGCACCCTCATGTGTTGTCTCAGTCTTACACGCATACTACATAGCAAATGTTCGTTGGCTAGTTTCAATAGGGTACCTATTGTCAGTTTTTATATTAGAGTGAATTGCCCTATTATCAAACTTTTATTTAAGAACAGTATTTGTGTTTTCTCATTGGTTTTTTACGATATTTTAATTTTTAAGTGATTTATGGGTAAGTAGAGTATTCATTTTCTAAAATGTTCTTAACTCACTTAAAATTTAAAATAATTGTTAAAATCAGACGAAAGAACACAGATAATGTTGTTACCTAAAAGTTTGATAATAGGTTGATTCACTCTAATATCAAAACCGGCAATACCCTATTGAAACTAGCAAACTAAAATTTGCTATGTGGTATGTGTAAGACGGAGACAACACATCCGGGTGAGACGTCCTCTTAAGCTACCATACCTTTATACGTCGAAAGCTCAAACAGTTGACCAAACGTAGACTGGTCATCTTTCCCATTAAATATTATTGGTGAAAGTTATGGTATGTTTTATTGTGATTTAGGTTTACCTTATAGTTTTATTTTATTCAGCATAATTTTTTATACTGTTTAACATTAAAAAGTCAGTGTATTATTAATATTTTCTACTAGTACCTATGTGTTTTTTTTTTTTTTTTTTAATAAATTTGAGCTTCTTTAAAAATTATATTAATTTAAAAATCGATGATCATTTATCTCTATTATTTTTAATAAGTATTCAAATATGAATTAATTTTTGTTAATAGAAGTTAAACAATTGAAGCAGTTTATTATTTTAAATATGTATGTAGATTTATTTTTCATAGCATGAAAAATGTTTAACATAAGTGAAGATGTAGGTAATTCTATATTTATTTCTTTTTTTGGTTATCGGGTACTTTCTATTTTTGAAATTCTTAAATAAGTAAGTATTAGGTATAACTTGTTGTGAAAACAATAATTTTAACCAATTACCAACTAAAGGTAAATTATTTAAATTAATAAGATTCTTTGTATTGCATACCCCTTACAAGAATTTCATAAAGAAAAATTATGGAAAGTAATAAAAGGGCCAAACATTATTGGCCCCCCTAGTAGAAATTTTCTGGCTACGTGCCTGTTTATCCGGCACTGATTATATATTTATATATATTAACCATATTATTAATAGCACTCACTATATAAAAACCAACTACGCGATTATACCGATCGAACCCGCGTTGAATGCGAGTTTGTTTTGTTATCTATGTGCGTTCTGTGTTGCGTATTGTGTACAATATATAGTAGGTATATTATATTATAGATGGTTGTTTAATTTTTAGCAAACGGACGATAATGGCCCGGGTCTACAGGGCCTGTGCGGCTATGCCAAAATACGCCTCTGACAACGCCCCCCCCCCTCGGGGCTCTGGCCCCTACTGCCCCCCACCCTCTCACCGGCCCTAATTACATGCAAGTGGTGGTGACGGCGGCGCGAACACCTTTCACACAAGTATGATTGGAAATTGAATATCAGTATTACTTAGGTACATTGTTAAAATGTATTATAAGATCACTAATGTTGCCGCCGCAACATAATTATATATTATAAACGTATCAATATCGGGCAGCGAGGTTAGCTGGTCACACACACACACACTATCACCTGTTGCCATAATATTTATTTTTGTATGTACCTATTTAAATGTGCCTTGTGAATTATATAACATAGATAATTAAGACTCGTTATCGTATGGCGTATATGAATATTTATTTATCACGGCCGCCGTGACACTGTCTTCCTTTGTCCGTCTCGTATAAAACGTCGTCTCGTTAGCACGGTGTGTGCAAATAAAAAATATATTTATTATTTTCAATAATTGTTAAATAAGTTAGTGCAAATATTGATTTTTATTATAATTATTAGCGCCAGAAGGGCCTAATTAAATATTGTAACAAATTAAATTATTATATTAAACTAGCTGATCCCGTGCACTTCGTTTCCCGTTAAATGTACCAACTCTATATGACTCAAACATTGTTCAATGCGTTATTTAATATTCGGTGTATGATGTTCTAGATTTATCTAAACTTTTCTGTTGCCCGGAATAAAAATTCTGAATTGCAGCAGTACATTATCAGATAGTTAATTTACCTGCGGTAGATCGCAGACCCCGTGCTGTTTGTACGTAAGTGTATGATTTAACTCAAAAAGTACCAAAGTTATACCAAGTTTGACGTTTTTACTTAATTCCACCTACCTATAAATCCTAACCTAACCTAACCGTACTAAAATCTGATGAATAAAAAAACCAAATTTAACCCTTTTTAAATTAGCGTATCTTCTTCCCATAGGTCTAATCTACACACCGCCATTCATTTATATATAAGATATATTTACAAAAAATAATAATACAAATCAACAAACATGCCCGATTAACCAATAGCAACCAATATAATATAATCCACAATAGAGTAAATAAAGACAACGGTATCGATTTCAAATCCCAGACATCAATAAATAGTTTTTGCAGTTTTTCTAATTATTCGGTTGACTTTTTAAAAATTTTCTTTCGTAAAAACCTTCACCTGGCAATTAAGAACATCTTAAAAAAAATTTGAGACAAATTGGACCAGCCGTTCTCAACTGATGCAATTTCGAATTTTTTGTCTCCATTTTTATATATATAGATTCTCGGTGTGACACACTGACACTATATAGTATTATAATTAGTTATTAGTAGGCTAGTAGCGGCTATTACTGTCGTAATAAGCGCAATCGTCAGTTTTATATTATACTCATTAGCAGTTACCTATTTTTTGTAACACTTTAAAGAATTGTACTCTGTTATCGTATGTGTTTTTTTTTGTATTATAATACCTATAGCTCAGGAGCAACTGGCCAGTCTGCGCTCCACAAACTGCTGTGAGTTATTTTATTATATTCTGTCGTGCCAGAAGGGCGCATAGTACAATTATATTATTATTCTGCTAAGTCATAAGGACCGCATATTATTATTATTTTTATATTTAATAACTACAGTTTTACAAAACATTATATTTTTATTTTGTTTGGCCATAAGGGCCGCACATTATTTTGCACGCATTATTTTATATATTATTACTATTCTGTTGAGCCAGAAGGGCTAATCTTTTTATATTTTCACGTAGCTCTAATAGCTACAGTGAATTTTACCTTTATTTTTATTATCTATTATATTGCTGTCAATTTTATAACATATAACATTTAGTATCATTTATACTTATACTGATTTACAGCTTTAATAGCTGCCATCATATTAAATTGTTATTTGTTTGGCCATAAGGGCCGGGCATTTATATATACCTTTTTTCTGTCGGGCCAGAAGGGCCACAATATATTATATACTATTATAGCCATAAGGGCTTTGTTTTATTATTTATATTATATTTTTATACCTACTGTGTTGCTGTGATTTTTTATATATTTGTATCATTATTATTTAGATTTTGTATTATACAGCAACTAGTTATTTACCAGCAATTGTGTTACCATTTTTTAATTTCAGTTTAATTACTTTAATTACACACACATATATACACACATAACACACAAATAATACACATAAATACACTACATGCATTACGTAGCTCGACAGTATTTGCCCAGCAATCCCGACCACTGCTGTTCGAGCGATTACACCACTACACACCCAGCTAGTCCTCGCATATTTAAGACTTGTCCTAGGTGTTAGTGGTGAGCAATTAGGTGTCCGGGGTGTGCATGTTATTATTATACGCTACCGGCTCGCACAACTAATATCAAACAATAAATTAAACTAACTAATGTTAGGTGACTTTTTTTAAACATTATTGCATTATGTTAAATTAATTTAAATCTTACTATCAGTTATTGTTTAATTTATGTAATTCATTAAATAGAATTGTTTATTGTATTCCAAAATCTATCAAACTTTTTTAGTCTTATCTAAATAATTTATATAAAAAAAAAAATTAGTGGTTAAATTTATAATATTATAATACATAATATAGTTTCATAATTTATGCCACTTAAAAGTTATTGAAAAGAAATTATAAAAAAAACCTGAAGGGAAAAATAAATATTAAATTATAAAACTGGAGCTTATACAAATAAAATTGATTAGATACTAACTTTTAATTAAATTTTATTTTATTTTATTATTAACAAACGGGTAAGGACCCTTTAGAACATTATGACAATAGTACAGTAGTAAATAATAAATACAATGCAAAACTTACAAATAGATAATAGTAGTAGATAGTGGATACTTAACACATTCACTGCGTCAAATAATTAGTTGGGACACGTTAGATGCGTCATAAAATATATCAATGTTCGCTAGGAGCGTGCCACCAATTCGGACATTTTAATTAGTGCAAGAAAAATCAACAAAATAAGTTATTTATAAATGGATTGGACTGAAATAACGAAAAAATTTCTATGCAGAGGCGTGTGTAAAAAAAAAACATTACTCTAGTGCGTCTCTATTTTATAGCACATTTAATTCAACGGACTTGATGTCGGCTATATCCGACAGGGGCACCGTTCACATACCTACAAGTTGGCTATATCCGACAGACGCACCGTGAAAAAACCGATCTGTCGGATATAGCCGACAAACGCACCGAATGTGTTAATATTTATTTTTTTTTTTTTTTAAATAGCAGCGTACATGTATCAATACTTGGTGATCAGACATACTTTTTTTTATTGCAGTCCAAAAAATATTTTAGTACCATAACCACTACATCATGTTTTTCCACCAAAATATGAATAAACCACTACAACATAAACAACATGCTACATAAACATTTTCATCGAAAAAAATATAAACATGGTGTGACTTTAAAACAATAAAAATTAACAGTTACAAGACAAAATAACAATAAAATAATACAGATAATTAAATAATACATAGAAGAAACTGAAATTTGATAATATAAAAATTAATTAACAGCAGAACTTAATGCTATATAAACATTTTGTTTAAAAACTTTGCGTGACATAAAAAAGAAGTCAATTTTATTAGCAACACAATTAGTGAAAGTAAATACTCTGGGAAAGAATGAAGCGGAACTATAGTTGGTGGTATAAGATGGGAGGACGAATAGATTATGTGACCTCGTACCGTGATTTCTAAAGTTAAAACCAACCATAGAAAGAAGCTCGGAGGAATTAATGTTACCATTCAGTAAATTGACAAGAACACCAAGACTTCAACACTTCTTCTAATTTCGCATAAAGACACCCCCAGATGGGTTAACTGTAAGTGATATGAGTCTCGGCCAATGGTTAAACTTAATTTACTACAGTTCAATTTTCGACATTTATACTGTACATTTTCTAACTGATTTATATAGAGAACATAATTAGCTGACCAAACTATAGAGCCAAATTCTAAGTGAGACCTAACAAGTGAGAAGTATACTATTTTCATTGAGACTATATTTGAGTATTCCTACTGTTTGAAGAATTATCATTATAGATTGCAGCTAACATAAAGTACATAAACGTTGTTTAACACTGTCTTATAACGTTGAGATTGATAAAATTATAGAAGAACAGCTTTCTTCGTGGCTGCGCACATGGTCCAATTTCCCTTTGAACATAAGTATCCATTATTTTGGTGACCGGTGCTTCGCAAAAACATCAAGAGGCCCTGTTCTTTATTAAAGAGCTGGAAATGTTGTGCAATTAGACAATTGGCTAAAACTTGTTGTGGTCTTGGTATGCCATCTCTTACCTAATAAAATTAATAATTTACATTATATTTTAAATTAATTAAAACAAGTTTAATAACCATTTACCCTGAGATTATTCCGTACTTGATTAAACTCAACTGAAAACTGGTTTTTAATGAAAGTTAATTTCCCTGAAATAAAGTATGACATGATTACTAATGGATAAATTATAGAAAATTATTATGGATTTTTATATAAATTACACCAATATTACATATAGTTTATATTTAAAAAATATTATCCTTATAGTATAAAATAAAAATTTTAATAACACAGAAACAATGTATTAACATTTTGAATTCAGTACATAAAAAAATATCAAGAAAATTACCAAAATTTGCACTAAAAAGGTGGTTCTCATATGAAAATATAAGTTTGTATCGCCACAGGACACTCTTTAAATAATACAAAAATATCAGGTGTTTGATGAAATATATTTTTGAAATCACAATTTGAATAAATGTATTATTAATTCTAATAACAACATTTTGAATTATTGTGAATACATTTAGAAGTGAAGCTGCTTATCATTTAGTAACAATTTATTGACAAGCGGATTCAGGAATATCATCAAGTAAATATTGGTAAAATTTTGTTTGGTGATTGCTCATTAATTGTCGATTACTATCAATACTACATTAAACTATACATATATGCAGACTAACCTGAAATGTTGACAATTTTTAACTCTTGATTCAAAATTAAAAATATAAGAATAATAAACTAACTGTTTTTTAGGTTATATTTAAACAATTGTAATTGTTAACGCTTAAGGTGACCAAAATAATAATGAACAGCCTTGTCGTTTTATATAATATGTGGACTGTATATTACAATAAACTGTTAATTGCCCGTTTGGCACAATAATGATAATAATAATAATAATAATAATAATAATAGTACAAAATATAATTTCAGTTGCCTCTTTGGCTATAACAACTAATAATAATAATACATGATTTAACAAAGCCTGAATGGCTGTAATATACAATGAAATATATAATGTTTTAGGACCCGTCGGTCATACATACACATATTTGGTCGACCAATACTCACAAAACACAACAACGAACAATGACAACATGATGCCGCCGAGAAGAGACCGCTGAGTCCATGACACCACCGCCTCAACAAACACAACCACACGTTGATAATGTAACTACCCTAAAATGGGGACAAAAATTATTAGACAAAATTGTATCAGTGTGTATAGTTACCAGACGAATGAATGCCTGTATTGCGATACACAGATGTACTGTAACACACGTGGTTTGGGACGACTGCAAAAAGCTCATGCTCCAAAAATGATGAGACAACCAAAAAGCTTATGACGATGAGAGCATGACGGGAACAAAAAACCAACTTGAAGTTTTGAACATAACCAAAAAATATAACGAACATTGATAATTATTCCACAGCTGGCTGGTCACACACGAATGCCTGATAAGCATCCGCCGACGTAGGCTGCAGCTGTGTAACGCACCGACCCGCATACATGAAAATGACAACACAAACACACAACACAAATTTGTTTGCAGCGCAAACAGTAATAATTGTTATATTATCATTGCTTAATATTTTTTTATTATTTGGTATCCAAACAAAAATAATACGCTCTATCATATAGTGACATAAGTTTTGAATAAAATCAATGTATTTATTTATTATTTATCAAAAAAAAAAATGTTATTTTTTGAACTGTTTAGTTAATTTTAGTTTAAAAAAAATGTTATTTATAATGTTAATAAAATGTTCTTTTAATTCTTGAGTACAAACAAAAACTTCATTTATAAATACATGTTCTGCAGTGGTTAATTTAATTGAAAGCATTGAACTAATTATGAACACTAATCACTATATTGATAATTATTAATATTCAAACATGGGTAAAATGTACTTTTTGATATTTAAAAAATGATACTTGCCTTAAAGAAATGTTGAATATTTATAATTAGGTATATTAAATTAAAAAAGAATTATTTTCAAAAGCATTATATACCTACCTACTTTTGGGAAATAGGTATATTCTAACAGCTAACAGTATTTCCAGTGGCGAAGCCAGGGGGGTTTTTGGGTGTTCTATTGACATTTTTGCCCCCAATAAATGTATTATTTATAAACGAAAACTGTACAAACTTAGTTACCAGACGAATGAATGCCTGTATTGCGATACACAGATGTACTGTAACACACGTGGTTTGGGACGACTGCAAAAAGCTCATGCTCCAAAAATGATGAGACAACCAAAAAGCTTATGACGATGAGAGCATGACGGGAACAAAAAACCAACTTGAAGTTTTGAACATAACCAAAAAATATAACGAACATTGATAATTATTCCACAGCTGGCCGGTCACACACGAATGCCTGATAAGCATCCGCCGACGAAGGCTGCAGCTGTGTAACGCACCGACCCGCATACATGAAAATGACAACACAAACACACAACACAAATTTGTTTGCAGCGCAAACATATTCCCCCCCTTTGAAAGGATGTGGTCCTTTCAAGGCTCATTAGATATGATTATTGATGATACTGATTTTCCTATGACATGATGATAATACTATACGATTCGAACCTTAGATGGCTAGACACACTGTCTTTAACAATAAATACAAATGATAATAATAAATGACTTGAGCCTTAGGCGGCTTGACAAACTGTCTTAAACAATAAATACAAATGATAATAATAAATGACTTGAGCCTTAGGCGGCTTGACAAACTGTCTTAAACAATAAATACAAATGATAATAATAAATGACTTGAGATGATACTATGATTGTAGTTGTAGTTTATGTTCTTCTTCCTCTTCATCATTGACTGTTGGTAGTAGGGCAAGCTTGGCTACAGGACGTTTATATTCATGTCCGTTTCCCATTCGGATGGTGACAGCACGCACCACATCATCATTTCCAGGATGAACAGTCAAGACACAACCTAACTTCCAATGTAGTGGCGGTAAGTTTTCCTCCTTTACAATAACCAGATCGCCCACAACTAGGTTTCTTTGGGGTTTTAGCCATTTATTTCTTTTTTGGATTTGTGGCAAGTATTTTTGGCTCCATCTTTTCCAAAACCGTTGCATTTGAGCACGAACAAGGGCAAATCGAATCAATTTATTCTGAGGTATTGAGGTTGAGTCTGGCTCAGGCGGCAGTAGTATGGGACCTTCTACAAGAAAGTGCCCAGGTGTCAGGGCCTCGTAGTCTGAGGGATCATTTGCTAACGGAATTAATGGTCTTGAGTTTAAAACGGCTTCAATGCGGCAGAGCAACGTGGTGGTCTCTTCAAATGTCAGTAGCACATTGTTTGTCAGCTTAATTAAGTGGGTTTTTGCTGATTTGACTGCTGCCTCCCAGATGCCACAAAATGTGGCGCAGACGGAGGGTTGAAATGCCAAGTCACTCCCCGTTGAGTCATATTTTCGGTTACGGTTTGCTTTCCAGATTCTGCCTTGAAATACGAGGATAACTCCCGATTTGCGCCAAGGAAATTGGTTCCGTTGTCACTGTGTAAATGAAGACATGGACCTCGTCGCGCAATGAACCGGGTTAGAGCTGCTATAAAGGCATCTGATGATAACCCTGAGACTAGGTCTAAATGTACTGCACGAGTGCTGAAACATACAAACATGGCAATGTAACCTTTGATGGACTTGACTCGCCTTATTCCACTTTTTATAAATATTGGCCCGCAGAAGTCAACGCCTGTACGAGAGAATGCTCTTTGAACAGATATCCTGCTTCGCGGAATAGGTGCCATCTTAGGGTGTAACATGCTAGGTCTCGCACGGAAACAAATATTGCAGTTGTGGTATGTGGACCGTGACAAGTTGCGTCCACGAAGAGGCCAATATACCAATTGGATGTTTGCAAGTAGACCCTGAGGCCCAATATGTAGAAGTTCCAAGTGCATTTGTTCAAATATCATTTTCACAATTTTACCTTTTGGCGGAAGTACAACAGGGTGCCTTCTTTCTTCTGATGCTACAAGATAATCCAATCTACCACCAACACGTATGAGTCCAACAGTGTCAATGAATGGACCGAGCCTCTTCAGTGGGCTATTGGAACCTACAGAATTGGACTTTGTCAAGGAATTTAATTCAGATCTGAATGCATTGTGCTGGGCGTAACGTAGCCACACATTCCTAGCATTTTGCAATTCATTAACAGTGAGTACACCTGTTTGACAGTTAGGTGTTTGGTTCTTTCTTTCCTTTGCGTTGGATATGAAACGCAACATGTACGCTGTGAAACGTACCATATGGTTCCATTTAGAAAACTTGCTGAGCGGATAATCATCTACTGGCTGAGCAGATGCCTGAAGCACCAATTTAACAGGTCGTACTTCAGGAACCTCATTTAAAATTGGCTGTGTACATGTAGGCCATGAAGTGTGGTGCTTTGAAAGCCAGTGTGGACCACTCCACCACATTGAACAGTGTTGTAAATTATAAACTGTTTGTCCACGTGTTATAATATCAGCTGGATTACAATCTGTGGGCACATGATTCCATTGTGTTTTATCAGTGTGGTCTAAAATTTGAGCAATTCTATTTGATACATATGACTTAAGTGGCTGTGTACTATTTATCCAGGCGATGACAACCGTTGAATCTGACCACAGTACAACGTCACGTTGATGTAGGCTTATATTCAATTTTTTTAATTCAGAAATGACTTCTGTAGTTAAATCACTGAGTAGTACAGCACCACAGAGTACTAACCGGGGTATAGTGGTCGCATGAAGTGACGCTACCCTTGATTTTGAAACGTATAGAGCTGTTTCAAAATCTCCATTTGAATTCTGTGTTCTTGCGTAAACACATGCTCCGTACGCCTCCTGTGAGGCGTCACAAAATCCATGAAGCTGTATGTTTAACCAATTACTTGACAATGGCCGACGTGGAATGGCTAATTTATCCAACGCATACAAAGATAAATAGAAGTTTTTCCACCGATGTTGCATATCGTCGGGTAATGTCGTGTCTCAATCAAACTTCAACACCCATTACTGTTGAACAAAGATCTTTCCAGTTATAAGAACTGGTGTTAGGAAACCAAGTGGATCGTAAATCCTATTAATGTCAGAAAGCAATGTGCGCTTAGTCATTTTTTTGGGTGGATTCCATGGCTTTAATGTAAAGCAAAAACAATCTGTTACGGGTTGCCACATTATACCTAACGTGCTGACAGCATCCTGTTCACTAAATTGTAAAACATGATTAGGATTGGTCCCAGAATTTGGTAATTTACTCAGGACTTCGGAAGAACTTGTACACCATTTTCTTAACGGTAGACAACGAGACGCCAACGTGTCTGAAACATCTTTGTATAGCTGGAAACATTTGTCTGAAGATTCAGCACCAGTAAGTAGGTCGTCTACATAGAAATCATCTTTTATAGCTCTTTGAGCAGCTTCACTTGGAGCTGAAAAAGCTACTTCCACCAGGCTACGGGTCGCTAAATAGGGAGCTGATTTTGTACCGTACGTGATTGTGCGAAGGTTATATTCCCTTAACAGTTCAGAGGGACTTGGACGATACCAAATTCGTTGTAGTTGACAGTCTTTTGGAGTTACTAGTATTTGACGGTACATCTTCTCAACGTCTGCGGTTAATGCTATCTTATGTACTCTGAATCGTAACAGTATTGAGAAAAAGGAAGATTGCACTATAGGTCCCTTTAACATGACATCATTAAGGGATAGCCCGGAACTTGATGGAGCTGATCCATCGAACACAACTCTTAATTTTGTGGTGATGCTGTCTTCTTTGATGACAGCATGGTGAGGCAAATAATATGTTTGACTATTTGAATCATCATTAGTTACCAGTTTCATGTGGTTCATGTTTAAGTACTCTGACATAAACTTGTGGTAGGCTATGCATAGTTCTCTGTCTTTAGATAACCGTTTTTCCAAGTTAAAGAATCGTTGTTGCGTCATGTGTTTAGATTCACCAAGCGAACTGAGCTTGGTATTTAACGAGAGGCTAACAACTAATCGTCCTGAATCATCTCTGTAATGTGTCTTCTTAAAATGCTGTTCAGCTTCATCTTCTTCATCTTTACGAACACTTGATTTACTGATAAATAGTGAAAGCGCTGAGTTTATGGTTGCATCATTAGCACAAGTACAAGCAGAAAACCTAGACTGTATAACTTCGCTATTTAATACCCTTCCAGTAAGAACCCATCCAAGTGTGGTTTTGTGAAACACTAAACTATTTGTAATGGCAACTTTTTCTCCACTGAAAAGTGTGTAAAACATTTCTGCGCCAAGTAGTATATCTATCTTGCCTGGTGTATCATAGCTTGGATCTGCCAATTGTTCATTAACAATGTACGGAATCTTTGACTGATCTAAACGTATTAATCGAGATGGCATATCATTGGCGATTGAAGGAAGTACATGAAGGTCTAGTGAAACGTTGAAACTTTCAAACCTGGAATACATTACAACTGGTTGCAATCTCTGTGCATCTGACCTCATTGAGTTGATACCAACTATTGGTAGAACACATTTTGTTTTAGACATTCCAAGAAATTGGGCACAGGCGTCAGTTATAAAATTAACTTGTGATCCTGAGCCAGTAGTGCTCTACAGGGTTGAGGATAGCCAGCTGCATCATTAATGTATACCACGGCTGTGGCCAACATGACCATGTCACCTGACGCATGCATTGATTGTGCTATACCCTTACTAAAACATAGAGCACTTGTGCTTGCAATGGGCTCTGTTTCACTACTAGTTTGTTGATTTTCATGAGCTTAACCAAATGCAATTTTGAATTATGTTTTTGACCACATCTTGGACAACCTGGGAACCTGCAGTCTTGTGCTTGATGATTAGAGTATAGACAGTTGTAACATAACCGATTCTTTGAAACAAATTCTCAGCGATCTGGTACTTTCAAATCATTAAAACCTTTGCATTGATATAATCTATGAGTTTCATTGCAAAAGGGACATTTGTACAATGTGGTTACCTTGTTCGCAGGTTTAACAAAAAAAACCTTTTTGTCTTGAACTTTATAACTGGACTTGACCACATTCTGTTTAATACATGATGCACCAACGTTAACTTCACCTGCTTCATAGGCAGCAATACGGTTAAATAAAAATTCTTTTAATTCTTTGAACTCTGGTAGGTCTTTCTTGTTATATTTAACGTGCCATTCACCGACGGTTACTCTATCCATTCGGTTGCATATTAATGTGACTAACCAAGCGTCCCAGGTTTCGATCGGTTGACCTAAAGCCTGTAATGCATTTATATTTGAAGTAATGTGATGATAAAGTCTTTGCAACTCTATTACTGAAGCTATTGAAATTTTAGGAGTATCAAATAATGCTCTAATATGTGATTGAATAACTGCTCCTTTGCTTTCATATCTTGCTGTTACTGCATCATAGGCCTGCCCATAGTTCTCATTTGTAGTTGGTATAGATTTGACAATGTCACTAGCCTGCCCTTCTAAACAAGCCTTAAGAAAATGCAATTTATGAACCGGTGCCATATCTTTGTTGTTGTGGAAGTAAACATTGAACGAGTCTATGAATGATGTCCATTCTTTCCAATCACCACTAAACTTAGGGAGTTCAATAGGTGGTAATTTCATCATATTGTTGTTTACATGATTGGATGTGATGCTGTAGGATGGACTGGTCACTTCTGATTTTTTGGATTCTTCAGCTTCCAATATATGTAATAATGATGCCTTGACTTCATAAAATCTCTCTCTAAATTTTGCTCGTTCATCCATTACTACGTCATCTGACCTTTGATCAAGTTCTTCTTTTACTGACTGCACTTCTTCAAATTTTTCTGAAATACTTGGAAGCTCCTCTAAGCGTACTCTAACTTGGCTTTGATTGTTTGTTTCACTATTGAAGTTCTTGGCAAATGTGCCTATCGCCTTTAAACTGGAATGAATGAACTTCAACTCTAAAGTCGCCTTCTTGATATCCATGATTGTGGCCTAAATTACAATATTGGGAATGATGCACAGTGTGCTTATTTAACAATAAAAATATATAAAAAAATGATTATACAAATTAATGAAATTTATATTTTATACTGATTACTAATTCACTTAGCCTATCCGGTTCGAAGGACCAAAATGTTAACGCTTAAGGTGACCAAAATAATAATGAACAGCCTTGTCGTTTTATATAATATGTGGACTGTATATTACAATAAACTGTTAATTGCCCGTTTGGCACAATAATGATAATAATAATAATAATAATAATAATAGTACAAAATATAATTTCAGTTGCCTCTTTGGCTATAACAACTAATAATAATAATACATGATTTAACAAAGCCTGAATGGCTGTAATATACAATGAAATATATAATGTTTTAGGACCTGTCGGTCATACATACACATATTTGGTCGACCAATACTCACAAAACACAACAACGAACAATGACAACATGATGCCGCCGAGAAGAGACCGCTGAGTCCATGACACCACCGCCTCAACAAACACAACCACACGTTGATAATGTAACCACCCTAAAATGGGGACAAAAATTATTAGACAAAATTGTATCAGTGTGTATAGTTACCAGACGAATGAATGCCTGTATTGCGATACACAGATGTACTGTAACACACCTGGTTTGGGACGACTGCAAAAAGCTCATGCTCCAAAAATGATGAGACAACCAAAAAGCTTATGACGATGAGAGCATGACGGGAACAAAAAACCAACTTGAAGTTTTGAACATAACCAAAAAATATAACGAACATTGATAATTATTCCACAGCTGGCTGGTCACACACGAATGCCTGATAAGCATCCGCTGACGTAGGCTGCAGCTGTGTAACGCACCGACCCGCATACATGAAAATGACAACACAAACACACAACACAAATTTGTTTGCAGCGCAAACAGTAAATAATAATTGTTATATTATCATTGCTTAATATTTTTTTATTATTTGGTATCCAAACAAAAATAATACGCTCTATCATATAGTGACATAAGTTTTGAATAAAATCAATGTATTTATTTATTATTTATCAAAAAAAAAAATGTTATTTTTTGAACTGTTTAGTTAATTTTAGTTTAAAAAAAATGTTATTTATAATGTTAATAAAATGTTCTTTTAATTCTTGAGTACAAACAAAAACTTCATTTATAAATACATGTTCTGCAGTGGTTAATTTAATTGAAAGCATTGAACTAATTATGAACACTAATCACTATATTGATAATTATTAATATTCAAACATGGGTAAAATGTACTTTTTGATATTTAAAAAATGATACTTGCCTTAAAGAAATGTTGAATATTTATAATTAGGTATATTAAATTAAAAAAGAATTATTTTCAAAAGCATTATATACCTACCTACTTTTGGGAAATAGGTATATTCTAACAGCTAACAGTATTTCCAGTGGCGAAGCCAGGGGGGTTTTTGGGTGTTCTATTGACATTTTTGCCCCCAATAAATGTATTACTTATAAACGAAAACTGTACAAACTTGGTTTAATTCGGTACTGCCTAATTTACTGATTTACTGATTTACTGATTTACTGATTTGGGGCCATAGCGCCCGTAGCATGGGCAAACTAAGTCCGAATAAGTTCAAACTTCACAGGTGCCATTATAATACCCCCCTCCAACTCCCTACCAAATTCCAGGTTGCCCCGTCGATTTTCACTTCCGGGTTACTTGTCGCAGAAATATCACAAACTTAAAAACTTAACCAAAAATTATGAAATTTTTTACTCGGCATAAGTTGTACCGTATTTAAATATGGGGAAAATCTCAAGTGCCTACCTCGAAAACCCATGCAGTTATAAGACAAATCAGTAATTTATTCACATACATAATCGAATCAGTAAAATCACGCGCCGCCGTCCAGGAAAACTGCTGATTTGCTCTTACACTCGCAATACTTAACCAAAATTATGATATTTTTTGCACGGTACGTGTTGTACCGTATTTAAATATGGGGAAAATTTCAAGTGCCTACCTCGAAAACCCATGCAGTTATAAAACAAATCAGTAATTTATTCACATAATCAAATCAGTAAAATCACGCGCCGCCGTCCAGGAAAACTGCTGATTTACTCTAAAACCCGCAATAGTTTATAGAAAATAATGAAATTTTTTACACGGTATCGGTTGTACCGAATTTAAATACCTTGGAAATTTCAAGTGCCTACCTCGAAAACCCATGTAGTTATAAAACAAATCAGTAATTTATTCACATAATCGAATCAGTAAAATGACGCGCCACCGTCCAGGAAAACTGCTGATTTGCTCTTACACTCGCAATAGTTTATAAAAAATTATGAAATTTTTTACACGGTAGAGGTTGTACCGTATTTAAATACCTTGGAAATTTCAAGTGCCTACCTCGAAAACCCATGTAGTTATAAAACAAATCAGTAATTTATTCGCATAATCGAATCAGTAAAATGACGCGCCGCCGTCCAGGAAAACTGCTGATTTGCTCTAAAACCCGCAATACTTAACCAAAAATTATGAAATTTTTTACACGGTAGAGGTTGTACCGTATTTAAATACCTTGAAAATTTCAAGTGCCTACCTCGAAAACCCATGTAGTTATAAAACAAATCAGTAATTTATTCACATAATCGAATCAGTAAAATCACGCGTAGCAGTGCAGGAAAACTGCTGATTTGCTCTTACACTCGCAATAGTTTATAAAAAATTATGAAATTTTTTACACGGCATGAGTTGTACTGTATTTAAATACTATGGAAATTTCAAGTTCCTACCTCAAAAACCCATTCAGTTATAAATTATAATGCAGTTCAGTAATTTGTTGACATAAACAAATCAGTAAAATGATAAGAATCCTGTATGTTATGTTGCATTACAACATTTCTAGGGCACTTACTAAAATAATGCAATTTTTACACATTATAAGAATAATATATATTTTAATATTTAATATGATCATTATAACATAATAATATAGCACTAGACAATGACTTAGGATTTATCTACATCCCTAAAATTACAATTAAAATTAAAGGTTTGTCATTGGCTAAGGTTAGCTCTTCTTTGGATTTTTTTTTAATTTTGAATGTAGCATTGTACAACTAGTGCATATATTTTAAGTGCATTATTATGACAACTGGCTCATTTATTATATTGTTAAAATGTTTTTAGAGAATTGAATTATTTGGGAATTTGCCTTCATAATAATGTGTCTTAACATAATATAATAATAATAAATGGGCTGAGCAACTTGTTTTACAAAATATCAATAAATGAAAATCAGTTGTACCTTTTAGTACCTGTAGTGTTTTTACAGTGTTATAAGCGGCAATTTTGGCGCCCAAATTTGTATCTCTTGTGTTTGGAAATTAATTATGAGGGTTAGACATTTTTCTCAAATGTACTTCTTACAAAATAAGTCCCTACCTATACAATAGTTACTAAAATAAAGCAACGTATTGCACTTGAGTGTGACTTAGAATTCATCCATATAGATACCTGAAACAAAAAACTCATGCGGTTGTATGTACCTCATTTAAATCAGAGCCGTCATACCCAAATAAGTATAATTATTAATTTCTCTTTATGTGCCAATGAGTATATTATAGTAATTTACACTTTTCATTTTTAAGTTAGGTAATCTTTATCATACAATGTACCTAAGTTTCGATATAAAGATGTATGTATAAAGTATGCAGCAATTATTGTTTTTTTTTTACCAATAAATTACAATACTTAATGAATTGTTGCTATATTGCTTTCAAATTGTATGTAATTAAGTCCAGTTTTTATAACAACATATTCAAATTTGGTTTATACAGTTTTTCTAAAATATATTGCTATAATATACCATCACTAAGAAAAGTAATTAATTGAAAGCTTAAGTTTTTGTTTAATTTGTTAAATTGTTAAATATATATAGTCTTGTTTAACCTAAAAGTGTTATAAACTATAATAATTTGTTTAAACTTAAATACAAAACTGCAAACTCAAGTCAACCAAATAAGGCTGTCAAAATAATCAATTATTAAACATTATTTCAGCTTAAAAAAATTAAAAACAATTAACAATACACAAAAAGAAATGTTTACTTACTTCATTACCTATTATTTCATAATTCATAGATATTTATTTATAATATAACATAGCATTTATTTATATAATTTATGATATATTGATTATAAAACAAATTAATTTTATAAATTACACTGGTACAAAGTCATAAATATTACTCATATTACTTATAAGTTATAACTCATAGATACCTACAGTATTTTGAAGATACTCTATAAAATGCACACAATTTCTTTCATCTATTTTATTTTTTTTATTCGGTGCAAAGTTATATAGAGTGTTGTATAACATTGAACCACGATAGCGGATATATTATACTATAATGTGTACGATGCTTTGTACCAACATTAAAACTCTCTTGATTTCACTTCTAAGCAAAAATTCCTCAATATTTATTGTAGAAAAGATCTAAAAAAAGGTGGGTAAGTGGATGTCGCTCTGCTGTACTGTAGGTTACAAGTGGGACACTGTATAATGGATGGTTTAAATTTGAATGCAATGATATAATATCATTGTATAAGAAAAACGATTCTGAGCGGAGACGGTATGTCGTCTAGATATAAGACATATTATATACTTTTCTATGGTATTAAATTATATGGAATTTATGAATAAATTCCTTAAAATATGCACAGTCTTATCATGAGCATAATTCTTCTTCCTTATACTATGGTAGGTTGTATGGATAGGCCATAATATTTTGATTTTTCAGTTTCATATATCCCCGAATTATATTTTTGAATTACAACAAAAACAAAGATCATTAATATTGATTTTAATATGTAATTTCATCCAAATTTGAATTTAAAATGTCTGTAAAAATAGCTGTGTTCATATATTTTTTAAATTTTTTGTTACAGTATGAACTATTTATGAGAACCTTTGTTTTAAATTTGCAATCTTTAGCTATAAAAACTGAACATTTTATAATTTATTCATTACAATGATTGATAATTTTCGAGATTTTGATAAATTTTGTCAAAATTCAATGTTTAAATGCTTATAAAAAAAAATTGTGCCTATATATTTTTAATATTTTTCAATGGCTACTGTAACAATACCTATATCAGGAACCTTGTATTAAATTTTTACACTTTTTGGCCAACAGATAAAATTTTATTGATATTTATGGAAAAAAAAACTAAAAAAATTTAAAACTGAAAATGTCCGTAAACAGCTCAAAAAGAGTCGAAATATTTTCAAAATTATACAGTGTATAGGAAATGCTAATCTGAACATTCAGTGAAATTTTCATGTATCTATAAATATTCGTTTTTGAATTACAACAAAATAAGAAAATCGCTACATGAGAAATCAAGTGAATATCCAATGTTGTAAAAATTTGAATTTCAAACGCTCATAAAAATTTATTTTGACTTTCCGGCAGAGATTTTTTTATTGATAAAGGTAGACAATCTTATGAGTAATCTTGTATTAGATTTAGAATTAAAAAGAAAAATTCTTACGAATTCTTAACTCAAAATAATTTGCTAATTTTTGTGATTTTTCCATATTTTGTCAATTTTTGAACTTTAAATGCTTGTAAAAAAAAACTGTGACTAACGATTTTCAATATTTTTTATCTGCCTTTGAAACAATATACTAGGAGCCTCCTATTAAATTTTCATGCTTTTTTACCAACAAATAAAATTTTATTGATATTTTTAGAAAAAATACTAAAAAAAAATGGAAAATGAAAATGTCCGTAAAGAGCTCTAATTAAATCAAAATATTTTGAAAATGTTATCGTGTATAGAAAATGCAAATATTAACAACCAGTGAAAATTTCATGTATCTACGGTCATTTGTTTTAAAGTTACACCAAATACCAAATTCAATTTTCCGAAAAATCGATTTTGCGTAAAAATTCTCGTTTTTCCTTAATTTTTCTTTTGTTTTTCTTGGCGCTTTTAAAAAGTACTGGGAATTTTCAAATTTGACCTCCCCAATGCACCAACGATATTCACTTTCCAATCGAACAAGATACTGAAGTCGAAAATCGAAGCATTATTTCGACTACTTAACGTGTACACAGACACAAAAATAAAAAATAAAAAAAAAATATAAAAACACACATCATTGTAAAATCAATACATTCATCGTTCCACTCAGAATCTAAAATGATTAGTTAAAAAAAAACACTGAACATGGTATACCATTACTCATTGACTGTATGCATTAATCTTAATCATAGAACTTAGTTAGAATCATATAAACTTAGTTAAGACTTAATCAATTTTTAGTAGAATGTAGGGGACTTACCAAGTAAATACTCAATTATTAGTATTCATAAATAGGAATATCATGTTAAGGTGATTTTCAGTAAAATCTTAGCAACCTCTGATGTTAGTTAAACAAAAATTATATTAAATAAATAACTAAACACCCATATTTCCATGAAATAAGGTATTTTATTGGTTAAAATACAATTTTCTTTTAAATTTGGAACATGTGAATAAACATAAAAATGTGGACTTGGCCTTTGCAGTTTTGTATTTAAGTTTAAACAAATTATTATAGTTTATAACACTTTTAGGTTAAACAAGACTATATATATTTAACAATTTAACAAATTAAACAAAAACTTAAGCTTTCAATTAATTACTTTTCTTAGTGATGGTATATTATAGCAATATATTTTAGAAAAACTGTATAAACCAAATTTGAATATGTTGTTATAAAAACTGGACTTAATTACATACAATTTGAAAGCAATATAGCAACAATTCATTAAGTATTGTAATTTATTGGTAAAAAAAAAACAATAATTGCTGCATACTTTATACATACATCTTTATATCGAAACTTAGGTACATTGTATGATAAAGATTAACTTAAAAATGAAAAGTGTAAATTACTATAATATACTCATTGGCACATAAAGAGAAATTAATAATTATACTTATTTGAGTATGACGGCTCTGATTTAAATGAGGTACATACAACCGCATGAGTTTTTTGTTTCAGGTATCTATATGGATGAATTCTAAGTCACACTCAAGTGCAATACGTTGCTTTATTTTAGTAACTATTGTATAGGTAGGGACTTATTTTGTAAGAAGTACATTTGAGAAAAATGTCTAACCCTCATAATTAATTTCCAAACACAAGAGATACAAATTTGGGCGCCAAAATTGCCGCTTATAACACTGTAAAAACACTACAGGTACTAAAAGGTACAACTGATTTTCATTTATTGATATTTTGTAAAACAAGTTGCTCAGCCCATTTATTATTATTATATTATGTTAAGACACATTATTATGAAGGCAAATTCCCAAATAATTCAATTCTCTAAAAACATTTTAACAATATAATAAATGAGCCAGTTGTCATAATAATGCACTTAAAATATATGCACTAGTTGTACAATGCTACATTCAAAATTAAAAAAAATCCAAAGAAGAGATAACCTTAGCCAATGACAAACCTTTAATTTTAATTGTAATTTTAGGGATGTAGATAAATCCTAAGTCATTGTCTAGTGCTATATTATTATGTTATAATGATCATATTAAATATTAAAATATATATTATTCTTATAATGTGTATAATTGCATTATTTTAGTAAGTGCCCTAGAAATGTTGTAATGCAACATAACATACAGGATTCTTATCATTTTACTGATTTGTTTATGTCAACAAATTACTGAACTGCATTATAATTTATAACTGAATGGGTTTTTGAGGTAGGAACTTGAAATTTCCATAGTATTTAAATACAGTACAACTCATGCCGTGTAAAAAATTTCATAATTTTTTATAAACTATTGCGAGTGTAAGAGCAAATCAGCAGTTTTCCTGCACTGCTACGCGTGATTTTACTGATTCGATTATGTGAATAAATTACTGATTTGTTTATAGCTACATGGGTTTTCGAGGTAGGCACTTGAAATTTTCAAGGTATTTAAATACGGTACAACCTCTACCGTGTAAAAAATTTCATAATTTTTGGTTAAGTATTGCGGGTTTTAGAGCAAATCAGCAGTTTTCCTGGACGGCGGCGCGTCATTATACTGATTCGATTATGCGAATAAATTACTGATTTGTTTTATAACTACATGGGTTTTCGAGGTAGGCACTTGAAATTTCCAAGGTATTTAAATACGGTACAACCTCTACCGTGTAAAAAATTTCATAATTTTTTATAAACTATTGCGAGTGTAAGAGCAAATCAGCAGTTTTCCTGCACTGCTACGCGTGATTTTACTGATTCGATTATGTGAATAAATTACTGATTTGTTTTATAACTACATGGGTTTTCGAGGTAGGTACTTGAGATTTTCCCCATATTTAAATACGGTACAACTCATGCCGTGTAAAAAATTTCATAATTTTTTATAAACTATTGCGAGTGTAAGAGCAAATCAGCAGTTTTCCTGGACGGCGGCGCGTCATTTTACTGATTCGACTATGTGAATAAATTACTGATTTGTTTTATAACTACATGGGTTTTCGAGGTAGGCACTTGAAATTTCCAAGGTATTTAAATTCGGTACAACCGATACCGTATAAAAAATTTCATAATTTTCTATATACTATTGCGGGTTTTAGAGCAAATCAGCAGTTTTCCTGGACGGCGGCGCGTCATTTTACTGATTCGATTATGCGAATAAATTACTGATTTGTTTTATAACTACATTGTTTTTCGAGGTAGGCACTTGAAATTTCCAAGGTATTTAAATACGGTACAACCCCTACCGTGTAAAAAATTTCATAATTTTTGGTTAAGTATTGCGAGTGTAAGAGCAAATCAGCAGTTTTCCTGCACTGCTACGCGTGATTTTACTGATTCGATTATGTGAATAAATTACTGATTTGTTTTATAACTACATGGGTTTTCGAGGTAGGCACTTGAAATTTCCAAGGTATTTAAATACGGTACAACCGATACCGTGTAAAAAATTTCATAATTTTCTATATACTATTGCGGGTTTTAGAGCAAATCAGCAGTTTTCCTGGACGGCGGCGCGTCATTTTACTGATTCGATTATGCGAATAAATTACTGATTTGTTTTATAACTACATGGGTTTTCGAGGTAGGCACTTGAAATTTCCAAGGTATTTAAATACGGTACAACCCCTACCGTGTAAAAAATTTCATAATTTTTTATAAACTATTGCGAGTGTAAGAATAAATCAGCAGTTTTCCTGGACGGCGGCGCGTCATTTTACTGATTCGATTATGCGAATAAATTACTGATTTGTTTTATAACTACATTGTTTTTCGAGGTAGGCACTTGAAATTTCCAAGGTATTTAAATACGGTACAACCCCTACCGTGTAAAAAATTTCATAATTTTTGGTTAAGTATTGCGAGTGTAAGAGCAAATCAGCAGTTTTCCTGCACTGCTACGCGTGATTTTACTGATTCGATTATGTGAATAAATTACTGATTTGTCTTATAACTGCATGAGTTTTCGAGGTAGGTACTTGAGATTTTCCCCATATTTAAATACGGTACAACTCATGCCGTGTAAAAAATTTCATAATTTTTATAAACTATTGCGAGTGTAAGAGCAAATCAGCAGTTTTCCTGGACGGCGGCGCGTCATTTTACTGATTCGATTATGTGAATAAATTACTGATTTGTTTTATAACTACATGGGTTTTCGAGGTAGGCACTTGAAATTTCCAAGGTATTTAAATTCGGTACAACCGATACCGTATAAAAAATTTCATAATTTTCTATATACTATTGCGGGTTTTAGAGCAAATCAGCAGTTTTCCTGGACGGCGGCGCGTCATTTTACTGATTCGATTATGCGAATAAATTACTGATTTGTTTTATAACTACATTGTTTTTAGAGGTAGGCACTTGAAATTTCCAAGGTATTTAAATACGGTACAACCCCTACCGTGTAAAAAATTTCATAATTTTTGGTTAAGTATTGCGAGTGTAAGAGCAAATCAGCAGTTTTCCTGCACTGCTACGCGTGATTTTACTGATTCGATTATGTGAATAAATTACTGATTTGTTTTATAACTACATGGGTTTTCGAGGTAGGCACTTGAAATTTCCAAGGTATTTAAATACGGTACAACCGATACCGTGTAAAAAATTTCATAATTTTTTATAAACTATTGCGAGTGTAAGAGCAAATCAGCAGTTTTCCTGCACTGCTACGCGTGATTTTACTGATTCGATTATGTGAATAAATTACTGATTTGTTTTATAACTACATGGGTTTTCGAGGTAGGTACTTGAGATTTTCCCCATATTTAAATACGGTACAACTCATGCCGTGTAAAAAATTTCATAATTTTTTATAAACTATTGCGAGTGTAAGAGCAAATCAGCAGTTTTCCTGGACGGCGGCGCGTCATTTTACTGATTCGACTATGTGAATAAATTACTGATTTGTTTTATAACTACATGGGTTTTCGAGGTAGGCACTTGAAATTTCCAAGGTATTTAAATTCGGTACAACCGATACCGTATAAAAAATTTCATAATTTTCTATATACTATTGCGGGTTTTAGAGCAAATCAGCAGTTTTCCTGGACGGCGGCGCGTCATTTTACTGATTCGATTATGCGAATAAATTACTGATTTGTTTTATAACTACATTGTTTTTCGAGGTAGGCACTTGAAATTTCCAAGGTATTTAAATACGGTACAACCCCTACCGTGTAAAAAATTTCATAATTTTTGGTTAAGTATTGCGAGTGTAAGAGCAAATCAGCAGTTTTCCTGCACTGCTACGCGTGATTTTACTGATTCGATTATGTGAATAAATTACTGATTTGTTTTATAACTACATGGGTTTTCGAGGTAGGCACTTGAAATTTCCAAGGTATTTAAATACGGTACAACCGATACCGTGTAAAAAATTTCATAATTTTCTATATACTATTGCGGGTTTTAGAGCAAATCAGCAGTTTTCCTGGACGGCGGCGCGTCATTTTACTGATTCGATTATGCGAATAAATTACTGATTTGTTTTATAACTACATGGGTTTTCGAGGTAGGCACTTGAAATTTCCAAGGTATTTAAATACGGTACAACCCCTACCGTGTAAAAAATTTCATAATTTTTTATAAACTATTGCGAGTGTAAGAGCAAATCAGCAGTTTTCCTGGACGGCGGCGCGTCATTTTACTGATTCGATTATGCGAATAAATTACTGATTTGTTTTATAACTACATTGTTTTTCGAGGTAGGCACTTGAAATTTCCAAGGTATTTAAATACGGTACAACCCCTACCGTGTAAAAAATTTCATAATTTTTGGTTAAGTATTGCGAGTGTAAGAGCAAATCAGCAGTTTTCCTGCACTGCTACGCGTGATTTTACTGATTCGATTATGTGAATAAATTACTGATTTGTCTTATAACTGCATGAGTTTTCGAGGTAGGTACTTGAGATTTTCCCCATATTTAAATACGGTACAACTCATGCCGTGTAAAAAATTTCATAATTTTTATAAACTATTGCGAGTGTAAGAGCAAATCAGCAGTTTTCCTGGACGGCGGCGCGTCATTTTACTGATTCGATTATGTGAATAAATTACTGATTTGTTTTATAACTACATGGGTTTTCGAGGTAGGCACTTGAAATTTCCAAGGTATTTAAATTCGGTACAACCGATACCGTATAAAAAATTTCATAATTTTCTATATACTATTGCGGGTTTTAGAGCAAATCAGCAGTTTTCCTGGACGGCGGCGCGTCATTTTACTGATTCGATTATGCGAATAAATTACTGATTTGTTTTATAACTACATTGTTTTTCGAGGTAGGCACTTGAAATTTCCAAGGTATTTAAATACGGTACAACCCCTACCGTGTAAAAAATTTCATAATTTTTGGTTAAGTATTGCGAGTGTAAGAGCAAATCAGCAGTTTTCCTGCACTGCTACGCGTGATTTTACTGATTCGATTATGTGAATAAATTACTGATTTGTTTTATAACTACATGGGTTTTCGAGGTAGGCACTTGAAATTTCCAAGGTATTTAAATACGGTACAACCGATACCGTGTAAAAAATTTCATAATTTTCTATATACTATTGCGGGTTTTAGAGCAAATCAGCAGTTTTCCTGGACGGCGGCGCGTCATTTTACTGATTCGATTATGCGAATAAATTACTGATTTGTTTTATAACTACATGGGTTTTCGAGGTAGGCACTTGAAATTTCCAAGGTATTTAAATACGGTACAACCCCTACCGTGTAAAAAATTTCATAATTTTTTATAAACTATTGCGAGTGTAAGAGCAAATCAGCAGTTTTCCTGGACGGCGGCGCGTCATTTTACTGATTCGATTATGCGAATAAATTACTGATTTGTTTTATAACTACATTGTTTTTCGAGGTAGGCACTTGAAATTTCCAAGGTATTTAAATACGGTACAACCCCTACCGTGTAAAAAATTTCATAATTTTTGGTTAAGTATTGCGAGTGTAAGAGCAAATCAGCAGTTTTCCTGCACTGCTACGCGTGATTTTACTGATTCGATTATGTGAATAAATTACTGATTTGTCTTATAACTGCATGAGTTTTCGAGGTAGGTACTTGAGATTTTCCCCATATTTAAATACGGTACAACTCATGCCGTGTAAAAAATTTCATAATTTTTATAAACTATTGCGAGTGTAAGAGCAAATCAGCAGTTTTCCTGGACGGCGGCGCGTCATTTTACTGATTCGATTATGTGAATAAATTACTGATTTGTTTTATAACTACATGGGTTTTCGAGGTAGGCACTTGAAATTTCCAAGGTATTTAAATTCGGTACAACCGATACCGTATAAAAAATTTCATAATTTTCTATATACTATTGCGGGTTTTAGAGCAAATCAGCAGTTTTCCTGGACGGCGGCGCGTCATTTTACTGATTCGATTATGCGAATAAATTACTGATTTGTTTTATAACTACATTGTTTTTCGAGGTAGGCACTTGAAATTTCCAAGGTATTTAAATACGGTACAACCCCTACCGTGTAAAAAATTTCATAATTTTTGGTTAAGTATTGCGAGTGTAAGAGCAAATCAGCAGTTTTCCTGCACTGCTACGCGTGATTTTACTGATTCGATTATGTGAATAAATTACTGATTTGTTTTATAACTACATGGGTTTTCGAGGTAGGCACTTGAAATTTCCAAGGTATTTAAATACGGTACAACCGATACCGTGTAAAAAATTTCATAATTTTCTATATACTATTGCGGGTTTTAGAGCAAATCAGCAGTTTTCCTGGACGGCGGCGCGTCATTTTACTGATTCGATTATGCGAATAAATTACTGATTTGTTTTATAACTACATGGGTTTTCGAGGTAGGCACTTGAAATTTCCAAGGTATTTAAATACGGTACAACCCCTACCGTGTAAAAAATTTCATAATTTTTTATAAACTATTGCGAGTGTAAGAGCAAATCAGCAGTTTTCCTGGACGGCGGCGCGTCATTTTACTGATTCGATTATGCGAATAAATTACTGATTTGTTTTATAACTACATTGTTTTTCGAGGTAGGCACTTGAAATTTCCAAGGTATTTAAATACGGTACAACCCCTACCGTGTAAAAAATTTCATAATTTTTGGTTAAGTATTGCGAGTGTAAGAGCAAATCAGCAGTTTTCCTGCACTGCTACGCGTGATTTTACTGATTCGATTATGTGAATAAATTACTGATTTGTCTTATAACTGCATGAGTTTTCGAGGTAGGTACTTGAGATTTTCCCCATATTTAAATACGGTACAACTCATGCCGTGTAAAAAATTTCATAATTTTTATAAACTATTGCGAGTGTAAGAGCAAATCAGCAGTTTTCCTGGACGGCGGCGCGTCATTTTACTGATTCGATTATGTGAATAAATTACTGATTTGTTTTATAACTACATGGGTTTTCGAGGTAGGCACTTGAAATTTCCAAGGTATTTAAATTCGGTACAACCGATACCGTATAAAAAATTTCATAATTTTCTATATACTATTGCGGGTTTTAGAGCAAATCAGCAGTTTTCCTGGACGGCGGCGCGTCATTTTACTGATTCGATTATGCGAATAAATTACTGATTTGTTTTATAACTACATTGTTTTTCGAGGTAGGCACTTGAAATTTCCAAGGTATTTAAATACGGTACAACCCCTACCGTGTAAAAAATTTCATAATTTTTGGTTAAGTATTGCGAGTGTAAGAGCAAATCAGCAGTTTTCCTGCACTGCTACGCGTGATTTTACTGATTCGATTATGTGAATAAATTACTGATTTGTTTTATAACTACATGGGTTTTCGAGGTAGGCACTTGAAATTTCCAAGGTATTTAAATACGGTACAACCGATACCGTGTAAAAAATTTCATAATTTTCTATATACTATTGCGGGTTTTAGAGCAAATCAGCAGTTTTCCTGGACGGCGGCGCGTCATTTTACTGATTCGATTATGCGAATAAATTACTGATTTGTTTTATAACTACATGGGTTTTCGAGGTAGGCGCTTGAAATTTCCAAGGTATTTAAATACGGTACAACCCCTACCGTGTAAAAAATTTCATAATTTTTGGTTAAGTATTGCGAGTGTAAGAGCAAATCAGCAGTTTTCCTGCACTGCTACGCGTGATTTTACTGATTCGATTATGTGAATAAATTACTGATTTGTCTTATAACTGCATGAGTTTTCGAGGTAGGCACTTGAGATTTTCCCCATATTTAAATACGGTACAACTCATGCCGTGTAAAAAATTACTGATTTGTCTTATAACTGCATGAGTTTTCGAGGTAGGTACTTGAGATTTTCCCCATATTTAAATACGGTACAACTCATGCCGTGTAAAAAATTTCATAATTTTTATAAACTATTGCGAGTGTAAGAGCAAATCAGCAGTTTTCCTGGACGGCGGCGCGTCATTTTACTGATTCGATTATGTGAATAAATTACTGATTTGTTTTATAACTACATGGGTTTTCGAGGTAGGCACTTGAAATTTCCAAGGTATTTAAATTCGGTACAACCGATACCGTATAAAAAATTTCATAATTTTCTATATACTATTGCGGGTTTTAGAGCAAATCAGCAGTTTTCCTGGACGGCGGCGCGTCATTTTACTGATTCGATTATGCGAATAAATTACTGATTTGTTTTATAACTACATGGGTTTTCGAGGTAGGCGCTTGAAATTTCCAAGGTATTTAAATACGGTACAACCCCTACCGTGTAAAAAATTTCATAATTTTTGGTTAAGTATTGCGAGTGTAAGAGCAAATCAGCAGTTTTCCTGCACTGCTACGCGTGATTTTACTGATTCGATTATGTGAATAAATTACTGATTTGTCTTATAACTGCATGAGTTTTCGAGGTAGGCACTTGAGATTTTCCCCATATTTAAATACGGTACAACTCATGCCGTGTAAAAAATTTCATAATTTTTTATAAACTATTGCGAGTGTAACAGCAAATCAGCAGTTTTCCTGGACGGCGGCGCGTCATTTTACTGATTCGATTATGTGAATAAATTACTGATTTGTTTTATAACTACATGGGTTTTCGAGGTAGGCACTTGAAATTTCCAAGGTATTTAAATTCGGTACAACCGATACCGTGTAAAAAATTTCATTATTTTCTATAAACTATTGCGGGTTTTAGAGTAAATCAGCAGTTTTCCTGGACGGCGGCGCGTGATTTTACTGATTTGATTATGTGAATAAATTACTGATTTGTTTTATTACTGCATGGGTTTTCGAGGTAGGCGCTTGAAATTTTCCCCATATTTAAATACGGTACAACACGTACCGTGCAAAAAATATCATAATTTTTGGTTAAGTATTGCGAGTGTAAGAGCAAATCAGCAGTTTTCCTGGACGGCGGCGCGTGATTTTACTGATTCGATTATGTATGTGAATAAATTACTGATTTGTCTTATAACTGCATGGGTTTTCGAGGTAGGCACTTGAGATTTTCCCCATATTTAAATACGGTACAACTTATGCCGAGTAAAAAATTTCATAATTTTTGGTTAAGTTTTTAAGTTTGTGATATTTCGGCGACAAGTAACCCGGAAGTGAAAATCGACGGGGCAACCTGGAATTTGGTAGGGAGTTGGAGGGGGGTATTATAATGGCACTTGTGAAGTTTGAACTTATTCGGACTTAGTTTGCCCATGCTACGGGCGCTATGGCCCCAAATCAGTAAATCAGTAAATCAGTAAATCAGTAAATTAGACTAACCCGTTTAATTCATACTTCAACCCTCCCATTTCATAATCCTGGCAACGTTATTCAATATTTCTACTACTATCATAATAAGGGTCAATTAATTAATTACCAAAATCCATTTTTGTTTGTATATAATAACTACATATAACACAATTTTGTATGACTAAAAAAGTAATAACTTAACAGTGAATAGTTCGAAATACTGTAATGCTGGAAACTATACTAAATACAATACTGAAATCGTAAACTACAAAATACGCAGGAATCAACTCTTATCATGGTATAATTGTTATCATAGTATGACTTTTATCAATGACAATTTGGCTGTTATAGTGTGGAGAGGTCGCCACAAAAATATAATAGTAACAACAACAACAACAACAACAACAATAATAATAATAATAATTTATATTACGACGTTTCGATTACAATATTGTCATCACGGCTATAGCATCTATATTCTACAGCCGTGCCGTGGGCATAGGACTTCAGACTTGGGTATATTATCTTAATATACCCAACTCCGTGTTTTGGATTTTCGAATCCTTATCATTTTTAGGACAACTGCCAGCCGCCGCACAAGCTACAAAATGTCAAATCTCTTCCGTCTGACCGTCTAGTTTGTCAATCGTGGTTTGTCTCTCCGATTAATTGTTTATTTTTTCGTTAACCGTTTATGAACTTTCGCGTCCGTTACCCGTGTTCCGTCGGTGTTTGTTCGCTCCATCGTCGTGTCGTCACACGTTTACATTAAATTAACCTCGAATTTAACGGTGGTCAAAACGTCCGGCGAACCTCTCGTCACGTAAATCGAACGCGCGCCCTCAGGTGTTTGTTATTTTTTTTTTGCCCGGCTGCGACGGATTTTTTTCGTGTGATTCACGGAACACGTCATCGTTATTTTGTTTACAACGCTCAAATTGTCTGCCTACTTTTGTTTTTCCTTGGACATTCATCACAGGTAATTATTCATTTGTTTGTTTTGTTTACATCGATGATACATTCACGATTATAATATAATACGAGCATAGGCGTGCGCAGCCTCCGGTTTCAGGGGCAGCAAGAGATTAATTCGGCCCATTTTTCAAATTCACCATTAAAACCAGCCCATAGTTTTACTTTTTTTACTATTGGATATCAAAATTAAAATTGTATTGGTTATTTGTTTTTTTGGATAAAAGGTTGTATAGTAAGGTACTAAGCCACTAAAGGTGTACTTTTCTACAAGCCTATATAAAATATTCATCTATAGTTTATCAAAACAAAAAAAAAATTTTGTGGAAATATAATTTTACCAAGGCCCACTATTTAATATTTGCCGGCCCCGGTGGCCCCAAAGAAAGTCCAGGGGCAGCATATGCTGCCTCTGCTGCCCCCGTGCGCACGCCTATGAATACGAGTTCAAGAAGTTACATTACGAACAATATACAAGCGATACGTACCGAACACGTATCGGACTCAGACTTCGATACGAGCTGGTACGTAGTGTAACGAGCTGTGACTACGTATATATTAATAATAGTAATAATATATATAATATTATATTGTATTAGGATTGTAATATATATATTATTATATTCAACAATAGACGTAAATGCTACAGGAAGCGCGTAATAGTAATAATATCAACATCCGAGCGGTTGCATTAAAGAGAACTAATTAATAACGGCCACATCAATAAGAACACGTGATAAGTATAAACGCGCAATATCCATATACTAGGAAAAGATATTCTAGGAAAGACATATCCTAGGAAAGGATGTTTCTAGGGAACATTTAATCGGTAGTTAACATTGTTTTCGTAAAAGACGTCAGAAATGACCTCAGGCGGATAAGGCGCGTGTACCATGACTATACTAATAATGCCTTAGGAGGGATCTATTAGGAATACCGACGAGATACGTCGATGGACAAGTGTCCAGCAGACGAGCACCAGCAGAGCAGCTACCAGGTCGATACTAAGTCACATCTCGTTCACCACAAATTTATAAATTAATTATTTGGACTTAGTCTATTTTATGTGTTAGATAAATACAACTGAACTATCATTATAAAATCAACTTGTTATTTAATTCAAAATACCATCAGATTTGAGTTGAAGTGGTTGGCACGTTACAGTAGCTATTCCATATCGATAAGTAATTTTTCTTCTTGAAAATCTTATATTATTCCTAATTTTGGATGTAATAGGCGTTAAGAGGACGTGATACCCACATGACATGCTGTCTCCGTCTTACAAATGCGTAACATAGCAAATTGTACGCTCATCAAAATACGTGTATCCCTGTAATTTTATAAACTAGAGTAAATTGACCTCTTATAAAATCTAATGGTAAGATTAGGTATAAAGGCAAACTCATGGGCTTTTTACTATATTTTAATTTTTAAGTTATAATTTATGAGTACCTACCCTAAGATGTACAAACAATTAACGATTATTCCCGTGAAGTCATTTTTTTTCAATAGAATACACCCCATAACCCCCCTGCCTCTAAATAGGTATTATAATTAATATGGCAATTAAAATATTAATCTTAATTTTAAAATTGTATATAGTTGCAGAAAATTTGGAAAACTGGCACTGAGTCCCTTTAGCTACCAAGTATATGAACTGTCATTGTCCGTCGTATTTATAGTTTAAGAGGGCACTACACCCACAGCGTTCACTCTGTCTTACAAACACATAACATAGCAAATTGTAAACTCAGCTCTGTTAGTTTTAAAATGATAGTGAATAGATATCTGATAAAATTTAAAGGGAAAATTATTATCTGGTGAACCTCATAGGTTTTTTTTAGATTTTAATTTTGAAGCAAGTTATGATTATTTTAAAAAGCAAAAAAACAATTTACAATTTTAAAATACTCATAACTGCTCTAAAAATACTGTATGAAGTTCACTAGATAATATTTTTACTTCTAAATTTTATAAGAGGTCAATTCACTCTAATTTTTAACTAACAGAGCTAAATGTGGTCTATTGAGCGTACAATTTTGCTATGTTAATGTATTAAAATTAAAAAATTTATATTATATAGGATAAGTAAGAAGTATATAGGTATATTATGTACAGTATATTATAAGTATTGTACTTACCTATGCAGTACCTACTTGTAATCAGACTTAAAACCAATAGTGCAAGCACTAGTGTTCGGTAAATTACTATTGAAAAGTAACAAAATTACAATAGGTACCTTCTTGTGTAGTACTTTAAATTTTTTCATTACTATATTGATTATGTTAAATCTACCAATTCTACTTGCGTGCACCAGTAACAGTATTTCAGCTAAAAAAAAATGTCAAATAATAGGTATATAATATTATTATTAATTATTTATTTATTCTAGGTATAGGTAGTTTACTTATAAGTCATAACTAATTTTATTTTTGATTCCGAGTTTCTACTAATAACATTAATTCCTGGGAAATTAATAGGTAATATGTTTGATTATTATTTAAAACTTGAAAACAAAAATTATAATAATTGATTTTTAATTTTATTTTTGTGAAGCCTAGCCCCAATAAATGTTGTCTTACAATTTATATCAGAAGTTCCCGACCTTTTTTTACTCTCGGCACCCTTAGTCATTTTCTAAAAATCCGGGGGCACTCTATGGTCTATATAGACTATTTCGGTTTTAGAAGTTGATTCAATATTATGGTTAGATGAAATTTCATCTTCATCTAATTTTTGCTTTTTAACAATAAACTTATCCATTATTTTAACAAAAATTTGATTATATAAAAATTATAAAATATCTAAGACACAACTGAAATATATATGTTTCGCAATGATGACTAAAACCAGACTGATGTACTGAAATTGTTAGTAGATTATTAAATTAGGTACTATTAATTGTCGATATATATTTTATAAAAATTAAGATAAGATAAAGTCACAAGACACCCAAGTGATAGCAATCAAACTGGTATGAACATTAAAATAGATTGAACATCGTAATATTTCTAATATAGTAAAACAATATATGAAACACAATAGGTTTTATGTTATAGTCCGTTATTACTCGCAGTGCTATATTTTTTACGAGATTTTTCATGAAATTGTTTTTTCTTAAAAAAATATATTTCAAATAATTTTGCGGTACCCTAAATACATTTTCTCTGATTTATATTCATGACTTGTTTTAGCCTGGAGTACCCACAACCTAAAGGAGCACAGTACGTCACAAATGAATCTACACAAAGCCAAGATAAGCCCAGGAGTTGCATTTTTCTCAAAAATATATTAAAATAAGAACTTTCAAGTTTCTAGTGATTCCCAGCAATAATTTTTTGTTTGTTACCAGTAGACGTTTCATTGATCAACTATAATTCAACCAACATGATCAATAGAATAATAATTGAATTCTGCGACTTTGGTTTTCGATACAAATACGTCGACAAAATGCATGGTACACACCGCAATTCAACCACAGTAGGTATTTTTGTTGATGTTTTTTGTTTTTGACTTACCATGTTTTATTGTTAGAAATACACAATTTTGATTTGATCTCTTAATTATTTATATAAATTTAATTATATTAAATATTTTATTAAATTAAGGTAAAGCAACAGCAGAAACGACTTTATAGATGTCAAGTGTATTCTAAATTCTGTGATAGTCCAATTAATTGCGTTGATTACAACTATAGTTATTAAATCAGAACCATCTATGACTCAAGAAAATATTCAGCAAGTGGAGTCTCCTATGGGTGAATACAAAAATCAACAGGATTACAACAAAGGCAGTGTCGATACGGATATGATGTTGAATGAGAATGTCTTCACTCAAGGATCTGCAGATGTTAAACAAAAAGAAGAAACTGATCAAGAAACTCCAGACACCTATATTATAATATATAGGTTATATTATTTTTTATTTCAATTGTTCATACTGGGCTTTATTTTTAATTGTTATGTATTGATATAGGTATTGTACTTTTCTTATAATATTACCACAGTGTATTATGTTTTAGGTATTTATTTTTAGTTTTGACATTAAATCATACTTTGTTTTAAATATTTTCAAATTGTTACATTTAACTAGTTTTCTAATTGTTATCTAGTGACATGTATATTATTTTCCTTGTTTTTCTTGTACTGTTGCCTAGGATGGTTATAGAAATTAAGTACCTATTATGTTTTTTTTTTTATTATTTTATTTTAAATCATATATTGTTTTTAAATATTTTTTTAAAACATTTTTACTGTTACCTAAGTGGTAACTAAAAACAGTTACTACATTTTTCGTAATCTTAGTACTATACTTGATAAAATACAATTGATAATAGTATTTATTTCACTAGTTCAATCAATTATTACTTATGGTATTAAGAGTTGGCGTTGTGCTTATGATGTTAACTGAACAAAACTAAAAGTAACTATAAATAAATTATTATATTTTTAACTGATAACATTTTATTGACATTTATAAAAAAAAATTGAAAACTAAAAATGTCAGTAAACAAGTCAAACGGTTTGAAAATTGCATCATGTAAGGGAAATGCTAATATACAATGCTAAGGTATAAACATTCAGTGAAAATGTCATGTACTTCATTCTACGGCCATTATCGATTTTGCTTAAAAATGACCGTTTTTCCTTAATTTATTTTAGTTTTTCCCGGTGCTTTTGAAAACTACCGAGAATTTTTACTTTTGACCACACAGTCCCACGATACATCTAATATAACTATATTATAAGAATAGGTGGCTAACCTAACCTATTTAAATATAATAAAACAATATATAATATTATGATGGGCCATAGGGGTAATCTAATTTCCCATTTTATTTTGTAACTAGTAACGTAACTTAGTTACTTTTAAAAAGTAACTTACCCAACACTGTATATTATATTATTATGACTGTTGACTAGCCAAAAACAATAATTTCATTGTCTCGTCGCGTTTTGTAGACCACATTCGACGCGGCGACGTGTCGCGCCTTGGAGACCGTACCTTTAAGGTACCCGCAAATACTATAGATAAAAATTCGGGACAGTGAATGTTAAAATGCTTGCGACATATCCCCCCAAAATCATAGTGGTTGCCTAATATATGAGAAATCCTTGGGCGTAGCCGACATATGATAAGAAAAAAACTGTTATCATATTTTTGAATTAAAACTTTAATAATCCTGGACTTCATTACTTCAATGTTAATTCAGATTTTTAAATTTTTTATATTAAAAGTTTTAAAACAATAGGTACAACAGTCAACAGTTAAATAGGTATTAAAAAAAAAAATATTAAAAGTGGCATTCGGGGACTGCCGCGATAAAGCTATTGCATATTAAATAAATAAGAAGTTGATATAATTTTAAATTTTTTTATTATTCTATTTATTTAGGAATTTGTATCATAGAAACTATAGTTTATGTTTTTATTGCTATAATATATTATATTTTATATATATTATTATAAATATATAAAATTAATAATATATTATTATATATTATATATTTATATATATAAATTTATTTCTATAGCAACCCATAACAAAACCATTATATTTATAAGCGCTTGATGTTCATAGTCGTTGTTATTTAAAAAGAAATATCTGTTATCAAAATTAAATTATAATTTAGCTATGCGTTGCTATGGTCACCAGGTTGCTATAGTATGTATAAATAAACAAAGTGGTCACGCTTTTTCGTTACGAAAAAATTTTTTTCAGTCACTACACCAGACCTGCGATAAAAGCTATGCAATAGCTTAAAAATATTTATTTTTATAATAGTTAACTCATTCATTAATAGTATAATATTGTATAATTAAAATGATTATTATTTACATATGTACTATTTTTTTTAACTTTTTGTTTTGTACATCTCTGTAATAATTATTTTCTTTTTTAATGAAAGAGTTAATTGTGAAATTTAAAATTTTATCAACTAACAAATATTGACATTCTAAACATACGTCTAATGTCTTAAACAAAAATGTATTTAGTAAATTGATCATTCTCAATTTTATATTTACCCTACTACATTAAATTAATTTGTTAATATTATTGTTAAAAAGGCAGACAACTTTTTGGACATTAACTAATGTTAGTTTAAGTGGATACAACAATTTAGCACCATCATACTGTTTCATTGAAATATGAATATATGCCAAATTAACCTCTGGTTCCTTTTGTTGCAAGCTTTTGAAGACATTCGGTGTGATTCAATTTTGAAACACTCCACCCAGCCACATATGCTATAGCATTTTCTTCGTGGCTATTTTGTGTGATGAATGTTATGTTCATATCATTAAGAACATCATCGTCTTCAGGGTTCCATTTTTGAGAACTTTTCAAGTGTTGTAACTTAAAATCAAGTTTTGAGTTATGTTTAAGTAATTCATCACATTTAGTTAAAAACTGATTGTTATCTATTTCACAGTTTGCCGCTTTTGATGGATCTAATAACTGATTAGCCATACACATCCGTACTGCTGAAAAGAATTTTGTAGAGTCAGGAGTTGAATTATCTCCTTCCTTAGCACGTACTACTGAAAACCAACTTTCAATAACCTAAGATTAGTTTTTACTCTAATTCAGAATATTAGGAACAGCCCCATTAATTTTTTTTCGATTGTATTTCATTACATATTGGTTAAAGATAAGGACTTAGTAATAACAAGCAATATTTTAGTATTTAAAATATTTAATACATTAAAAAAAATTATGCTAAGCATGAAGACATATATTTTGTACATGCCATATTATGTTATATATATGTATATAAATAATACTAGTTTACCTTTTAGTATCTGTCCAAATAATATAATTTCTCTTTAAAAGTGTTCTGAGCAAATTCTATAATTTTTTCTTATTTTTTGTAATCCAAATGTATGAAACCCATTAATTACTGTTTGGTTCTTACATCGATTAATCCATAATTTACAACTATATAGTCAACATTTTCAAAAATAACATGGTCAAATAAATTTAGGTGATCTCTCATAATATCATTATATCAAATACTAAAGATGTCTATAGTATTTTATTCATAGAGTAATGCTAAATACATGCTGAAAAATACTCTATGATTTGCTTATACCTGCCAATAAATGATGTATCTATGCATTCCAATACTTTTTAAATACCATAGATATGTATAATAAATAGTATACATAGCTGCAGTGTCAAATGCATACTATAGAAAAAAGTTGACAATTATTGCTCTGCTATACATTTAGGTGATGTGTGTGACGTGGCAACATGGGTCACTGTTGTAGTGGTCAGTGTGTGTATTAATATTGAACTCAATGATATAAAGATATTAAAAGTATCAAATACCCAAAAATAATACTATTAAATTATAACAAAATAACAAAAATTGTTAAAATATATGGTTTAGTTCAAATTTGAACTTGAAATGTCTTCAAAATAAAACTGTGTTAATGTATTTTTCAGATTTTTTGATTATGAGAAAAGGTAGAAGATACTACCTCTGGTCTTAATGACTTAAATATTATATTCTAATACTACTATGCAATAAATAGGTACAATTGATTTGTAAATATTTTTTTACTACAATACATACTATTTTTCATTTGCTGGAAATTTATGGAACGTTAGTTCGGGATTATTTTTACTCCTTTTATTGCAGTTCCAATATGAACAATTAACATGAGATGGCATTATAATATGTAAGGAAGTACAAACATCAAATTTTACATATAAAAAGTCAGTAAATATAAATAACAAGAAACATTAGTTATATTTGGAATTTTAAAATTTACAATTTTTAACAAATCATTATTATCAAAATATAATACAGACACATATCTATAGTATTTGATGATAATCTATTTTTAATTTGTGTACTTGTTTGAATCAGAAATTAGGTGTAATATTAGAGTCAACGCCGTAAAATGTTTTAAGTAGGCAACCTATACGTTTTCGTGTGGTGACGAAATGTGTCGCGATTTTTAACATTCACTGTCCCGTATCCTTATCTATAGTATTTGGTACCCCAGGGCTGGAAGTGGTTAAGGCTATTTAAAAAAGTGACTAAGTGACTGAATTTATTCATAAAAGTGACAAAAAAGTTACCTACATACATTTGTTTCATAACAACTTCACAGTTATTAAACATTTGTCTTTGAATCTCTACATACCTATGATTTAATTGATTCTAACTTACTTAATTTTGTTGAAATTACAAAAAAATAATGATAATAATAAACACAAATTTTAATAACAAATGATTAAATCATATTACCCATTTCAATTTATAATGTTTATAATTTAGAATAATATTCAAGATTATTGTTTAGGAACTTTCTTTATTTTAATCATAACTAAAAAACACGGCTATGGTTTGTTATAATAGGAATTCATCCCGGATGGTTTTTCAAATGTAGTAGACTAATAAATATACGAAAGTTTGATTAGGAACATTACATAAAAACAAAGATATTGGTATAACAATATGTTATATGCCTATAAACAAGCCTATTCAACAGCCGTAAGTCATAACACAAGAAAGAGGTGTACTTAATTATAATATTACATTTTTATTATTTTATAGCATTTTTATTATAATTCTATAGGTAGGTACTATAATTATATTTATTGTTGATTATTGTATATGTATTAAATTTTATTATTTTGGACTTGTATTAAATTAAATTTCATTATAATTTAATATATGATTTAAGTAAGCAATTAACATTTTTTATGATATTATATAATATTTTATGTAACTTAAATGTATATTTCAATACAATTTTAATATATTTATACTTCAGTTTTGATATATTTTCATTCATTTTCGTCGGGACTTTTTTTACCGCGATTCAGGCATGTTACTGTACATTCAAATATAAAGTTGGTGGCCATATGCAGTTTAAATATAAATTTAGGTACATTTTGAAAATAAGTGACATAAGTGACTTATTTTCTAAATAAGTGACTTAAAGTGAGTCAATTTTAAAAAAGTGACTTTTAGTTAAAAAAGTGACCTACTTCCAGCCCTACTACCTGTATATCGTGATAAAAACATCGATTATTCGATACATCGCGATATCTGCGATTTTCGCCATCCCTAAATCCTAATAATGGAACCGTAGAATCTTATGATACTGCAAAGTTAAAAGTGTTTCTATTCAGCCCGTCTTACGCGGTATAATAACAGTATTCCTAATTACAATTAACTCTTTGAGGGGCGAAAATTTCCTCTGGAAAAAAGACCCATGTGCCATGTGGGCAATATGTCTCTTTACCATAACATTTAGTACGTATATCAAAATATTGATAATGATAATAAATGATGAAAAACGCGGGAAATGATATTAGACCAGCGGCAGTGATATTGTTTGATGCATGTATAAGATGATAATAAGGTGGTTGGTATGCTGCCCACCATCAAAAAAATATTAAAAATAATTTTAAAAGTGGTTAAAATAGTAACCACCGCACCTGAACGGTAAAAAAAAAAGTGGTTAGCATACTAACCACCGCCCCTCAAAGAGTTAATATAAATAATACAAATAAATAAAATGTATAGCCGAGCTATTGTATTGTAAGAGGTAAATTTAAGATTTCTTTCTAGGGCAGCCCTGACATGTGCATTCAACATGGCGGATCCAGCGTCCCACAAGAATAATGTCATTTTTCCATACGTGACCATTTCGATCTCGTGGCTGCACGGTGTCAGATCTCGTCGAGACGTCTAAAATTTTCTTTCGACTTCACGTGTCCATTTCCACGGAGACCACCCATTCGGCACCACTCTTGGAAGACCGATCACTTTCCAAACACTCCGAGAGTTGTTTACGTTGCAGGACGATCAGAAACGGAAAATGATAGGAGCAGACGGCAGGGTTACCAGATTGGGCGGTTTATCGCCAATTGGGCTATTTAATAATTCCGAATTGGCGTGTTTGGGCTTTTAGGTTTAAACATTTTTTATGCTGATTTTTTTTTTTTTACAAAAATATTCAATTTAAAAACACTGCTATCTATCCATCACCATCCGCGGTCTAAATAAATTGTTGACCTAGAGCCTCTGACTGCGTACTTTCCCAATTGTTGATAATAAATTAAATAATTGATAACAATAATAACATCTGTATACTGTTGGCTGCAGGCGCGGCAAATTTGAATTTTACTTTTATATTATAATAGTGAACTTAGTACCTGACCAACACTTATCTTCAACATGATTTATGGGCTTGACGTAGATTATAGTATAGCATTATAGTACAATTGTAGCTTTATAGAAGATACAGAATATAGATAATTGTTGCAAAACTGGTATTTAATATTTTCCATAATTCTTTCTTGAATTTCAGTTTAGACCTACCTTCTCAAGGAATTCAGTTGGTTATCTTTTGATTTAGTCATTGAATCTTTCATTTCATTTAAATTAGTTTTTTTAGTAGTCTGACAATATTTTAAATTATGCCAAAGTGGGCAAAGTACACCAGAAAGTTTGTGAATGAGTGGGAATATAAACCGGAATTTCAGGGTAAATATTAAGTATATTTTAAAGTATAAATTAAGCGTTGTCAATTTAGTGCAATTGTGTATTATTGTATATAATTGTGTATTGTTCTGTGGTATTATCAATTATCATGTGAAAATACAGGCACAGAATAACCCGGGAACATCGAGATAGATAAACAATTGTTTATTGTATTGTTTATCTATCTCGATGCCCGGGAACAATATTATGATATCAAAATGCGGTGCATCCAAGAAAAATTTTTTTCGATTTACGACGTTTAGCCGTGTAGCCATAGATAGAATTTGGCTATATTGGGCTACCTAACTAATCTGAGATAATGGCTATTTTGGGCGACCTGAACGCGCTCTACTGGCTATACGACTAACACATCATCTGGCAACCCTGGCAGACGGAGTCCCTTCGAGACGCTTGCCTAGCTCCATGTAAGTTGGAATCATTTTCGGGAACAAATTCACTTTAGCTACCGAGCACATTTTTCGAAATATATACGTATTTCAACGAGTTAAAAACGATGGCGCAAACAATTTTGCGGAAACCATTGTTTTGGAAGTTATTGTATAGTTTGCGCCAGAGTTTGCGATTTTACGTTTACGCGCATGCGCGCAACGCCACTTGACTGCCACTTACAAAAAAATTTTTTTTTACGTTTGTTGACAAAAAAAATTGAAAATATGCCTCTGTTTGTCCTGTAAAACCACCTTGGGCAGGCCTCGGAATCAAACATAGGTGTTATGGCCGGTCTGTTAAAGTCACATAAGTATATTATTGCTGGGTAGCTAAAGTGAATTTATGCCATTTTTTGTAGTGAGTAAGACAAATTCGAAGCTTATCACGCGTCACCTTTGGACTAACGAGTCCATCGTAAAAAATTATATTTAAGTAAAAACGGAAAATCTTTTTGTTATTCCTAAACAAAAATAATATTTAAATTTTGGTACGTGGAGTGTAAAAAAAAAATAAAAATTTACTGAATAATTAATTAAAAGATAAATTTTTTTTTTAGGGGGAAACATAATATATTATATATTATATATGATTGACGACTCCCTTTTAGTCTAACAGTAATATTTAAATAAAACGACAATTTAATTGACCAAATTTAAGACAGGTTAACAATACGGAAAAATCTGCGGGTCATGCCAAGCTAATAAACTTTAAAATACTCATCAGAAACACCCGATGGTTATAACAACCACAAGGTACAACAACAGCCCTTCGAAAATAAATGATAAAAAATATATTTTACATAAATGTATAATAAAACTAACAAGGCTGTATAACTATAAGCATAATATTATAAAATTATAATTACAAAATAGTAGTACAATATGGTTATAGGTAGTATATTATAATATAATAATAAAATATAGGATAATATAGATTAAATAGACAATAAGATTGGGCTAACCTCAGTAAAAAGACACATTTTTATACAGGGACAGAAAGATCGAGCACTACAAAAGACTCATTGCGAGAGCTGTCAGGGCCGAAGACGATGATGGAATAATAAGCTATCTAATAAAGCTTGCTACACTTACGATCACCAGCGAAAATTTGTTAAACACTGGAATTGGACGAGTAGTAAACAATTTAAGGAGCAGAGGTGGAGCTGTAGGAATGCATGCCGCATCACTAATGATGACGTGGAAAATGATCATGGAATTGGAACTGATCAATGAATATAATAGCTCTAATAATAGTTCTTAAGTGCTAAATATTATTATGATAAATTATGATTAACACATAGTACTAATATACATTATATACAACCCACACACACACACAAAAGATTTTGTTCCATTATATTATTATATTAAGAAATTAATCAATTAATTATAACGAGTAACTTATTATTATACAACTAACACAAAAAAAAATATATATATAAGGATGAAAAAATTGTCTTTGGCATTTATCTTGCATTTTAATAAAACATCATTTTACAACAAAAATTGTCAATCATTATAACAACTACCAACATCCATTCCTATCACCTTCTCCTGTAAGCGGGTGTACGCAACACAGTCAATTCAGTTATTTGGGTCAGGCATCTAAAATTGTTCTTATCATTAGGTGAATCTATTTTCTTTTTAATCAATGACAGATTTATTAATTATGAAGCCAATAGTAAAACTATGAGAGCTGATTGTATGTTTGTAACTTACACACTCAAAAACTAATTAACCAATTTTATGAAAATTTCAAATTGTTTTTGAAATGTCAGTATTTATATCATAAGTTAAGTAAGTTCATAATATTCATTAGTATTCTGGTTAATGTAGGTATCTATTGTGTTACCTACCATACACATATTATGCTTGTATAAGCAACTAAAAAACTGTTAAAACTGGTAACAATAATGTCCGATTGCTTGTATCTTGTGGGATTTTTATAATGATTACCTATATAAGTGTTTTTTGTATTTCATGGCTTTTATTGCTATGTATAGTACATTTTTGACAGCAGTTATGTACAATTTTTAATTCTCTAGTCTTCTGAAATCTATTTTAAATTATAATCTAAGGTCAATATTTATGGAACCAATGCTTGTAGTTAAAAAGTGTTCAATGTAGCTTGTTAATATTATTATTTTTCATCTCAACTGTTAATTTAGCTGTACATTTGTTATCACTTGTTCTATACATAGAACTTGTTCCAACAACCTTCCAACTAAAATTTATCAAAAGAGGAATCACAAATATATGATTTAAAAATATTTTAGTATTACAAGCGTTAGGTATATTGTATTTTACTATTTTGTTTTATCCGTTATAGTATGGGTGACAATTTAGGAAATGAAAAATCTTCTGTATTGAAATTTATCCAAGACTTTTTAATAGCTATGATAAAAATCGTCATCTACCTACACCACACATTGTTCCCAGAAAATGGTACATTTATTGTGCTACTGTGCTAGGTAACCAGCTACAACAATTCATCAACTCTTTAGCATTGACATTAATAGTCTCGACATTCAACTGCCAGAAAAAGTATTAGTGTATCAAGTACTATGTGCAAATGACGTCAAGTTTGGCAGTGATGCACAAATACACAGATTTAACTCTTTTAGTATATTTTCATAGACCCAATGTTCTGAATGATGTGTCGTTTGACGAACGATGTCAATGGCCTAAATTGTTTTAGTGTTTGTATAAATAAATGTATAAAATACCAAAAGGAACAAAATTTTTTTTTATTTCTTAATAGGTATTACACATTTACAACCTAAATGGCTATTTTGTTTTATGAAGAAAAAGAATGAATGATTGTAAATGAAAAAAATGTTGAGCATAGAATTATGTATATATGTACAGACAATTTAATTTTTTCCACTACTTAATAAAAAAATGCATTTAAATTATATTTATTATAGGTTACAAAAAATTAGAAAAAAAAATTTAAATTATACTACAGTAATGTATTTTTTTTTTTTTTTTTTATTGTACGTTGTTACTTCTTTAGTTTTTTTATGCATCTGTTTTCTTAATCATTCATTCTATTAGTCAAATCATAATAGTAAACGGAGATAGTTGATAAATTGCATTGTGGATACCTGTTGGTCCGATTTAAGTTCTCGGCGACATAATCCTTGAACGTGTTTATCTCGGGAACAGTGCCGGATCAACCGCCGGTACAAGCGGTGCATTGCACTGGGGCCTCGACTCTTTGAAATATTTGGGGTCCCCGATATTATGGATATCGAGTGCTATAAAATAAAATTGGTACCTACTTGGTAAAATGTATATTTTGTTTTTTCAAATGGTGTATTTAATTAATTTTACTTTGAAAGTATTAGTATATTTAATTCATTCCCATCAGTGGTGTATTATAATTGTGAATATTTGATTGATTAATCATTGCGTAGGTATATTTTATTTTTCATACACATTATCGTGTTCACCTTCACCGATACACAATAACGTAAACATCTACGCCGCGTTGCATTACGCGAAGTGAGACTGAATCCAAAAATACATGTATTGAACATTTTCTAATATTATATAGCATATTTTATAACATTTTTAAATTAGGGCCACCAACATTTTCTTTTGCACCGGGGCCCCAAGAGTTCAAGATCCGTCACTGCTCGGGAAATGTGTTGTACAACGGTAAATTTTTTTTCAGAAGCCACTTTTATTTCACATATTTTGCAAAATAATATTTCACCGTCTGTAGAAAAAATGTCTTTACCGAAGTCATTCACATATTATTATTTCGTTAATCGATTTGATTTCGACGTTTTTACTTTCGGCACATTGAACTTACGAATCACACGAAAAACACGACACGACGAACGCTATCGAGACTGCGACGACGGACGTACTAATCGGCAAGGCTGGGCATTAACGAGTTAATAAGTTAAAGTTAAGTTAAAAAGTTAAGTTACTTTTAACTAAGTTAATTAACGAGTTATTGTTTTTTTTAGAAGTAACTTCTAACTTAACGATTTACATTTTTCCCCATGTTATTCAGTAACTTAACGAGTTAATTAATTGTATTAGCACGTTAAGTTAATTTTTTCCCAAACCACATTTTATTTAAAATTAATTCAATTTTGTAAAATTAATTACATTAAAAAAAAACCCGAAATATTAAATATATTTTATTAAATAATAATTTATAATCATAGTAAGTTTTTATATTGCATATTCACAGAAAATATTTTATAACTATATTATAGAGGGAAATATCATAGGGGTAACCGCGTCAAAGAAAAATATAACAATTTACTCAGTACCTATCCCATACACGACATATCACCTAACCTATACCTAATCATTATTAATATCATTACTTATTATTATATTTTTATTCATTCATAGAATTACGGTGATAACTTGGCCCGTCGATGTAAATAATACCCGTAGTAGCGTGGTATTTACTATTTACCTAATTAAAGTATAATACACAAAATTAATATAAGTACCTACAGTAACTAATTTTATTACAAACATTTATTCAAAATATTGTAAGACATTTTTTGATTTATTGAATTATTATGTTATTTGTTAGCTTTAAAAAAGGTAGGTAGGTATAATTGTTAATTTTATTTAAAAAAAAAAGTAACTTATTTTTAACTAAGTTAAGTTACTTTTATTTTCTAATTAACTTGTAACTTTTACAAGTTAAAAAAAAAATGAAGTTAACTTTTAACTTTAAACTTAACTTACATTTTTCTATATTAACTTAACTTAACGAGTTAAAAAAAATAGTTAACTTGCCCAGCCTTGCTAATCGGTTACTAATTCAGTAACAGTTATCTAAGCCTAGCCATGATAAAATCGTTATCGACGATAACTCGTACCTACGTGTGTATATAATAATATGTATGGTGTAATAAAAATAATAATTCATAATAATTATAGGTGATAACTGATAATTTTCGGGGAAAAGCCTAGCTATGATGAAATATATGAATATAATATATCCAACGCCGCGGTCGCGGAGCAGAGCTAAGGAAAAAAAGAAAGAAACTAGCGCGCAACAACGGTGTATATTACACGAGAGAACCAACTTGTATTTAACCAATGTTATTTTACGAAAATCATGTCGACCACCCTGTAGCCTAAACTAATGAACCAATTGACTTGAAAAGTTCACAAATAGCTCAGTTTGGTGTGTAGATGATTCTGTGAACATTTAAAGTTTATCGGAGTATTACAGCCTTAGTTACATACTAAAGTATTAACATAATAATTAAGCAAAACGCTATTTTTTTCATCAATTCCACAATGTAATATGTATATGTTCCGCGGCGTTGGATGTTTGTGCTGGCCGCCCATTTTTCCCCTTCCACTCGTCGGTTGAAATCACTCGTTGCGGAATCCGTCGTCACGGCGCTGCGTTGAACTATCTGGCCGTCTGAATTTCCCTCTCCATGCAACGGGTTTACGTCTTTTGTGTATGAGTGTTTAATTTTATTAAAGAAAGTTTATCATCTAAAAATAAGCAACCTATAAAACATTTTGTTTCAGGTGTTGAAGGTACTGGTAAATCATTTTTAATAAAGACGATTAAAACTTATATTAATACAGTTGTAAAAAAAAATGTCGCAATTACTGCCCCGACTGGAATATCAGCTTATAATATTGAGGGAATGACGATACATCGTCTGCTACAATTACCAGTTGAACATGGCATTCATGGCAATACTCCATCGTATCGACCACTATCTAATAATGTTTTAAAAATAGTTCGTCATACCATGGAAAACGTTGTGTTGCTTATTATTGACGAAATAAGTATGGTTTCAAACATAACGCTTTCCTATATACATCTTCGATTATGTGAGATATTTGACACAAGTGATAGCGATAACGGTTGGTTCGGACGTATAAATATCTTAGTTCTAGGTGATTTATTGCAACTTCCACCTGTAAATGAAGCATCTCCGTTTATAACATTGAATTCTACGCAGAGCAAAAATTACTTGAATTCACTAGGAACAGTTAACTTATGGGCTACTTTATTTACTTATGACGAACTAACTCAAAATATGAGGCAAAAAAATGACCCAATTTATGCAAACATTTTAGGGAGAGTAAGAGTTAATGCAGTGACTTTAACTGATATTGATAAAATAATGTTACGAAAAATCGCATTTTAATCGAAAACAAAGAAAGATATGATTACACAATTAAATGATTTATTTACCGACATACCGACAAGTCTAAAGTGACATTGAAATCTATGTTTGAAATAATTTCAGAACAAGTTCTGATAGATAATATTCTGTGTGAAAATTGTCATACATATTACCCTCATACACAAACATCACACATATTAAATGGCAACAAATATATATTTTTACAAATACAGCTATGGTCAAATTCAACCACAAAAATCACCGACTTAGTCATGAATGGATTACCAAATTAAAAAATAAATATTGATGGCAGCATGTATAAACTACACTCGGTGATTTGCCACCATGGTAATTCAATGGCATCAGCTCATTATACATGCATTATCCGATTTCATAATAAATGGGTTAGATACAATGATTCTAATATTTATTACGACCGGTGGCCACGTGGTGCTAAAGACGTATATATAATCATTCTCCAGCAATAATTAAAACTTAAATTATATAATAATATACCTCCCCTCTCCCAAACAAATACATTTCATCACCGCTTGAAAAGAATTACATATATCTAAAATTGTAATTAAAAAAATGAGTGATATCTCATCAAAAACACTCCGTGTAAAAACATCGCTAAGTAAAAATAAGCACTTAAATTACAAAAGTTGTGATATCAAAAATTGGCTAAGTAATTTCATAAAGTCATTAATATAAAAGTATAAGTATTTATAACTGTTTGTATTTATTGTACCTTGTGAATTTATTCAGTGCAAATAATTGTACTTAGCTTGGCGGCTACTAGAAGAATGTATTTAAATATTTGTATTGTTCTATAGTTTAACTATAGAAAAAAAAAAAATGATGCGAATATTTATGTAGAAATCGAGACATTTGGGTTCTTAGTTATAGAGACATAAATAATAGTAACTGCGCCAAGCTAAGTACAATTATTTGCACTGAATAAATTCACAAGGTACAATAAATACAAACAGTTATAAATACTTATACTTTTATATTAATGAATTTATGAAATTACTTAGCCAATTTTTGATATCACAACTTTTGTAATTTAAGTGCTTATTTTTACTTAGCGATGTTTTTACACGGAGTGTTTTTGATGAGATATATGATACTGTAGTAAACCGACGGAGTCGCTTTCTTATAATTATACATCATAAGGACTTTCCACTATATTATGATACATTGATATTGATCAACAACTATAAGATGCCCTGAGGTTTATTACCTACTTCAATAACGCCATGAGAAATCGTGTAGTAAGCCAGTTACTACGGAGTAATATCAATTTCATAAATACATAGTTATTATTATAATATACGATGGATCGGCATAACCAGGTAATAAGACAATTAGGGATCAGGAATAGGCGTTGTAACATTTACAGAAACGCTACCAATTTCACGGGCGCATAGTTAGTTTAATATACTGTAGAACGGCCTAAAACAAATATTACAAGAAAGTGGTTAGGTCTCCTTATGTTAAATATAATGAGACAAAACCACTGAATACTCAGGACGAGGGGTTCAAAAATAAGCATATATAATATTTTACAGAAACACTGTACACGACAAATTCAAATAAAAAAAAGAGTAAAATGATTATATTAATAATAATCATAGTTTGGAAATGCAGTCAATCGTAAATGGGTGGGCTGGGAGGATGAGCACGCAAATCACATCCGTGAGAACCGAGATATCGTATATGTAGGCAAGGGGTACGGGGAACCTCATATATAAGGGAGCCCGAATCGGCCTGTATTCAGACGTGTACTACCACCCATTAGAGCAAGCACTTTTTCACGTCACTTTGTACAATATTATTTGGACTTAGAAAATTATCGAACAATATAATAAAATTCACAATACATAACATCTGTCTTGTATTTCAATGATCTACCACGACTTCAGCATCAAATAAAGTGTCTGTGACCTGCAACTGCCAACTATAACATCTTGGTAGCCACTTATCTACTGTCAGTACTACGATAGTAGGTACCAAGCCACCAGATCGTTACAATCGCATAACGATTTCTAATATGCATATTGCAGGGACTAAAATTGTGTGTAGTACGACACACTTTGTGTAGTACGAAATACCAAGTGTGGAATACGAAATTAAAAAGTGTGCAATGGCCTGTAATAACTACTATACAAGCTTTTTTTTACACTTTTTTCTTCATTGATTGAAAAATTATTTGATGTTTCGTTGGGAAATAGATAGATAAGAATTTTAAGTATTAATAATAATTATTACTTATTATTAGGAGTCGATTTTAGAAATTTTACTTATAGATACAATATTTAAAATATTACAAAATAAAAATATTTCGTATAATCGATACAAATTACAAATAATTATCAAACAATAGTTACTGAATGTATTTACCTATATTTTTTTAAAAGAACCATTAACATATTTAGTATTTACCTATGTTGTTTCAAATAAAAAACAAAATAATGTTATTGTTAAATGTTTATGTTTGGACACTGTTTATTATACAATCATTTTTTTAATGATAGCTATTCCTAAACCTTGTGTTTATTTATAATTAAATATAAACAATGTGGTAATTACATTAATAAGCTTTTAAAAAACATTTAATCAATCAATTTCATGTGATTATGTAAGTACCTAATATTGAAGTCTGGAATGTTTTTTCCTAGAATCGGGGATTTTTATTTCGCAATTCATTGTCTATAATAGGTATTGTATACTATTAATATAGTTCTGTGCATTTATTGCAATATTATGTATAATACCGAATTAATTATCGTACCAATATACGAACATAAATCGTTAACTTGCGATGTAGTCTATACTCTGTAGATAAAGAAAAATAGAAATTGATTACCTACTCTATATGTTTATGTGTATAGATTCAATACACTTTTTTTGGTGGGGTGGCAAAGCCCCTCGCGGTAACTAAAAGTTAATATAAAATGTGTAGTACGAAAAAAATTATATTTTAGCCTCTGGCATATTGCCGAATAAACCAGTTCTCAACTCAAGGATTATTCGACAACTCTAACATTTACGTCGGTACCTTTCGAAACCGCCGGTATTCCTTTGATCCACCTGTTACGAACGGCCCTTCAGGGATCCAAAAGCTGATGTACTTTTATAAATAACAATAGTCAAATTAGTATAGTAATCAAATGTATTTTATTAAACCAGACAAAATAAGCAGAACAGTCGTGTTGATTGTGTAGTTGAGTGAATTGTAGCTCGTTCTAGAATGATAATCTCCGTGTAAGTTGTGTGATGGCTGGCGGCTAAGCGAGTCGTGTGTTGTTCACGTCTCTGGATACATCTACTCAGGCTGTCTCGCTGTCCCCTATATATATGGTGGCGGTGTCCTTTGAAAGCGAGCAGCGCGTGTACAGTCGTCCTTGATATGATTCGGACCTCACGACTTTAAGTGGTATTCTAGTCGTAAACACTTTTGGGTGTGGTCGCATTCCTGGTTGTTTTTATGAGCAAATACATGATATTACGTAATCCCATTACACACCTCCTGTCCTCCTAGTCTCTACCGTGTACCTATTGTTACGTGCCAACTACTATAGCAGATGAAATGTAGGAAGTAAATTGAGTAACTCCTCGATGATGGTAATAATTTGTATTTATTTATGCAAACAGTTATTATGAAAAATATTCCAAGTCCAAATAATGACTTAAGCGAGTTGTGACTGCTAGTATTTAGAGTGACTGTTAAAGTTGAGGCTTGTTGCTAGTCTGCTGAACGCTTGTCCATCAGCTTCCCTCGATGGGTCTCTCCAGTCCCTTCCACAGATTCACATGACCATACATGGTCATCCTGCGGTTAGGCCTATTGTGGGATTTGTCACCCGGTCGTCGCTGCACGCGCAGGCACGGCGCCAAGGTGGGGCTCTAGCCCCCCCCCCCAGAAAACAGATCAGCCCCCTCGCCAGCCCCCCCACTGAAAAATATGTACGATATAATTAATGTTTGTTGTATACAGTTAAAAATATTTTTAGCTGACTTATTATTTTAAATATGTTTATGTTTGACTAACACAATACTATTCTGTAAGGAGTTGGTATTCGTACCTACCTACTTATATTAGTTTAGTAATTAGCATGACAAATTTCTTATTTAAAATATTTAAATAATTTATTCAATTTTCTTATTTTGTTATTTTTATAATCTTATTTGTCATGGTAATTAGTTCACATATTACTTGATAATTAATAAAAAAGGATTTCTTAAAGTATCTATGTTTTAATGTATACATGCCAATGTATAATATATGCCTTGTATATAACCTTGTATATATGAACTATTTTAACCCCAAAAATTTAACAAAAAATATAAAGTAGGTAGGTACTTCAATAGTCAATACATACACTACTATGCAAATACCAATTTAAAATGTACTAGTTAAATATAAGGTAGGTAATCAAAAGTTTTTATTTAAAACAAATTGTATTCCTACTGATATCAGTGCAATTGTATACATTTTTGTTAACTTTTTCAATATTATAAGATTTTCAATCATTTACTGTATGGTGCATAAACAGATATTGTATAAAAAATCAATATTTAGCTCATAAAGAAATTATTATTTTTGTATATCATGTTATCATTATGAATATAGTTGTTGAATGTCTTAGGTCTGTGATTAAATATTTTCTTACATATTACAAAAGGTACAAAGAAAATATTTGATATTATTCTTAAAACATTTTTAACTATTCAAAAGTTTGTAAATATTATATGTTTAGACGTTTAGAGCATACAATATAAAACGTATGTACTATATAGCTAATAGCTATATTATGTTATATGATACGAAAATATTTATATTTCATTTAAATAACCTCAGCATTTGTTGAAACAATTTTAGCCCATGTAAAAAAAATATTTGCCCCACTCTGCCACCCCCTGGAAAAAAATTCTAGTGCCGTGCCTGTGCACGCGCCGGATGTCATCCGATTACATCTTGTTATTTAGTATATAACAGCACAAATCCTAGTTCAAAGTATTTTAGAATTATTTGTATACGTATTCATATATCTATTGCCGCCCGCCGTTCATGGTCATGCGTTCGATTATTATCTTCGCTCTGTATATAATATGCTGTCGTCGCTCCACTACACACATACTGTATACATGGTGCCAGCGACGTTATTATTATTACTATTATTGACTTTTACGCGAGCAACGCTCGCGTATTACTATTATCTTATATTTACGCGGCGCGTCTATTATATGATTATATGATTACGTACATAATATTAGAATCAGATTTATATTGTTAAATAGTTGTTTAAGAAATAGTCACAGCTCGCTATACACTATTAACCAAGGGAGACTTTGTATATATACGAGTCTCCGTCTGTATCCAAATTAGAATTAGCTCAGTGCTAGTACGACGTACACACTTGTAAGTACTTAGTATTAACCACTAATCTCTCGGGCAGACGCTTATCGCTCTGTCCTCAAATTCATAGGCGCACATTGGGGGTGAATTTAGGGGGTGCTGGAATAATTTGTGTTACACAAAACCGAAGGGACCTTCGAACCCACACCATCCTAAATTCTAATACCTACTATAATAAATTGCATTGCAATTATTTGAAATTTGTATACAATTTGTAAATAGCAATGAATCAAGTTATAACCTTTCATTGATATAATTACGATTTTCTATAATGTGATTGCTGCTTATTGTTTAATATTTTGACGACAACTGAAACGTGCATTTATGCAATACTGTTTTAATCTCAAATTCGTGAACTGTATCTATAAACTGTGTCTATTTGTAATGGAAAAAAAAAATCCAAACCACAATAATTTATTAATGATTGGTGAAATACTGAAATAAATTTCATAATGAACTGGGGGTGCTAGTTTAAACCTCGAGGGTGCTAAACACCCCCAAGCACCCCTCTATATGCGCCTATGCTCAAATTTCTATATTCAAATGAAATACCATTATATTATTATTAATATGCATCAACAAAAACCGTGATACTATCATAGATAAATAATAGTACACTTTAAAAGTTTCAAGTAGGTACCCACGAATAATATTATTCAATCACAACAAAATAACTAAAATAATTATTCTAGGTTTTTTAATATGTAATTTCGTCCAAATTTGAATTTAAAATGTTTGTAAAAAATTACTGTGTTCATATATTTTTTAGACTTTTTGGTTACAGTATGAACTATTTATGAAAACCTTTGTTTTAAATTTGCAATACTTAGCTATGAAAACTGAACATTTTATAATTTATTAATTACGATGATTGATAATATTCGAGATTTTGATAAATTTTGTCAACATTTGATCTTTAAATGCTTATAAAAAAAAACTGTGCCTATGTATTTTTAATATTTTTCAACTGATATTGTAACAATATATCAGGAGCTTTCTATTAAATTTTTACACTTTTTGGCCCAACAGATAAAACTTTATTGATATTTATAGAAAAAAAAAACTAAAAAAAATTGAAAGAGGTAAATGCCCGTAAATAGCTCAAAAACAGTCAAAATATTTTCAAAATTGTATGGTGTATAGGAAATGCTAATTTAAACATTCAGTGAAATTTTCATGTATCTACAGTTATTCGTTTTTGAATTACAACAAATAAGGAAATCGCTACATGAGAAATCGAGTGAATATCCAATATTGTAAAAATTTGAATTTCAAACGCTCATAAAAATTTAATTTGACTTTCTTATAGACATTTTTTTTTTTTGATAAAGGTAGATAATCTTATAAGGAATCTTGTATTACATTTTCAAATCTTAGATTTAAAAAGAAAAATTTTTACGAATTCTTAACTCAAAATAATTTGCTAATTTTCGTAATTTTTCCATATTTTGTCAATTTTTGAACTTTAAATGCTTATAAAAAAAAATTGTGACTAAGGATTTTTAATGTTTTTCATCTGCCTTTGAAACAATATACTAGGAGCCTTCTATTAAATTTTCAAGCTTTCGCAACCAACAAATAAAATTTTATTGATATTTTTAGAAAAAAAACTTAAAAAAAATGAAAAATGAAAATGTCCCTAAACAGTTCAAAATAAATCAAAATATTTTGAAAATGTTATCGTGTATATAAAATGCAAATATAAACAACCAGTGAAAATTTCATGTATATACGTTAATTTCTTTTAGAGTTACA